>LR738715.1:244537592-244558346 GCA_902687465.1 Secale cereale | reverse complement strand
TTTTTAATACAAAACAAAACTTGTATTGTATGAGTTTTTGGAAATGCGAACACAATTTGAAACATGGGAACATTTATTGAAACTGCAAACAAAACGATGAAACCACAAACATTATTTTAAACATGATTTTTTTTTTTCTGAATTGGTGAACAAATCTTCAAAACAAAAATATTGTTTGAAATTCCGAACAGATTTTGAAACTCCCAAACATCTTTTGAATTTGTGAACAAAATTTGAAAAGCAGGAACATTTTTTTGAATTTGGAACAAAAAATTTAAACCGCGAACATTTTTGAATTTGTGAATAAATTTTGAAAAACGAGAGCATTTTGTAAATTTGTGAACAAAATTTGAAAAACAGGAACATTTTTTGAAATTTCGATTTTTTTTTGAAACACGAGCATTTTCCGAAAATATGAACAAATTTTGAAAACCAGGGGCATTTTTTGAAATTCTGAATAATATTTGAAATTTCCAAAAGAATTGAAAAAGAAAAAGAAACTTGAAAAGAAACAAAGGAATACAAAAAAGGAAAAAGAAAGTAACAGAAAAAAGAAAGGAAAAAACGAAAAAGAAGAGAAGTAGAAAAATGAAAAACAAAAAGAAACTGAAAAAGAAAAAGCCTGTTCAGGAACCTTTCAGAAGATTCAAAATCCGTAAAAACCCGTCTGGGAAACTCTAGAAGGTTCCCAAAACCAGAAATGCTGGAAACACGTTAAATGGCCGGCCCATGACATCGCTCGATCGTCAGATCTGTGCCAAACGGCGACACTTTGACTCAACGAGAGTCCAATAAGAATTTCCGTTTTTGTCTCGCCCACAGCGAGGAAGAAGATAGCGGAAATTCCTATTTGCTGCTCGCTGCGGCAAGTAGTCGGGCCGACACACAGGGCCAGATCGACGAGTGTTCAAATGCTTGAGCGATACTGGTTTGTGAATCCTCTAGGGGGTTCCCAGCCGCTTTTTCCATGTTCTGGGAACCTTCTAGGCGATTCTTGAACTGGTTTTTCTATTTCTCTTTTCCCATTTTTCTTTATTTTCATTTATTGTTTACCTTTCTTTTTTTCTTTTTCTTTTGTTTTATGTTTTCTTTTCTTTTCTTTTCTTTTCTTGCTCTTTTTTTAAACGAAATGTTTAGACGGAATTTTATAACATGTTCTTGTTTTTCAAAATTTGCTCCCAATTGAAAAAATGGTCAGGAATTTCAAAAAAGTTATCACGAACAATTTTATAAAAGTTTAATCATTTCTGGAAAAACATACAAATTACGAAAAAATGTGAACCTTTCTCCAAATTTATGTATATTTCCAGAGAACACAAACAGATTTGAAGATCCGAACAAAAATGGAAAACATGAACATTTTTTAAGTTCAAAAAAAAGTTTAAACAGAAATTTTTTAATACAAAACAAAACTTGTATTGTATGAGTTTTTGGAAATGCGAACAAAATTTGAAACATGGGAACACTTATTGAAACTGCAAACAAAACGATGAAACCGCAAACATTATTTTAAACATGAACATTTTTCTGAATTGGTGAACAAACCTTCAAAAAAAAATTGTTTGAAATTCCGAACAGTTTTTGAAACTCCCTAACATTTTTTTAATTTGTGATTTTTTTTTAAAGCAGGAACATTTTTTTGAAATCCGGAACAAAAAAATTTAAACCACGAATTTTTTTTGAATTTGTGATTTTGTTTTTTGAAAAACGAGAACATTTTGTAAATCAGTGAACAAAACTTGAAAAATAGGAACCTTTTTTTGAAATTCCGAACAATTGTTTTGAAACACAAACATTTTTCGTAAATATGAACAAATTTGGAAAACCAAGGGCATTTTTTGAAATTCTGAATAATAATTGAAAAGTCCAAAAAAATGAAAAATGAAATTAAACTTGAAAAGAAAAAAAGGAATACAAAAAAGGTAAAAAAGGAAAAAGAAAGTAACAGAAAAAAGAAAGGAAAAAAGAAAAAGAAGAGAAATAGAAAAAAGAAAAACGAAAAAAGAAACTGAAAAAGAAAAAGCCTGTTCCGGAACATTCTAGAAGATTTGATAACCCGGAAAAAACCGTCTGGGAAACTCTAGAAGGTTCCCAAAACCAGAAACGCTGGAAACACGTTAAATGGCCGGCCCATGACATCGCTCGATCGCCAGGTCTGTGCCAAACGGCGACACTTTGACGCAACGAGAGTCCAATAGGAATTTCCATTTTTGTCTCGCCCACAGCGAGGAAGAAGATAGCGGAAATTCCTATTTGCTGCTCGCTGCGGCAAGTAGTCGGGCCGAAACACGGGGCCAGATCGAGGAATGTTCAAATGCTTGAGCGATTTCGGTTTGGGAATCCTCTAGGGGGTTTCCGGCAAATTTGACAATTTTGACCTCTGGACGAAATCAATTCATAGAATGAACTGCCCGTGAAACAATTTCACACCCCTGACCTTTTTGTGTAGCGCCCGTCACGACGACGCCACACCCTACGGTGCAGCGCCTAGCTCGGGGGCGTTGTACGCCTAGCTAGCGCCGCATCTGGGTGATCCGAAAAATTACTAAGTCAGTGTGCAACGCCTGAGAGCTAGGCGCCACATTATACAGTGGAGCGCCTAGCTCCTAGGCGTTGCACTAGTGGTTGCACTACAAAATGAAGCAACCACTAGTGCAACGCCTAGGAGCTAGGCGCCACACTATATAGTGTGGCGCCTAGCTCTGAGGCGCTGCACATTGACTTAGTAATTTTTAGGCAGTTCGGAGTGCGAAGCTGGCCTGGCGTGTAGCGCCCCCGAGTTAGGCGTTGCACAGTGTAGTGTGGCGCCGTCATGACGGGCGCTACACAAAAAGGACAGGGATGTGAAATTGTTTCACGGACAGTTCATTCTGTGAATTGATTTCGCCAAGAGGTCAAAATTATCAAATTTGCCGGGGTTCCCAGCCAGTTTTTCTTTATTCCGGGAACCTTCTAGGAGGTTCTTGAACTGGTTTTTCTATTTCTCTTTTCCCATTTTTCTTTATTTTCATTTATTGTTTCTGTTTCTTTTTTGTTTTAATTTATTATTTTGTTTTATGTTTTCTTTTCTTTTCTTTTTTTGCTCTTTTCTAAAACGAAATGTTTAGTCGGAATTTTATAACATGTTCTTGTTTTTCACAATTTGCTCCCAATTTCAAAAAATGTTCAGGAATTTCAAAAAAGTTCTCATGAACAATTTTTTAAAAGTTTAACCATTTCTGAAAAAACAAACAAATTACGAAAAATTGTGAGCCTTTCTCCAAATTTCTGAATATTTCCAGAGATCACAAACATATTTTAAGTTCCGAACAAAAATGGAAAACACGAACATTTTTTAAGTTCAGAAAAAAAAAGTTTAAACAGAACATTTTTAATACAAAACAAACTTGTATTGTATGAGTTTTTGGAAATGCGAACAAAATTTGAAACATGGGAACATTTATTGAAACTGCAAACAAAACGATGAAACCGCAAACATTATTTTAAACATGAACATTTTTTTGAATTGGTGAACAAATCTTCAAAACAAAAAAATTGTTTGAAATTGCGAACAGTTTTTGAAACACTCGAACATTTTTTGAATTTGTGAACAAAATTTGAAAAGCAGGAACATTTTTTTGAAATCTGGCACAAATTTTTTTAAACCACGACCATTGTTTGAATTTCTGAACAAATTTTAAAAAAACTATAACATTTTGTAAATTTGGGAACAAAACTTGAAATATAGGAACTTTTTTTAAAATTCCGAACAAGTTTATTGAAACACGAACATTTTTCGAAAATATGAACAAATTTTAAAAACCAGGGGCATTTTTTGAAATTCTGAATAATATTTGAAATTTCCAAAAAAAATTGAAAAAAATAAACTTGAAAAGAAAAAAAGGAATAAATAAAAGGGAAAAAAAAGGAAAAAGAAAGTAACATAAAAAAGAAAGGAGAAAACGAAAAAGAAGAGAAATAGGAAAAAGAAACTGAAAAAGAAAAAGCCTGTTCAGGAACCTTATAGAAGATTTGAAAACCCAGAAAAAACCGTCTGGGAAACTTTAGAAGGGTTCCAAAACCAGAAACGCTGCAAACACGTTAAATGGGCCGGCCCATGGCATCGCTCGATCGCTAGGTTTGTGCGAAACGGCGATACTTTGACGCAACGAGAGTGCAATAGGAATTACCGTTTTTGTCTCGCCCATAGCGAGGAAGAAGATAGCGGAAATTCCTATTTGTTGCTCGCTGCGGCAAGTAGTCGGGCCGACACACAGGGCCAGATCAACGAGTGTTCAAATGCTTGAGCGATTCCGGTTGGGAATCCTCTAGGGGGTTCCCAGCCGGTTTTTCCTTGTTCTGGGAACCTTCTAGGAGGTTCTTGAACTGGTTTTTCTATTTCACTTTTCCCATTTTTCTTTATTTTCATTTATTGTTTATGTTTCTTTTTTGTTTTATTTTTTTATTTTATTTTTATGTTTTCTTTTCTTTTCTTTTTTTGCTCTTTTTTTAAACGAAATGTTTAGTCGGAATTTTATAACATGTTCTTGTTTTTCAAAATTTGCTCCCAATTTCAAAAAATGGTCAGGAATTTCAAAAAAGTTCTTGTTTTCAAATTTTGTTCGTAACTTCAAAAAATGTTTGTGTCCCAATAAGTCTTTCGGGATTTTCATAGAATGTTCGCATTTTAGAAAAATATCACTAATTTAAAAAAAATCTTGTTCTCAATTTTAGTTATGTTCATGTTTTCAGAAAATGTTCAGTAATTTCAAAAAGGTTCACTTTTTGACAATATGTTCACAATGCCATTCAGTAGATGTTCATGTTTCAGAAAATGTACAGAAATTTCAAAATATGTTCGCATGTCCGAAATTTGCTCACAATTTCAGTATTCATGTTTCAAATAATGTTCAGGAATTTTAGAAAATGTTTCTTGTTGTTTTAACAAAAATCACAATGTCAGAAAATTTACTGTTACGAAAATTGTTCACAGTTTAGAAAACTATCAAATTTTACAAAAACAATTCACGTTTTTTCGAAAATCGGATTTCAAATTTTGTTCACATTTTTTAGACGAAAAACTTGTAGTTTTCCGAAAATATTTGGGGCATTTCAAATTGTTCGAAATTTTCAAGAAATGATTCTAAAATGCTTTTTCCAAAATCTCAACTGCGCTGTGCGTTGTTATAGGGTTCCCAAAATGTTTCTTAAACAGCAGCTCTGTGGTGAAGTGCCTAACTGGATGCGTTCTGCACTCTGGTGTTCCTCGTGGTATCGAATCCTAGGGTCGCCTACTTGTTTTTCTGGCGGTTTTAGGTCGCGCGAGACAGATGGCTTTCGCGCTGGTGGGCCGGCTCAGTCGTGCGTCGCCCGTGTGCATCGAGATAACGCAAAATGCGTCGTATAGGAGGGAGCAAGTAGTTAACGAGCGCTCCTTCGAGAGCCTCGCAGCGATCAGCGTCACTTGGCCCGCTCTCAGCCATTCGCCACGTGTCGCGCTCTGGGCGCTCCCTCCGGATTTTCTTTTTCGCACCCGTTTTCGGCTTATTAAACGGTTATTTTTGATTTTTTTGACGTTTTGGTTTTCCACCGGTCTTCCTTAGCTTTTTGACGAAAAAAAATTCATGCAAAAAACGTATTTTTTTCGCGAGAGTCATGATTTTGCTTCCGTGAAAGGCACGGTTGTACTTTCGCGAGAGTCACATGCAGCGCGCCACTTATCGCAACATAGAGGTTTGCGATGATCTTTGCAACGAGTACTCCTCAATTAATGATCTCGCGTAGGAAGCCCCGAAGATAGCCTCGCCCGAAACGAGACTGTAGTGGGCCAACCCAACATGATCGTGTGGGTTCGTTACATAGGTCTGTTTCGTTCGTCTTTTATTTTTTTTGTTATTTTTATACTCTGGTTTTTTTTTTGAAATATTCTAATTTACTTAAAAATTAAAAAACTTCATCTCGCATGGAAAAATTCATGCATTGTTAAAAATATTTTGTGTAGTTTGAAAAAACATTTGTGGCATTTTAAAATGTTAAGGCATTTTTAAAAAATGTTCATGATTTTTTATTAAAATATTTATACAGTGTAATTGTTTAAGAATTATTAAAAAGTGTACTTTTCATAGAAGTTATCTAGAGATTTAATAAATGATTGAGTTTAAAAAATATGTTCGCGTTTTTTATTAAAATACTTATACAGTGTAATTATTTTAGAATCTTAAAAATGTACTTTTGAAAGAAGTTTTAGAGAGATTTATAAAATGATTGCGTTTCAAAAATATGTTAGTGAAAATTTTAAAAATATTTATGCAATGTAAAATATATATTTCATACCAGTCAAAAACATTTATGCAATCTAATTTTTTATGTAACTCAAAAACATGTTTCGTACCAATAAAAAAACTGTGATATTTTATAAAAATGGTGAAACACTAGACAATTTTTTTGCATGTTTAAAAATATTCGTGGCATTTGTAAAAATGTTCAGTGTGCAATAATAAATGGTCACCGTGTATTCAAGAAGTGTTCAAGGGGGGTTACTCCGCGCTTCAGCCCAGTCTGTGAATATCCTGGTAACCTGGTTTGTCCCAAAACGACTGTCGTGTATGGGCGGTACGGCCTTATGTAGCCGCTGTACTACAAAGCATGCACCAGAAATAGGATGTACTCCCTCCGATTAAGTTTAGAAAAAAAAAATAAGTACTTCCTCCGTCCGGAAATACTTGTCATCAAAATGAATAAAAGGGGATGTATCTAGATGTATTGTAGTTCTAGATACATCCTTTTTTTCCTATTTTGATGACAAGTATTTTCGGACGGAGGTAGTAATATGGATCAGAGGGGCTAGTATTTCTGAGTGGAGTATATTTCAAGAGAGAATTCCGTATTTAACATCATCTTAAAATTTGTTGCTTTATTTGACACTAAAAAACTTTTACTTCCTTATTTAACACCATGTCTAAATTTTATGCATTTTATGACACTTTCATCTATTTTTAGGCTTAACGGTGCTAAATGGCACCTGAAAAGATATATTTGCCCCTTATGTTGGTATGCGACCAAATCTTACGTCTTTCTCTTCTAACATGATATCTATCGCAAGTCGATCCTAAACCCTAGCCGCCACCGCTTCCGCACCCGTGTGCCGCCCCCGTGGCGGTCGGCCTCCATGACCGCCGCCGGGGGCCACGCCGCCCGTACCTAGGGTTCGTCCGTCGGCCGTGTTGGCCGGCTGCCATAGAGAGTCTTTTTCCCGAGCCCTTGCTTCAGGTTTTTTCGCTCTCTCGTCGGTCGTCTTGATCGGCGTTTTTCTTTTTGGTTTTACGATCTAATCTTGATCGGTTTGCGTCGCCCGCCGCCGCCGTCGACCCCCGTGCGCCTCTACTCCGACCCCGGCGCGACCAGCCGGCCTCTCCTCCGACCCGGCGGCCACGCGCGCCGAGGCGGCCCGTCCGGGCCAGCCGCCGTCCGCGCGTCGGTCCGCCCGTCGCCCTGCGCCGGCCATCACCGCCCTGCTCCGACCGGGGCACCTGCATCGCCCCGACCCGGCGGCCTCGCGCCATGCGACGGCCAATCATAGCCATCGCTCGCGCGCCGGCCCGCCCATCGTTCCACCTCACCCGCCTCCGTCGTGTCTGCACGGCGCCCCGGCGGTCTACCTCACCGGCTTCGTCCTCGACTGCGTCGGGCTGACTGCATCAGACTCGTCGGCTACCTCAGCTCGGGCCCCGCTGCTACGTTGGTCGCTCGGGCCTCGCAGCCCGGGCGCCGGCGCTGCATTGGCAGCTCGGGTGCCGGTGCTGACAAGCTCGACCGTACGACGTCGCACGCCATCCGTCATCGTCGGCCTCATCTCGTACTCCGCCGCCACCCAGCCTCCACGGAGCGGCGTCCCCGACCTTGCGCGCGATTGGCTTGATCACCCGCTCGCCGCCGCGATCCGCCTCATCTACGCCGTGCGATCGACCTCGCCCGTCGGTTACGCGCGCCTCCGCAAGTCCCTGAAGATCGGTCTTTTGGTTGCATTGGCTAGAGCGTGCACTTCTACATGGTATCAGAGCCAAGAGGTCTCAAGTTCAAGACCCGGCTGGCGCAATTAAATTTGCAGCCCACTTTCGGTCCACGTTTAGGCCTGAGGGAGCCACACGTGAGGGGGAGTGTTGACGTATAATGTGCTGCCTAGTCTTTTCCATCAGATCGGTCTTTTGGTTGCATTGGCTAGAGCGTGCACTTCTACAGTGTAGGTCTTGGTTCCGACCTCGACGACTTGTAGCAGGGTGCTTTTCCAACGTACATGCATACATGCATACGAGGCTAGCTCCAGTATTTTTTGAGCTAATGGGTTCTATACGATGCTAGCACATACTTCCTCCGTTCTCAAATATAAGTCTTTCTAGAGATTCCACCAAGTTACTACATACGGAGCAAAATGAGTGAATCTACACTTTTAAAATATATCTACATATATCCGTATGTTGTATTCCATTTGAATGTCTAAAAAGACTTATATTTAGGAACGGAAGGAGTACATCTCAAGAAACAAGCAGGCAGGTGGATCGATTCTAGTTGGACATATTGCGTCCAGCCTTTTGAATGGCAGCCTGATTTAAAGTCATTCAGGTTGTGTTTGATACCAAAGGGTGAAATAAACCGAAGTATCCAAAACCGCAGTATTTTTGGTTGTAGGTATGAGATACCATGGTTTTATCAAAACACAGTATTTTAGAGTATTCACAATTAGGCCTGGGCGTTCGGTTTAACCGAACCAATCCGTTCGGTTTCTCGGGTTTCAAAGCATTTCGGTTTTCTGAATATGCTAACCGATCAGTGCTTATGAAAAACAGTAACCGAGAATTCGGTCCATTGAAAATTCGGTTAGGGTCATCGGTTAATACCGAGCAACAACAATCTACAGCTAAGAAATCATGGTCACAGGGAGAGAGAGAGAGGGAGGAGATGTCGCCCATTGCCGGCCGGATCTGTCGCCGGCTGTTATCTGTAACAGCGCAGGTCGTCGGAGAGGAGGGAGGCGGAGGAGAGGTAGCAGGTGTTGTTGGCTGCCGGGCCATCGACACTGGCTACTAGGAGCGGCGGCGGCTAGGGTTATGGCCGAAGGGAGGGACAGAGCGGTCGTGGGGATGAGGCATGTGCGACTGAGCGGTCGTGGGGTCGTTTTTCTTTTGAGCACAAGGTCGTGAGGGCCTGGACTCGTGGTCATCAATTCGATAATGGGCTGAGATTTTCTACAATATTGTCCCATTCGGTTTTTTTGGGTCAGTTCGGGTACCTGATGCCTGAAACCGAAATACCTGAAGTTAATTCGGTTTTTTAGAGTACAGGACCGAACTTATGACCGTAATTATCGGGTTCGGTCTATTCGGTTTCGGCCCCGGTTCTTTCGGTTCGGGAGTTCGGTCATCGAGTAATATGCCCACCCCTATTCACAATACATAGAACTTGTTTGGTTGTTGCCACACAACGACTGTAAATTTTACTACCTAACCATTACGTTCAAATACTTCAGCAGGTACCTAGCCGTTGCAGTAGCAGTGCAAGCACGCGCAGCTAGCCGGCCGTTTGAATTCTGTTGCGTTTTTGTAGCTAGCTAGCTGGCTATCCATTACCATCTTGCGTTCATAACAACCGAAGCTACCCTTACAAAAAGAGATCTCATACAAAAAAGACCACCCACAACACCGCATCGCCTGTGACTCACCTGATGGCGAAGCTACCCATAGAAGGATCAGCTTGGGAGCCAGGCCTTTTTTAGATCGAAGGAGTTGTTGAGAATAGGTGGGAGGAAGATAACGCGCAGACCCTTCTTTTCGGCTGCTCTGTTTTTTAAAAAGAGGTACGCGATTCTTTTTTTTATGTAGAGAAAATAATGTGGTTTGAAAAAAACTACAGTATTAAAATCACAGTTTACAGAGTCAGCCAAACAACCCTTCGTAAATAAAACTACAATAATATAAAACACTTTAGTATTCTGAGAATACTTAGAATAAACTTCATTATCAAACGGGGCCTCAATGGAACACTTAGATCAATTGATGGCAAAAACTGTTGGAATTTTGTTAGTAGGCCTTTGACCCAAAGCCCAACTAAAATTCTGAAATTCTCTTGGCCCATTCATGTACACATGTGAGTGGAGTGAGTGGCATTAAAGTTTAGTCTCACCACGGAAGTTGAGAGAGAGTTGCACCTCTTTATAAGGTTAGCTCTTCTACCACTTGTATGAGCATGAGAAGATGAGACTTACACGCGCGCTCCTACTCCTCGCTCGCCTCGCCACGCCACGCCTCTTCACTACGCGCCACGGGTCGCGGAAATGAGCCAAGCCGAGGACAGAGCTATGCACGTTGTGTGTATTTTTGCTGCTCGGGAATAATTAATAAATCATAATTAAGGGACGCGTTAATTGCTAAGCCGTTTCCGATCCTTTTGGATCGTGGGGCTGACTTGGATGTGGGGTTTTCTCCACGACCTACCCGGCCCGCATTATATAGCCAGGCAGACGTCTACCCTAGCCGCCGCCACAAAATATGGTTTCACACCACCGTTTCAGATCATTGCATCGCCACACAAGTCTTCTTCATCCCTCCTTCCGGCGTGCACCGTGAGAAGGGACAGCAGGCCTCCGGAACCCCGCCCCTTGTGATCCTGTACAGGAGAGAGGCGATCAGATTTTTGGGGAGCGCACTCGCGCGACTGCTGGCAGCGACGACTTCACCAACGACGACTTCTTCCCGACCTCAGCAACCTCTTCCTCTACGACATGGGCGACAACATGAACGCTGGCGGCGCTGCTCCCGTTGCATCGTATGTGATTCTGTCCTTCTTGTTCGAGATCATGATAGAACTCATGCTTTTAGTATGTGCCCTAGATTTGATCGGTTCATCTGCTATGCTAGTTAGCATGTTTAGTATAATCTGTGTTATTGCTGTCATGATTTATTTCCTATTTATTCGGATTAAATATCATAGTAATTTGCTCATATTTCCAACAATCCAAAAATCTGATTATAGGCAAATTACTCGCAGTGGTTTTACTGCGTATTTGAATCCGCCCGCCTTTAAGGGGGCGCAATATAAGAGATGGTGCACGAGAGCAGTTTACTAGTTTCAAACCATGTGCTGCTATGACGCCACTAAGGGCAAGCCTAAGGGCGATCTTAATCCAGCACAACTGGAAGCTTTTGAGAAGATCGACACTCTCTTTAAAGGTGCCCTTCTGAGTGTTCTTGATGATTCCATTGTGGATTCATATATGTCGTTTGACAACGGCAAGGACATGTGGGCTGCGCTCGAGGCCAAGTTTGGTGCCTCGGACGCCGACAACGAGTTGTACGTCATGGAGCAATTCTATGACTACAAGATGACTAATGAGCGTCCTGTTGTACAGCAGGCTCATGAGATACAGTCACTTGCCAAGGAACTTGAGTACTTTAAGTGTGTGCTGCCGGGGGCATCATTGCCAAGCTTCCACCTTCGTGTAACAATTTTGCTACTTCCCTGAAACACAAGAGACATGAGTTTTCCGTCTCGGATCTCATTGGTACTCTTGATGTTGAAGAGAAGGCGAGAGCAAAAGACACACATGCTCGAGTTGCCGAGGGAGCTTCTAGTGCCAACATGGTACAGAAGAAGAGCTTCCAGCCCAACAAGTTCAAAAATAACAAGAACAAAACTCAGGGCAAAGGCAAATTTGATGCAAAGAACAAGCCGTCACATCTTATTAACTTCCAGAAGAATTCTCATAAGAAGGGGAAGGGACTTTGCCATGTCTGCGGTGATCCTAATCACTGGGCTCCGAAGTGTCCTAACCGCTTTGAGGAGCGCGGACATGAGAAGAGCGGCAAGTCCGCTAATGTTGTCACCGGTGATACTGATATGAAGGAATCTGGGCCACAGGGACTTCTCCCCTGCTGATGGGGAACGGGTCACATGCCATCGTTCGAGGTGTTGGTACGGTCGATCTGAAGTTTACTTCGGGGAAGATCGTGCGTCTGAAGAACGTTCATCATGTGCCTTCCATCAATAAGAATCTCGTCAGCGGTTCCCGTATGTGTCGAGATGGTTTTAAGTTGGTTTTCGAGTCCAATAAAGTTGTAATTTCGAAGTATGTACAATTTGTTGAAAAAGGCTATGAGTGCGGAGGCTTGTTCCGCCTGTCTTTGTCAGATATTTGCACTAAAGTTATTAATAATGTTTGCCACAATAATGAGTCTAATATTTGGCATTCACGACTTTGTCATATTAACTTTGGTTGCATGACGCGGCTAGCCAATATGAGTTTAATTCTGAAATTCACTAATGTCAAGGGCTCCAAGTGCCAAGTGTATGTGCAAGCTAAGCAACCTCGCAAGTCCCATGAGACTGCAGAGGCTAGAGACTTGATGCACTAAAGCTTATACATTCTGATCTATGTGAGATGAATGGCGTGTTGACAAAAGGTGGAAAGAAATACTTCATGACGTTGATTGATGACTCCAGTAGATTTTGTCATGTGTATCTTCTGAAATCAAAAGATGAGGCTTTAAATTTCTTCAAAATCTATAAAGCTGAAGCAGAGAACCAACTTAATCGAAAAATTAAGCGGCTTATGTCTGATCGTGGTGGAGAATATTTTTCCAATAAGTTTGATTTGTTTTGTGCGAAACATGGTATAATCCTTGAGAGGACGCCTCCCTACTCACCTTAGTCAAATGGATGGCCGAAAGAAAGAATGAACTCTAACTGATTTTGTTAACGCCATGTTAGACACATCGGGTCTCTCCAAGGCATGGTGGGGGAGGCGCTAATGACTGCATGTCATGTCCTAAACCGAGTTCCCAAAAAGCATAAAACCATGACTCCTTTTGAGGAATGGGAAAGGAAAAGGTTGAAACTCTCCTACCTACGTACTTGGGGTTGTTTGGCGAAAGTAAATATACCAATTTCCAAGAAGCGCAAGCTTGGACCAAAAATTGTGGATTGTGTTCTTCTGGGCTATGCTTTTCATAGCATTTTCTATAGATTTTTGATAATAAAATCTGAGGTATCCGACATGCATGTTGGTACAATTATGGAGTCGAATGATGCGATTTTCTTTGAGGACATATTTCCTATGAAGGGTATGTCGAGTTCATCAAATCAGGAGATACCTACTCCATCTAGTGAGGAATTTGCTATAATTCCTGAACCCACCATTGCGATGGAACACGTTGAGAATCCTGTTGAGGATGATAATGAAACTCCTGTAAGGAGTAAGAGACAGAGGACTGCAAAGTCCTTTGGTGATGATTTCATTGTGTACCTCGTGGATGACACACCCAGGACTATTTCAGAAGCCTATGTATCTTCTGATGCTGACTACTGGAAGGAAGTTGTCCGTAGCGAGATGGATTCCATCTTATCTAATGAAATCTGGGAAATCACTGATCGTCCTTATGGGTGCAAACATGTAGGATGTAAGTGGGTGTTCAAGAAAAAACTTAGACCTGATGGTACGATTGAAAAGTACATGGCACGACTTGTGGCTAAGGGTTATACCCAAAAAGAAGGTGAAGACTATTTTGATACTTACTCACATGTGGCGAGAATGACCACTATTCGGGTGCTACTATCATTTGCTGCCTCACACGGTCTTCTCGTTCATCAAATGGACGTTAAGACGGCTTTCCTCAATGGAGAGTAGAAGGATGAAATTTAAATGGATCAGCCCGATGGTTTTGTAGTACCTGGTCAGAAAGGAAAGGTGTGCAAGTTATTAAAGTCTTTATATGGCCTTAAACAAGCTCCTAAGAAGTGGCATGAGAAGTTTGAAAGAACATTAACTGCTGCAGGCTTTGTAGTAAATGATGGTGACAAGTGTGTGTACTATCGCCATGGTGGGGGCGAAGGAGTTATTCTTTGTCTGTATGTCGAAGACATACTGATCTTTGGAACCAAACTTGATAATCAAGGAGGTTAAGGATTTTCTCTCTCGTTGTTTTGAGATGAAGGATCTAGGAGTGGCTGATGTTGTCTTAAACATTAAGCTATTGAGAAGGTCTTGAGTCGCTTTGGGTATAGCGACTGCCAGCCTTCTCCAACTCCATATGATGCTAGTGTGTTGCTTCGAAAGAATCGACGGATTGCTAGAGATCAATTGAGATACTCTCAGATTATTGGCTCGCTAATGTATTTGGGCCAAGATATCTTCCGATATGCTGATAAATCGGCCGATTTATCGCTTACCGCTGTCTGTCCGATAATATAAATCGGTCGATAAATGAGTCGATATGGTGATAAATCGGTCGATATGCCTATAAATTAGCCGATTTACCCCTTATCATGGGTCGACCGATAAGTTCCCGATAAGCGATATCCCCAACATTATTTTGGCGAGTGCCACAAGGCCTGACATCTCTTTTGTTGTGAGCAAGTTGAGTCGGTTTGTTTCAAAACTGAGAGATGATCATTGGGGTGCGCTTGAGAGAGTTATGTGCTACTTGAAAGGCACTACGAGCTACGGGATTCACTACACCGGGTATCCAAAGGTACTGGAGGGTTATAGTGACTCAAACTGGATATCTGATGCTGATGAGACTAAGACCACAAGTGGCTATGTTTTTACACTTGGTGGTGGCGCTGTTTCCTGAAAGTCTTGCAAGCAGACCATCTTAACGAGGTCAACTATGGAAGCAGAACTCACAGCATTAGACACTGCCACTGTTGAAGCAGAGTGGCTTCGTGAACTCTTGATAGATTTACCTATGGTTGAAAAACCAATACCCCATATCCCGATGAACTGTGATAATCAAACTGTGATCGTTAAGATAAACAGTTCTAAAGATAATATGAAGTCCCCAAGGCATGTGAAGAGGAGATTGAAATCTGTCAGAAAATTGAAGAACTCTGGAGTTATTACCTTGGATTATATCCAAACGTCGAAAAACTTGGCAGATCCCTTCACAAAGGGTTTATCACGTAATGTGATAGATAATGCATCGATGGAGATGGGTTTGAGATCCACCGCATGAGTTGTCCACAGTGGTAACCCACTCTATGTGATCGGAGATCCCGTGAAGTAGAAGTGGGAGACAAGCTGTTTGTCAGCTGGGAGGAGAGTATCCCTATATTAATTATCCCACTCTATGAAGATGCAATACTCTCTTGATTTGCATGGCAGGTTGATACTTATCTTAATGTGTTCCAAGTGGCTTATTTGGGTAAGCAGAGATGTTGTCCTGCAGAGCATCTCCTGAGGAACACACCTATATGAATTTGACTGTTAACTTCGCAGTCTGTGAGAAATGGGTGTTCTCTAATAAATTCATGAAAGGCCCTGGAGTATGGCGTATACGCTCCACCCGCGGGGAAGTCTTGCGGCAGCCTAGTATCGGTCAAGAATTTGTGTGAAACTAGTCTCGCAGAAAACTTGTAGTTCAAGGCATAGTCCACTATTAAAGTTGTGATCTAGTGTAGCATAAATCTCTGAGTGGAAGTTCAACTTTACAGTCTCCACTGAGCACCGGTATATAAACAATGTTTTGGAACTAAATGATGAGATGTGTGTCGTGGTTCTAAGTCTGACAGTACGAGTACGGGGTACGTAAGATGAGGCAAGTCCCTAGCTATGGTGAGATTGTATGCAAGATGTTTACGAGTTCAGGCCCTTCTCGGAGGAAGTAAAAGCCCTACGTCTCGGTGCCCTGAGGCGGTCGACTGGAATGTATATGGGTGTTTGAGTTACAGGGGGTGCGAACCCTTGTACTGGAGGAGGGGGTGGCTTATATAGAGTGCGCCAGGACCCCAGCCATCCCCACGTTACAAAGGGTTCAATGTACATAAAGGCAGGGCGTTACTGATAACGCCTGCAGTAAAGAGTGCTAAAGGCATTCATTGTTACGGAATGAATGTCGGACCCTTGCTGTCCTAAGAGACCTTTGACCTTCATGGGTCGAGTGTCTTGGAATGGTCGAGTGAAGTTGAGTCGTCTGAACGGGGGTGCGTAGTCGAGTGGAACGCCCTCTTGAGCCGTGTCAATCGACTGTCCCTGTTGACTTCGAGTTGTCTTTTGCGCTTCTGGGATAGTGACCTTGGGTGGGGTACCTGGGTCAGGCCCGTGACCCTACCCTAGGTTTGTAACATCATCAGTAGCCCTCGAATGGATTTAGGCTTGAGTAGAGAAGAGTGTTGAAGTTGGTTTTGGCTCGGGTTCGATGCCTCTGGGGAGATCTTCTTTGAGCTTGTGAACCAAGCTAACTCTTCAACCTCGACTTGGTTGCCTTAATCGATTCAGGAACCATCAAGTGTACTTGTTTGTGTTGACCGTTGACTGAACCTTGCATGCAGCCCCGAGCGCCGTTGGGGTGCGCAGTTTTTGGCGGGATCGGCTGCTCTCTGGTCTCCGGATTTAGCGGGATTTCGAAATTTGGGGAAGCGCGCGGGACGGGACGCGCCGGGGCAATCGGATTGGATATGCCCGGGACGCCTCGATCTCCGCGCCGCCTTTTTTGCCATGTATCGCGTGCGCGCCTGTTGCGGGATTTGACGGGATAGCTCGGGGCCACCAGTCAGCCACTCGACTGCTGCGCTATAAGTGCGCGTCGCGGTCGAGGCAAGGGCACTGTGCGCCCATACTCCGTTTCTTCTTCCTCCGCCTCTCCACCGTGTCCCTGCTCACTGCCTTCCTCCCCTCGGCCAACACCGCCTCGCTCACCATGGGTAAGTGGAAGACTGCGGCGCTAGAGCGCTTGAAGAAGGCGGTGGCGACGGGGAAAGGGAAGCGGTCCAACCGAGGAGGGTCGTCGTCGAGATTCGGGCTCCCGCCTGGCTGGATCCAGGGGGACTGGATCAGGTCCATGATGACACCGGAGGACATGGAGGAGTTGGAGGAGGAGGGCCTGATCACCCGTGACTCTTGGCGGCTGCCGGAGGGCGAGCTCGAGCCCCAGCCGCGGGAGGGCGAGTGCGTTCTCCTCGCGACTCACGTTGACTGAGGTTTTTTCTTGCCCCTGCATCCTTTCTTCCGTGCTTTCCTGGATTTTTATGGCGCCCAGCTACACTACTTCACTCCCAACACCATCACCTACTAGGCTGCATTCGTTTCGATGTGCGAGAATTTCCTCGGTTGCCGACCGCACTGAGGTTTGTTCAAGCACATCTTCACTTGTCGATCTCAATCCATCAAGAAAGCGAATCCGAGCGATGAAAAGACGCATGTCATCCAGATGTGTGGCGGACTGGGTGTCCAGCTCAGAGGTAGGAGCGTTTTCCCTGCCATGACCCTCCCTGAGTCGGTCCGGGGTTGGCAGTCGACTTAGTTCTACTGTAGGGACATTCTGACTCCTGGTCAGCCGACTGGGCTTCCTCCATTTTCTTTGGGTTGAGTCAACCAGCCACCAACATTGCTCGTGAGTCGGACTGAGAGGGTAGAGGTAGACATGCTGGTGGAGCGGGTGGTCCAGTTGGTTCACGACGGGGTCACGGGGATGGATCTGCTCGAGGTGTTCCTCATGAGGAGGATCCATCCTCTCCAGGCCCGAGATCATCCGATGTGGTTATACTCCAACGTCGACGACTCGTCTCAGGTCCACCCAGAGGAGGCTGCTACGAAGACGGTGGCGCAGTGCCTGGAGTGCATCACGGGGAACAAGGACAACCCCCGGGGGGCCGGAAGAGTTCGCCCGTTCGACGCAGATCATCAACCTGACAAGGTCTGGCCTCGACTTCCGACTGAATTTCATGTTTTCTGTTTGTGCCGGTCTGATGAATCCGACTGATGTTTGATTAATCTTCTTTTCTACAGATCTATACCGAAATGTTTTCGGTGCCCAATGGTGATCAGGTCCAGGAGGGCGAAGAAGGCGCGGGTGAAGCTTCCGACTGGAAGTCTGGCGAGGAGACTGGAGAGGAGAGCGAGGATTCCATCAGCGGTGAGGAGGTCGAGTCGCCTCCCCGCGGCGAGAAGCGCTCCAAGGAGAAGCACGACCCAGAGGTCGTGCATTCCAGGGCGGGCCCCTCCAGCTCCCAAGTGCATAAGCGGGCTTGCACGACCACTCCAGATCCGACTGAAAAGGCACCAAAGAAGCCTAAGGTCACTGCTGTCAAGCCTCGAAAGGCCCTGCCCAAGATCAAGGTGGACGTCCCAATCGCCTCCACGTAAGCGCCGCTCTATTTCATCTTCTCCCACTCTTCGGAGACCAACTTTGTCTTCGTCGACTCACTTTCAGTGAAATCTTCAGTGCTGCTGCTTCAGCGACCTCAATGGATATTGACAAGGGTCGTGAGGACGAGGAGACCACTGACGCTGCCACGTCCCGTCCAGGTGCGGGTTGAAGATTGCTCTTTGTTTTTTACTTGTTTGAACTATTAGTCGACTAAACTTCGTGGTTGTCTTCTGAAGTGTCATGCCATGTCATAGAGCTTCCTGATGATGACGACGATGGCGACGAGGAGCACGCGGGAGTGACTCGACGAGGTGCAGGAAGGAGGGGTCGGAAGACACCCTCTGGCTCTGAGGCCCGGCAACAGGGGGACATGGCCCGGACCACGGTCTCCTTTGCTGTTCCTGTGTCGACTGTTCGTCCCTACTCGTCGACTGACCTGACTGCCGACCCAGTGACTGCTCCGCCGTCTGTTCTCTTCTCCACCCATCACGTCTCGGAGGACCCCGTGAACGCGGCCCAAGAAGCCGTTCGTCAGGCGGGATTGATGATGGAGAGAACGAAGGCGGCGTATGAGGCTAGCATGGCTGCTTACAACGCTAGCTCGGCTCTTCGAACCAATGTCCAGGCCTGTCTCTTCCGACTGGTTTGCCGTGTTGGTGTAGTCTTCGTTTTGAAAATTGCTGCTTTGTTCGTAAGATGATGTCACACCCACTGGGTGTCTTCTCTTGTAGCTTTAGTTCTTGTAGCCCAACTGATTGGACTAGTGGGGGCATGCTCAGTGCACCCACTAGGTGTAGTCCTCGAGGCCATGGTCGACTGAAGTCAGTCGACCGTGGTCTTTAGATTGTGTCTTGTCCATTTTGTTTCGAACCTTTTTTGCTCGGGTCGGGCTGATCCGGCCGAGTGAGAACCAGTGGGGGCACGCTCAGTGCACCCACTAGGTGTAGTCCCCGAGACTACTGTTGAGTGTTTGACTCGGTTGTAGTCTTAGAATTCTGACTTGTTGTGTCGATGCAGAGATCTTGTGAGTTCAGAGCCAAGTTTGCAGATCTTGAGAAGAAGCAGGTCTAGCTCAATCTTGACTTGCAGCTGGCCCGGGATCATTTGAAGAAAACCCAGGACAAAGCGGCTGGTAATTAAAGCAAACAGCTTGTCGACTGGTCTTCAACAAATATGTCGTGTGTATCCTTATGTCCATCTGTCTAGTAACGTCTCGTGTAGATCAAATGAAGGCAGCCCTGGAGTAGAAGGACCTTGACCTAGCGGGAGGGCAACAGAGGGCGCAGGAGAAGACCGAACTGGCGGAGCAGAAGCTGGCTTCGGTCAGCACGCTTGAGGCAGAGATCGCCAGGCTGAAGGGCTCTCTCGACGCAGCCAACAAGGAAGTGACTCGACTGAAGGGGGCTAAGGACGCCCTGGATGAGAAGTATGGGGGCCTCTTCCAGAAGAAGAACGATTTGGAGGCTTATCTGAGTGATCTCACCAAGAAGTGGTATCTTGTGCTTGAAGGTATGCCTCTTTTGCTTCGACTGAATCAAGGTGGTCGACTCATAACTTCCTTGCTAACTTGTCGTGTCCTCTCTTGTGCAGAGTTCTGCCGTGACTTCGAGGAGGAAACTAGGCGGGTCGAGACTGGTCTGGACCCCGCCAATTCTATTGTCAAGGATGAAGCTGCTATGAACATCTTGAGGTTGGAGTCTCGCCTTACCAGCGCCACAGGTTATCTCGGTCAACTGAAAGTAGTGATGTCTCGGATCGACACTGCACTCTAGAGGGGAGTCGTGCAGGAGAATGACCTCAAGTCCCTGATGAATCAACTTAATGAGATCCCCGATCGAGTGCAGGAGTGGAAGAAGTCATCTGCCCGCTATGGAGCCGACGTTGCGCTGTCTCTGGTTCGGGTGCATTGCAAGGAGGTGAAGGAGAAGAGGCTGGCCGTGCTCAAGGTCGCCAACACGAAGGAGCTCCAGTTCCAGTCGTTCATGGAGACTTTCTTGGAGGCTGCTACCCGCATCGCCGATGGGATCGACCTCGATGAGTTTGTTGCGCCTGCGAGCCCACCTCCCCCCGGGGAGTGATCAAACTTTGATACTTCGGTTTAATTTGCCTCGGAATGCCGAGTGATCCTGTAACCGTTAAACTCTCATGGGCTCGATGCCCGAGTACTCCTGCCCGAATCTTGCGGGGTTTTATCTGGACTTGATTCCTTTTGCATTTGCTTGTTTTGCTTCCGACTCTTTATGATCTTTTGGATTTCGAGTCAACATCGAATCTGTGGCACGGCTCCGATGGTGGAGCCGCTTGATGGCGACGCTGAAATTACGACAGGGCCCGGAGGACCGCAGCTAAGCCTCCGAGTGAGAGGGTTGCTCTTCACTCGGAGTGGTTTTTGTAACTTAGGCGATTATGAGCTACGTTGTACTTGTGGCGGAGCTCGGAGGACAGAGCCACATTGTACTTGTGGCGTAGCTCGGAGGACCGCAGCTAAGCCTCCGAGTGAGAGGGTTGCTCTTCGCTCAGAGTGGTTGTTGAAACTTAGGTGATTACGAGCTACGTTATAATTGTGGCGGAGATCGGAGGACAGAGCCACGTTGTACTTATGGCGTAGCTCGGAGGACCACAGCTAAGCCCCCGAGTGAGA
>LR738715.1:244516231-244537254 GCA_902687465.1 Secale cereale | reverse complement strand
CGAGTGAGAGGGTTGCTCTTCACTCGGAGTGGTTTTTGTAACTTAGGCGAATCAGGTTCGCGGCTAAGCCCCCGAGTGAGAGGGTTTCTCTTCACTCGGAGTGGTTTTTGTAACTTAGGCGATTATGAGCTATGTTGTACTTTTGGCGGAGTTCGGAGGACAGAGCCACGTTGTACTTGTGGCGTAGCTCGGAGGACCATAGTTAAGCCTCCGAGTGAGAGGGTTGCTCTTCACTCGGAGTGGTTTTTGTAACTTAGGTGAATCAGGTTCGCGGCTAAGGCTCCGAGGGAGAGGGTTGCTCTTCACTCAGAGTGGATTTTGTAACTTGGCAAATCAGGTTCGTGGCTAAGCCCCCGAGTGAGAGGGTTGCTCTTCACTCGGAGTGGGTTTTGTAACTTAGGCGATTATGAGCTACGTTGTACTTGTGATGGAGCTTGGAGAACAGAGCCGCGTTGTACTTGTGGCGTAGCTCGGAGGACCGCAGCTAAGCCTCCGAGTGAGAGGGTTGCTCTTCACTCGGAGTGGTTTTTGTAACTTAGGCGAATCATGTTCGCGGCTAAGCCCCCGAGTGAGAGGGTTGCTCTTCACTCGGAGTGGTTTTTGTAACTTAGTCGCATCAGGTTCGCGGCTAAACCGCCGAGTGAGAGGGTTGCTCTTCACTTGGAGTGGATTTCGTAACTTAGGCGATTACGGGGTCGCAGCTAAGCCTCCGAGTGAGAGGGTTGCTCTTCACTCGGAGTGGTTTTTGTAACTTAGGCGAATCGGGTTCGCGGCTAATCACCCACTGGGGGATTTGAGGACCAGCATCTTAGAAACCAACAATCATTAATGAATTGATGTGAACTTGTCTTTGAAAACAAACTGGAAGAGCTTTATTACAACTCGACCGGTCGAGTGCTTTTAAGTATAGAAGCGGCGGAGCAGGTCTGCGTTCCACGAACGGGGTTCATCTTTCTTATTGGCGACGTTGTAGATGTGGTATGGCCCATTGTGCAGCACCTTGGTGACGATGAAGGGGCCTTCCCAAGCTGGGGCGAGTTTGTGCGGTCGCTTCTGACGCACTCGGAGAACCAAGTCTGCCTCCTGGAATGCTCAGCTCCGGACATTTCGAGCATGGAATCGGCGCAGGTCCTGTTGGTAGATGGTCGAGCGGATTAAAGCCATCTCACACTCTTCCTCCAAGAGGTCGACTGCATCTTGACGGGCTTGCTCTGCTTCGGCCTCGGAGAAGAGTTCCACTCGGGGGGGGGGGCTTTGTGCAACAAATCACTCGGCAGTACGGCCTCAGCTCCATAGACCATGAAGAAAGGGGTACGGTCAGTCGACCGGTTTGGAGTTGTCCTCAGCCCCCATAAGGCAGACGGTAGTTCGGTCACCCAAGCTCCGGCGGCATGCTTGTGGTCACGCATAAGCCGCGGCTTCAGGCCTTGGAGGATCAAACCATTCGCTCTTTCTGCTTGTCCATTCGACTGCGGATGCGCTACGGAGGCGTAATCGACCTGCATGCCTTGGGAGGAACAGAAAGCTCTAAATTCGTCCGAGTCAAAGTTGGAACCATTATCCATGATGATGTTGTGGGGGACTCCATATTTGAACATCAGTTCTCTGATGAAGCTGATGGCGGTGCTTGAACCAAGGTTTTTGATGGGCTTGGCTTCGATCCACTTGGTGAACTTGTCGACTGCCATGAGCAGGTGAGTGAATCCGCTTCTGCCAGTTTTGAAGGGGCCGACCATGTCCAACCCCCAAACGGCAAATGGCCAAACTAACGGAATGGTCTTCAAGGCAGACGCCGGCTTATGAGACATGTTGGAGTAGAACTGTCAGCCTTCGCACTTGTCTATGATATCTTTTGCCATCTCGTTAGCTCGGGGCCAATAAAATCCAGCTCGGTACGCCTTGGCCACTATGGTCCGGGAGGAAGCGTGGTGGCCAAAAGTCCCCGAGTGAATTTCGTTCAGAATTAGTCGACCTTCTTCCGAGGTGATGCAGCGTTGAGCGACTCCCGTGACACTCCCTCTGTAGAGCTGACCCTGAATGACGGTGAAAGCCTTGGATCGACGGACAATCGGGCACGCTTCTTCTTCATCTATTGGGAGTTCTTGTCTAAGCAGGTACGCTATGTATGGAACAGTCCAGTTGGGCGTGATCACCAAAATCTCCATGATTAGGTCAACCATCGTAGGCACTTCGACTTCAGTCGGATCAGACGCGCTGACTGGCTGTGGGGGTTCCTCCGTGAAGGGGTCTTATTTGACTAAGGGGGTGTGCAGGTGCTCCAAAAACACATTCTTGGGTATG
Organism: Secale cereale; assembly: GCA_902687465.1. Classification (NCBI taxonomy): domain Eukaryota; kingdom Viridiplantae; phylum Streptophyta; class Magnoliopsida; order Poales; family Poaceae; genus Secale; species Secale cereale. The sequence goes on along the minus strand of LR738715.1, from coordinate 244,534,953 downwards.
GGCTTCCGAGTGGACCCTATCTTCGCGAGATCGTCAGCAAGCTGATTCTTGACTCTGGGCACGTGATGGAGCTCTAAACCTTCGAACTTCTTTCCAAGCTTTCGTACTGCACTGCAATAACTGGTCATTCCGGGCTTCTGACATCCCACTCCATCATCACCTGATTTACCACTAAGTCGGAGTCGCCGGAGACCATCAGGCGATGGACGCCGAGTGAGACGGCCATACGCAATCCGTACAAAAGTGCTTCGTATTAAGCTTCATTGTTCGATGAGTCGAAGTGGATTTGAAGGACGTAATTGAGCTTGTCGCCCCTCGGAGATACCAGGACCACGCCTGCACCGGATCCATTCAACATCTTGGATCCATCAAAGAACATAGTCTAGTGGTCCGACTGGATCTGAGTCGGCAGCTCCTGTTCGATCCATCCGGCCACAAAATCTGCTATTGCCTGAGACTTGATAGCTTTCTTTGCTTCAAACTTGATATCTAACGGAAGGAGTTCAATCACCCATTTTGCCACTCGATCGGTTGCGTCTCGGTTGTTCAGGATTTCTGATAGTGGGGCGTCGCTGACGACTGAGATTGAATGATCCGAGAAGTAATGGGCAACTTTCTTTGCGGTCAAGTAGATCCCATACACAAGCTTCTGGTAATGCGGGTATCTTTTCTTGGAGGGAGTCAATACTTCGGAAATGTAATAGATTGGGCGTTGGACTTTGTAGGCCTTGCCTTCTTCTTCCCGCTCGACCGTGAGTATAGTGCTGACAACTTGTCCGGTGGCCGCGATGTACAGTAAGAGAGGCTCCTTGCTGACTAGGGCAGCAAGCACCGACTGGGTGGAAAGAAGGGCTTTGAGCTCTTCAAACGTTGCTTCAGCTTCAGAATTCCACTCGAACTTTTCGGATTTCTTCATCAGTCGATACAGAGGTAATTCCTTTTCACCAAGACGAGAAATGAATCGACTCAATGCGGCCAAGCAACCAGTTAGCTTCTGGACGTCGTGTATACGCTCAGGGCGCTTCATTCGGAGGATTGCACCGACTTTTTCTGGGTTGGCGTTGATTCCTCGTTCGGAAACAAGGAAACCGAGTAGCTGAAAGTGCAACTAATCCCCGGGTGGTTTTGGTAATTAACAACAACATATATATCATTGAACTAATATTCTCTTGAGAATCATTTCAGAAAAGTTCGATGATATGGGTATGGAAATGTCTGAAGAAGTGGACCCCTCAAAATGCTAAGACAAGCATTGGCAAAAGCTCAAGACTCCTTTTTGGTTTAGTGATCAAAGATCACATTGAGTCCATAGGAAAGCCAATACTATTAAAAGGGGATGAGGTTGTGTTAATGTTCTTGTTGCTCAAGTGCTTGGTGATCTAACTCCCTCAACTATCAGCACTACTCACTACTTAACACACACCCATAAGTAATCTCGGTCACACCGATTTCTCCAACTCAGTCCCACCGAGATGAACCACTTCAGTTGTTTCTCCAAACCCTAGCTTCTCGGTCAAACCGATTTTGAGTTTCGGTCTCACCGAAAAAGGGCTGCCAACCTTCTGTGATCAGTTGACATCAATTCGGAATATCCGAGTTTATACTTTCGGTCTCACCGAAATGGCAAACCCTAACCTTTGACTCACTTCGGTCTCACCGAGATGGTATTTTCGGTCCCACCGAAAATCCCAACGTTCACTATATTTGAACTTTCGGTCTGACCGAGTTTTAACTTCGGTCTCACCGAGATTGGTCAAATGTGTGTGTAACGGTTGGATTTTGTGTGGAGGCTATATATACCCCTCCACCCCCTCCTCATTCGTGGGGAGAGCCATCAGAAAGTACCACCACTTCTATCATACACTTTCTGAGAAGTGAACCACCTACCCTTGTGTTGAGATCAAGCCATTCCATTCCTACCATATGAAACTTGATCTCTAGCCTTCCCAAGTTGCTTTCCACTCAAATCTTTCTTCCACCACAGCCATATCAGTGAGGAGAGTTGAGTGTTGGGGAGTTTATCACTTGAAGCACAAGAGCAAGGAGTTCATCATCATCAACACCGTCTATTACCTTTTGGGGGGTGGTGCCTCCTAGATTGGTTAGGTGTCGCTTGGGAGCCTCCGTCTTGATGATGTGGAGTTGAACCAAGATGTTTGTAAGGGCAAGGAGATCGCCTACTTCGTGAAGATCTACCCCGAGTAAGGCTAGTCCTCCGTGGGCGTAGGCCGTGATGGAATAGACAAGGTTGCTTCTTCGTGGACCCTTCATGGGTGGAGCCCTCCGTGGACTCGCGCAGCCGTTACCCTCCGTGGGTTGAAGTCTCCATCAACATGGATGTACGATAGCACCACCTATCGGAACCACGACAAAAATCTCCGTGTCACCAAACTGCGTTTGATCTTCTCCACCTCTCTTTTACATGTGCAATTTACTTTCCGCTGCATAAACTCTAGAATTGCATGTGTAGGGTGTTACTTGAACTGATCTTGTTTGTGAAACTGCCAAAAACATTGCATGACCTAAAGGCAGATTTTTTATATTGTCAAGTAGTCTAATCACCCCCCCTCTAGACCTACTTCGATCCTACAAGTGGTATCAGAGCTTTGGTCTCCATTGCCTTGGTTTCCATTGCATTGGACTCCATAAGCTTGGTTTCACAACCTAGGAGAGTATGGCGTCTAGTGAGGGTAATTATCGTAGAGGTCCTTACTTTGATGGTACAAATTTTGCTAGTTGGAAGCATAAAATGAAAATGCATATTCTTGGTCATAACCCAGCCGCATGGGGCATTATTTGTGTTGGCATGCAAGGTGAATTCTTTGAAGAAGGAAAAGTTCCGGATCGCGAAGCTACACCCGAAGAACTGAAGATGTTGCAAAACAATGCTCAAGCTTGTGACATTCTCTTCAATGCTTTGTGTCCCGAAGAGTTCAACAAAATCAGCCGTCTTGAGAATGCTAAAGAGATTTGGGATACTTTGGTTGAAATGCACGAGGGTACTGAATCTGTGAAGGAATCAAAGCTAGATATTCTTCAAGGTCAACTTGACAAGTTCAAGATGAAGGATGGTGAAGGAGTCGCTGAAATGTACTCTAGGCTTGCTCTCATCACTAATGAGATTGCTGGCTTAGGAAGCGAAGAAATGACCGACCGATTCATCATTAAGAAGATTCTCAGAGCTTTGGATGGAAAGTATGACACCGTGTGCACTTTGATCCAAATGATGCCAAATTACAAGACTCTCAAGCCAACTGAAGTCATTGGAAGGATTGTTGCTCATGAGATGACACTTAAGGATAAGGAAGAGCTTCACAACAAGTCAAGTGGTGCTTACAAAGCTACAAGTGATGCTCCTACTACCTCAAGTGACAAGTTAGTTTCCAATGAAGACATAAGCCTAATGGTCAGGAACTTCAACAAGTTCTACAAGAATAGAGGCAAAGAAAGAAGCTCAAAGTCTAGATCATATGATGGAAAGAGATCTTCTAGTCGTGATCGAAACTGCTACAATTGTGGAAGACCCGGACACTTCTCAAATGAGTGTACGGCTCCCCACAAGAGAAGAGAAGAGTCTCCAAGAAGGAAAGCAAGAGATGAGTCACCTCGGAGAGAGAGAAGGAGTAGAGATGATCGTTATGAATGAAGACCTTCTCGGAGAAGCAAGGACTCGGAGAGGAAAGACAAGTCATCAAGGAGCTATACAAGAAGAAGACATCAAGCTCATGTTGGTGAATGGGTCTCCGGCTCCGACTCTGACAGTCAATCCGATGGAAGCTATCACTCCGACTCCGACTATAGTCAAGATGAAGGTGTTGCCGGACTTGCACTCGTATCCTCCAACTCCAACTCCTACGACTTATTTGATTCACCAAATGAGGGAATTGGAAGATGCTTCATGGCTAAAGGCCCCAAGGTAACACACCCCGAATTCATTGACTTTGATAGTGATGAGGATGACTTACTTGGAGAAGATGAGCTCTTGCATGATAAATCTAGTGAGCTTAGTAATGATGAAAATGCTAGTAGTCTTTATAGTCGAGAAGAGTCGAATGACAATGCTATGAAGGAGATTGAGCGTCTAACTAAAGAATTAAACACTCTTAAGTTAGCTCATGAAACAACTCAAGAAGATCATAGAGAGCTCCTAAGATCTCATGAGAAGCTACGCTTCGAGAAGCTCACTCTAGAGCAAGAACATGAGTTTCTAAAAGCGATCAATGACGATCTTCGAAAGAAGAGTTCTTCATATCTTGCCAAACGACTTCTCTTGTCTAATTTCTTGCCACCTATTAAGACTAAGCATGACAAGCATAAGAAAAATTCTTTCTCTAGTAGTAACAATAACAATGTTAAATCTAATGTTGTTACTTCTAGTAGTTCTCTTGATTCCACTAACAATGTTTCAAGCCAAGTTACACTTGAGCAAGAAAATAGCTTATTGAAGGAAATCATAGAGAAAGGTGTCTACAAGAGTCTTGCCGGAAGCAAGAACTTTGAGGAGATTGTTCGCAAACAAGGAAGACACCGGAAGAATCAAGGGATTGGTTTTGAGCGAAAGTTCAACGCCAAAGGTGTTGAGTGGGAAGAAGGTCAATACCCTACTCCACAGTTTGTCTCACAAAAGGAGAAGTATGATCCTACTTCTTCCAATGTGGAACAAGCTCAAGATGACCTTCCACCACAAGACCACAAGCTAAAGGCCAAGGACAAGCTTCAAGAAGAGATTGATGCATTCATTGAAGCACCTCAAGCCATGGTCAAGTGGGTTCCCAAGGACACATCAAGTTCTACTTCGTCAAGCTCAACTACAACACCAAGGATTCCCATCAAGATGATGTGGATCTCAAAGAAGAAGAACTAGTAGGTTCTTGAGGGTGACTCCGCCAACAAACTTCACTCATATTCATTTTGGCAAGAACTTGTGCAATCAACTTCCACATCATGCACTTGTTCATGGAGTCACAAACCCTCTTGTTGGTAAGTCAAGGGACAAGGTAATCATTGCTTTCATGGACATCATCTTTTGTGTACTTCACTCTATGTCCATGGATATTCTTGTTTGTTCCTTGTGGGACTAACCCATGTAGGTATTGAAAGTGCCCTAATCCAAAGGATTGCTCCTAACTCTTGATGGTCTACATCAACATTGAGCATCCACATCTTCAACATCTACATGAAGTCTTCTACGACAACCCAAGGTTAGTTTGACCCTTTAAAAGGGGTTCTCACATCTAGGGGGAGCTTTGCTCTAAAAATTGAGCTAAAAGCATCTCCAAATGATGTGAACACATAAATGCTTTATGTAAAAGTGGTAACCCCACTTGTGCTTAAACGATGAGTATGACCTATGATCAAATGTTCTCATTTGACTCCTAAGTCAATATACTCATATATAGATGACCTAGTCATCGACAAATTGTGTGCTAGTAGCTAGAGTTTTGGTTGTGCATGTTTGACACATATTTCAGTTGCTATCTTATTGCGTGAGCATGTTGGATGCATGATTTTATCCATTCAAGGACATCCATTTGTTGTTTTGATTGTTTTGGTTTCTTTTTCTGGCCAAATGGATGGACAAGAATGCCTAAGCACTTTCCCTAGCTATCTATGCTATCTTGTCTCAAAATTCTATTCATGCTTATATCACAACTTTGAACAAGTCTTTTTCGGACAGTCCGAGTGAGGAGCACTCGGAACCACCGATTCGTCTAAGGCTGACTTCCAAAACCTTCTAAGTCCATTTCGGTCTGACCGGCTTCTCAATCTCGGTCCAACCGAAACACTTAGATTGATCTAGGTTTCATCTCGGTGAAACCGAGTTCAAAATCTCGGTCTGACCGATATGTGTAACTGCACAGCAGAAATACATCTCGGTGACACCGAGTTTTTCAACTCGGTCCCACCGACAGTATGGGGTTATATATACTGAGGGCTGCGCGCGATCTATTCCTTTCAAACCGTTCGCCCTCCAAGACCCCTGCTGCCGCCGCCCTGATCTAAGGATCGTCGCCTTCGTCGCCTGTGTGCCCTTGCCGCAGGTCTCCGCCGCCGTCAACGGTAATCTTCTCCTCCGTTGCCGCCGTAGAGGGACACCACCAAGTTAGGGTGTGTCCCGATCCCTATTCATGCTCCACTTCTGATTCTTGCATGATAGGACTGCCCTGATTCAATCCACGTTTGATATGTTCCCAATACATTGTTCAGATCGTTTAGTTTCGAGGAAAATTCTTAGGTTTAGGTTTCCACGGAATGCATCTCGGTGAAGCCGATTCCTGAAACTCGGACTGACCGATTTGGTCTCTGACCATTGCACTACATAGCTCGGTCTGACCGAGTTGTGAAAATCGGAATGTCCGAATTGAAGTTTCTGTGAAACCCTAAGTTTTCGGTAGGACCGAAACCCATGTCGGTCTGACCGAAAGTGGTGTGTAGGTTCTGTTGAACACTTCGGTTACACCGAAACTTGAAATCGGTTTGACCGAAATACATTCTGTGAAAACTCAAAACTAAGTTTTTAACTCATTTTTTTTGCAAAAACTTCTGCAGTTGTGATAACTCCTCTACTCTGCCTATACCTTATCTATTCACAGGTTTTTTCAGCCATGTCAGATGTCAGTGACAGCCAGAACAGGTCTGAGTCACCGTTTGCTGAGATTCCAGAGGCAGGTACAAGTCCTGAGGCTAGCAGCTCTAGTGATGATGGTGAGAGGAGCACCCCTAGTGGTCTACCTCCTGCTGCTACGAGAACCAGGAAGAAGAGAACTTCTGATTCTGAGGATTCCGACTTTGTTGCTGAGGAAGTTACCTCCAAGCCAAAGAGGCAAGTGGTTGCTAAAGAGCTCCAAGGGCAGCAGCCAAAGAAAGGCACGAGCAAAGTGAAGCAGTCTGCAGTTGCCAAGAAGCTCAACTTGGAAGAACCTGCTCCAAGTAAGGTGAAGAAGACTTCCAAGAGGAAGAGAGTTGTTTATGCTGAACCTCAAGTTGATGCTGCTGAAGAAGAAGAAGAAGATGCACCCCAGCCTCCTCCTCAGAAAGCTAAGTTCATGGGTGATGCTATTCGGGCTCAAGCCTCCTCCAAGCCCAAGAAGCCTGCTCCAGCTAAGGCAGCTCCAGCCAAGCCCAAGAGGACAACCAGAAGCATTCCAGCTTCTGAGAAGAACAAAGGTGAGATGCCACCTTCTGAGTCAGATGAAGAGCATGTGTTGCTCAAGCTCCGTCCCAAGTTGCCACTCCACAATGATGCTCATCCTCAAGCTGAGGATATGAAGGCAAGAAAGGACAAAGGTCTCAGGCTATGGAGACAGTCTGATCCATATGCTGTAAGAAGAAGGACTGCTGTGGACCCCAGATTCCACACCAGAGAGCAGCAGGATTTCTATGAGACCGTGCTAATGGATAAGAAGCCCATCGTTGCTGACACCAGGTATGTTGACTGGAAGTACATTGACAGCAGAGAGCATCGGGACTTCTTTCCCCATGTGCATGAGAGCTTTACTGCATGTGGAGTTGCTGATTTTGTGGGTCAAGAACTAACAGCCTGGAATGACGAGATGATCATGCAGTTCTATGCCACAGCCCATTTCTACCCCGATGGCAAGATCACCTGGATGACTGAAGGTCAACGGTTTTCTTCAACTGTTGCAGAATGGGCAGAAATTCTGAATGCTCCAGTGCAGAGAGAGGACGACATTGATGTCTATGGGATTCCCAAGAAGAGTCATGATTCTATGAAGAATATGTACAAGGAGATCCCAGCTGCTGATTTGGAAGGATGGAAGCTCGGCTCAGTGTATTATCTCCAGGCAGGTCTGACCACCACCAACACTATTCTGAGGCATACTTTGATGCCTAAGTCAGGTGACCACCGGATGATACGAGGCTATTCTATCAACATGCTGCACATTCTCGATGAGAAGGCACCTTTTAAGGTGATGGACTTGATGGTTGAGACCATTAAGAGGACTGCAGCTGACCAGAAGAGGTCATGTGGGTTTGCTCCGCAGATACAGATGCTCATCAACGCCAAGTTTGGCACGGGCAAATTCATGTTGGATAGGAAGCACTTGCCACTGCAGCCAGAGCATGAGGACAACGTAGTTGTGATGGATGAAGAGGATCCCACCTCAGTTGAAGGGCAAGCCAAGATCAAAGCTGCAAAGAAAGCCAAAGCTGACAGAGAGGCAGCAGCAGCAGCTAAGCCAAAGAGCTTTGGAGAGCAAATCCTTGAAGCAACCCAGAGAATTGAACAACGCCTGGCCAGCATTGAGCAATCTCAGGAGAGCCTTGAGAGGATTGTCGAGGACAAGATCCACGCTCTAGACGTGAAGCTGACTGAGATTCAGGTGTCTGTCAACAAGCTTGAGGCAGACATGGAGGAGACTAGGCAGGAGAGAGCAGAGCTTATGCAGGATGATATAGTCCAGGACTCTCATCGCCAGAATGCTCCGGTTCCCAGAGGATCCAGGTCTGCAGCTATCCCAGTTACTTCAGCTCCAGCCACAGCTCCAGCTCCAGCATCCACTCCTCCAGCGCAGACATCAGCAGAAGTCTTCGCCGACGCAGCTATCTCTACACCGACATCGACCCAGACGGGAGCAGCCAGCCGAGCCCGCAGTGACGCTTAGCTCTATACCTTTTTCGAACTTTTTGGTAACTTGTTGCCAAAGGGGGAGAAATTGCTATAGATCATAGGGCTTCGAGAGAGAGAGTGCTCTTTCGTCTTTTCGTTCTTTTGCCGGTTTTCCCTGTGATACATTGGTTTCTTTTGGTTCCAGATACTTTATGTGTGCTTGCTACTACGTTTGATGCTACCTTAATGAGTGCTTAGTCATACTATGCCTTAATGAGTGCTTATTGCTTATTATATGCTATTTCTTATTGTATGGCTATTTACTCTTGTCTTGGTGATTGAGTGCATGTTATTCATTCTTATCATTTTGTGCGCTCCACCAAGATGTATGTGACATGGAAGAGTAACCCATTATCCTAATCGATTGTGCATTTGCATTCAAACGCAAATTTTAAATAATGCACAAATTTAGGGGGAGCTCTTGTTTATCACATACTTCTCAAAGCGACGATATTATTTTTTGATTATATCTCTTGTCGAAGCTTTGATCTATATGTTGTCATCAATTACCAAAAAGGGGGAGATTGAAAGTGCAACTAATCCCCGGGTGGTTTTGGTAATTAACAACAACATATATATCATTGAACTAATATTCTCTTGAGAATCATTTCAGAAAAGTTCGATGATATGGGTATGGAAATGTCTGAAGAAGTGGACCCCTCAAAATGCTAAGACAAGCATTGGCAAAAGCTCAAGACTCCTTTTTGGTTTAGTGATCAAAGATCACATTGAGTCCATAGGAAAGCCAATACTATTAAAAGGGGATGAGGTTGTGTTAATGTTCTTGTTGCTCAAGTGCTTGGTGATCTAACTCCCTCAACTATCAGCACTACTCACTACTTAACACACACCCATAAGTAATCTCGGTCACACCGATTTCTCCAACTCAGTCCCACCGAGATGAACCACTTCAGTTGTTTCTCCAAACCCTAGCTTCTCGGTCAAACCGATTCTGAGTTTCGGTCTCACCGAAATAGGGCTGCCAACCTTCTGTGATCAGTTGACATCAATTCGGAATATCCGAGTTTATACTTTCGGTCTCACCGAAATGGCAAACCCTAACCTTTGACTCACTTCGGTCTCACCGAGATGGTATTTTTGGTCCCACCGAAAATCCCAACGTTCACTATATTTGAACTTTCGGTCTGACCGAGTTTTCACTTCGGTCTGACCGAGATTGGTCAAATGTGTGTGTAACGGTTGGATTTTGTGTGGAGGCTATATATACCCCTCCACCCCCTCCTCATTCGTAAGGAGAGCCATCAGAAAGTACCACCACTTCTATCATACACTTTCTGAGAAGTGAACCACCTACCCTTGTGTTGAGATCAAGCCATTCCATTCCTACCATATGAAACTTGATCTCTAGCCTTCCCAAGTTGCTTTCCACTCAAATCTTTCTTCCACCACAGCCATATCAGTGAGGAGAGTTGAGTGTTGGGGAGTTTATCACTTGAAGCACAAGAGCAAGGAGTTCATCATCATCAACACCGTCTATTACCTTTTGGGGGGTGGTGCCTCCTAGATTGGTTAGGTGTCGCTTGGGAGCCTCCGTCTTGATGATGTGGCGTTGAACCAAGATGTTTGTAAGGGCAAGGAGATCGCCTACTTCGTGAAGATCTACCCCGAGTAAGGCTAGTCCTCCGTGGGCGTAGGCCGTGATGGAATAGACAAGGTTGCTTCTTCGTGGACCCTTCGTGGGTGGAGCCCTCCGTGGACTCGCGCAGCCGTTACCCTCCGTGGGTTGAAGTCTCCATCAACGTGGATGTACGATAGCACCACCTATCGGAACCACGACAAAAATCTCCGTGTCACCAAACTGCGTTTGATCTTCTCCACTTCTCCTTACTATATATGCAATTTACTTTCCGCTGCCCATACTCTAGAATTGCATGTGTAGTATGTTACTTGACTTGTGTGCTTTGCAAAAAACTGTCAAAATCTGTCCTTGATAGAAGACAGAAATTTTATCTTGTCGAGTAGTCTAATCACCCCCCCTCTAGACACTCTCACCTTCTTCGATCCTACAATTGGTATCAGAGCGTTGGTCTCCATTGCTTTGGTTTACACACCATTGGAGGAAGATGGACGTGTCTACGTTTGGGAGTGTTAGCCATAAAGTGCCTGTTCTTGATGGAAGGTTTTATAACTCTTGGAGGTCTGAAATGCTTAGTATCTTTAAAATGTACAATTTGTGCAAATATGTTGAGACCCCCTATGTGCCTCCATTTGATCCTTTGCACCCTACCATGGATGAAGAGCTTGATTTGCTTCGTAACCTTAGAACTGTGAATCTTATCATTAAAGGGTTACCTGATGACTTGCTTAATCTTGTTACAAACTTTGAGTGTGCTTATGCTATATGGAAGTTCTTGGAAGAACTTTATCCGGACTACTCTTTGAGGAGTCTTGATGAAATTCTACACAAGACTATTGAATTTGATAAGTTGCACCCCAATGATCCTAACTTTGATAAATGCTTCTTTGAGCTTCGTGATCTTATGAAAAAGAAGGGTGATCCAGGTCTTATCAATATTATCATTAGAAATGCTCTTGCATTGCATTCCGAAGATTATTATTCCATTGACCAAACTAATGCAAGTACTTATCAAATTGACCTAGGTGTTGATGATGAACAATCTATGGGTCAATATGATGATGAGCATGATGATGATTACTTCGATTCGGACACCGAGCTAGACAAGGTCATGAAGAGTCTCAATCTTATGGCAAATATGAGAGACTACATGTCCGGCGGAAAAGAGTGGATTCTTGATAGTGGATGCACCGATCACATGACCGGAGACAAAGACATGTTTCGAGAGCTTGCAAAAAACGATGGCCCACGCAAGTATGTGACTTTTGGAGACAACTCCAAGGGTAAGGTACTTGGCCTTGGTAAGGTGGCCATATCTCATGATAGCTCTATTCAAAATGTCATGCTTGTAGAATCTCTTGGATACAATTTACTTTCCGTGTCTAGATTAGCTGACTTTGGATTCAATGTGCTATTCACCAAAGTAGATTGCCAAGTCTTTCGTCGTGATAATCAAAACATGGCTTTTACTGGTATTCGTAGAGGTGATCTATATATTGTTGATTTCACTAAGAAAGCCCAACCTAGAGCTTGTTTCATTGCTAAATCCTCTAAAGGTTGGTTGTGGCATAGAAGGCTAGGACATGTTGGTATGCGTAATCTAGACAAGCTAATCAAAGGTGATCATATTCTTGGTGTTAAAGATGTTCTCTTTGACAAAGATAGACTTTGTAGTGCTTGTCAAGCAGGAAAACAAGTTGGTGGAAGTCATCCCGTGAAATACATCATGACCACAAGGAGACCGCTTGAGCTTCTTCATATGGATCTCTTCGGTCCCAATGCTTACAAAAGCCTTGGTGGTAACTCCTTTGGTCTAGTTATAGTTGATGATTATTCCAGATTTACGTGGGTATTTTTCCTTGATGATAAATCGCAGGTTCAGAAAATCTTCAAGACCTTTGCCAAAAAGGCCCAAAATCAATTTGAGGTGAAGATCAAGAAAGTTCGGAGTGACAATGGAACGGAGTTCAAGAACGCCAATGTAGACTCTTTTCTCGATGAGGAAGGAATTCTACATGAGTTCTCGGCTACGTATACTCCTCAACAAAATGGAGTTGTTGAGAGGAAGAACCGAACGCTCATAGAGATGGCAAGAACGATGCTTGATGAATACAAGACACCGAAGCACTTTTGGGGAGAAGCGGTCGAGACAGCTTGTCATGCTATCAACAGGCTTTATCTTCATAAGCTTCTCGGCAAGACATCATACGAGCTTCTCACCGGTAACAAACCCCAAGTGGGATACTTTCGTGTCTTTGGTTCAAAATGCTATATCCTTGATAAGCATCGTCGGTCTAAATTTGCTCCTAAATCTCATGAAGGCTTTCTTCTTGGTTATGGATCAAACTCCCACACCTACCGTGTCTACAACAATTTCACCCGAAAGGTTGAAGAGACGGTAGACGTGAAGTTTGATGAATCTAACGGCTCGCAAGTAGAGCAAATGCCTATTGATGTAGGAGACAAGGACCCATCAGAAGCTATCCAAGATTTATCTATTGGAAAGATCCGTCCCATGGAAGTGAAGGAGAGTACCTCATCTACATATGTGGAGCCACCTACCTCACGTCGAGATGAACCTCAAGGCAACATGGAGGCCTCCACAAGTGGAACTCACCAAGATGAGGAAATGCAACAAGAAGATCCACCACAACCTCCTTCTCCACCGCCTCAAGACAACACCAACAACAATGAAGAAGAAGAAGAGGAAGATGAATATGATGAGGAAGCTGAGCCACAACATCAACAAAAGCTATCCCGAGTTCGAGCAAGAGTCAAGAAGAATCATCCCGTGGAACAAATGATGAACGACATCAACTCCGGGAGAATTACTCGCTCTAAAACTCGCTTAGCTAACTTTTGTGAGCATTACTCATTTATCTCTAGTATTGAACCTATGAAGGTAGAAGAAGCACTTGAAGACCCGGATTGGGTGAACGCTATGCACGAAGAACTACACAACTTCGAGAGGAACAAGGTGTGGACTTTGGTAGAGAAGCCCAACGATGATCAAAACATCATTGGAACCAAATGGGTGTTTCGGAACAAGCAAGATGAAGATGGACAAGTCATCCGCAACAAGGCTCGTCTCGTAGCTCAAGGTTACACACAAGTCGAAGGTATGGACTATGGTGAGACCTATGCCCCCGTTGCTAGACTTGAGTCCATTCGCATTCTTCTTGCTTATGCCAATCACCATGATATTACTCTCTATCAAATGGACATCAAAAGTGCTTTTCTAAATGGTGAAATTGAGGAGGAAGTATTTGTGAAACAACCTCCCGGTTTTGTGAATCCCAAAAAGCCTAATCATGTTTACAAGTTGCATAAAGCTCTTTATGGTCTTAAACAAGCTCCTAGGGCTTGGTACAAATGCTTAACTAGCTTTCTTCTTGAAAAAGGCTTTGAGATTGGAAAGATAGACTCAACGCTGTTCACAAAAAGGGTTAATGGTGAACTATTTGTGTGCCAAATATATGTTGATGATATTATCTTTGGTTCAACTAACCCCCATTTTAGCAAGAAGTTTGGACAGCTCATGTCAGAGAAGTATGAGATGTCCATGATGTGTGAACTCAAATTCTTCCTTGGGTTGCAAATCAAGCAATCTAAGGAGGGTACCTTTGTCTCACAAACAAAGTACACCAAGGATCTCTTCAAGAAGTTCAACATGCAAGAAAGCAAAGGTATGAGTACCCCCATGCCTACTAGTGGACATAATGACCTGACAAAAGATGGAGAACCTGTAGATCAAAAGGTTTACCGTTCTATGATTGGTTCTCTATTATATCTTTGTGCTTCTCGTCCTGACATAATGTTGAGTGTATGCATGTGTGCGCGATATCAAGCAGCCCCTAAAGAATGTCATCTTAAAGCTGTTAAAAGGATAGTGAGATACTTGATACACACACCAAACTTTGGCATTTGGTATCCTAAGAGAGCTTCTTTCGATCTTGTTGGCTATTCCGACTCAGACTATGCCGGTGACAAGGTTGATAGAAAGTCAACTTCGGGTACATGTCAATTCCTTGGTCGATCCCTTGTATCTTGGTCCTCCAAGAAACAAAATTCGGTATCTTTATCTACTGCCGAAGCTGAATATATTGCTGCTGGTTCGTGCTGTGCTCAATTGCTATGGATGACACAAACGCTTAAAGATTATGGGATACATGTGAGACGTGTTCCCTTACTTTGTGACAATGAGAGTGCAATCAAGATTGGACACAATCCTGTGCAACACTCTCGAACAAAGCATATTGAAGTTCGTCACCATTTTATTCGTGATCATATTGCCAAGGGTGATATTAATCTTAAGCATGTTCGTACTGACAAACAACTTGCTGATATCTTTACAAAACCTCTTGATGAGAAAGTGTTTTGTCGCTTGAGGAGTGAGTTGAACATCATTGATGCTTCAAACTTGGAGTGATAACTCCATTGATGCATGCAAGGCATGAGCCTCTTGACTAATCCCTGATATTTCTCTTATGATGATGATCATATGTCTTGGACACATTTGCCTCCTTGCATTGCATCTAACTCCTTGCAGGTACTTGGATGATCTACATTCCACAAGATTACCACACACTCAAATCATGAGTAATCTTGTCATTGACCAAGTATCTAGTCCTTTGGGATGTTGAGTTCAAGGAACAAAATTCCACATATCCTTTTTGACACTTTATACATCTAGTATTTCACTCTTGTCATCTTGGATATCCTCGAGTATTTCCTTGCTTGCCTAACCCATGTAGGAAGATGAACTACACAAGTAGAAATGGCGCTCCAACTTCACATTCAATGAGCACCTACATCAAGCTTACCTACATGAGCAAAGCATCAACAAACCCAAGGTATGTTCTTCACATCTTTAAGAAGCTTTGCTCAAAGTCATGAGTACAAGCAGCTTCATAAGATGTGATCACATCAAATGCTTGATCGAAAAATGGCAACCCCATTTTGAGCTTAAATGATGAGTATGACCTATGATCAAATGTCTTCATTTGACTCCTAAGTCAATATACTCAGACATAGGTGACCTTCTCGCCGACCTTTTTTTATGAAGTACATATGCTTTTGGAGTTTTTCTGTTTTCGCTTATGTTCTCTCATTGAGTTTTCTTTAAACAAAAAAAAAACTTCATCTAGAAATCTTTTTATTTGTTTTCTTATGTTTCTTTGTGAATATCCTTCTGGAAATCTTTTTATGGCTCTGATCAATTCCCCGAAAATCTTTTACAAATTCATTGCAAATCTTTTGAAATTCTCCTTGCAAAGTGAGCTGAATTATTTCAATATTTTCTTGGAGCTAAACTCGGCGTCACCGATTTGAAATTTTCGGTTTAACCGAAAAGGATTCGGACCCACCGATTCATCTAATTCGGTGTCCCCGATTTATCTTCCAGGACATCTTCTTCTGCAGCTCCACTCAAATTTTTAAATTTTAAGGAGGAGAGGACTCAAATAAGTCCTGTTGTGATTCTTAAGGATCCCACTTCTTTCCTTCTTTCTTTCTTTCCATCTTTCCTGTCCTACCTAGTTTGCTGTCCTTTTCGGCACTTGATGTCAAAGGGGGAGAGAACTTAGGGGGAGTAAGGGGAGAAGAGACTTAGGGGGAGAAGAATAGAAATCTTATTTTAAGGGGGAGAGAATCACATCAAAGCTGTTTTACCTTGGACATTACAATTGGCATCATTCTTTTGATTTTGCTATTTCCATCAAAACTCCTCTTGATTTTACATTGCACTTGATGTCTTATAAAGGAGAGAAGACTTAGAGGAATCTTCACAAATGATATCCTATGAAAAGCAAAATCTCTCAGAGTTCATTGAAAATCTTTTAGCTTCGGAGACATGTTTGCTGTTTCAAGCTTGTGCTCAATATGAGACACTCTTTACACATGTTCTCCCTGGCTTGGTATTCTTGATGTTCTTGCAGTTGGTTGAAGGAATACTCTTGTGTTATCTAACCTTGTTTTCTCAAGTTTATCCCTTCAGGTACAATGCCAAGGAACCTCAAGGTAAGTATATGCATCTTGCAGAATGTGCATGATGGTGACTTGCTTGTAAATACTTGTTTGCAAGAAATCACCATGCACATATGCATTATCACTCAATTCCTTTTCTTCTGCTCTGATGCATATAGCCAAGCTGCATGTAGCACATCTTGCTTATCTCTCTTGTGTGCTTGTGGTAGTCCAAAACCATAATCTATGAAAATCTTGCACACCTGTAGGGGGAGCCTATGTACTACATGCTTGTCAAAGCTTTCATGATAATTCTGTCTTTCTTTCAAAAAGCTTTGATGTCTTGTTTAGTATAATTTTAGTGTGTTGCCATCAATTACCAAAAAGGGGGAGATTGAAAGCACATTTGCTCCCTGGGTGGTTTTGGTAATTAATGACAACATACTTTGTGGTTGGACTAATGCTTTTATCAAGTATGTTTCAGGAAACCCAATCACATTGGTATGGCAAGATGACTGAAGAAGTGGACCCCTCAAAATGCTAAGGCAAGCATTGGCAAAAGCTCAAGACTCTATTTCTGGTTTAGTGATCAAAGATCACATTGAGTCCATAGGAAAGCCAATACTATTAAAAGGGGATGAGGTTGTGTTGATGATCTGGTTGCTCAAGTGCTTGGTGATCTAACTCCCTCAACTATCAGCACTATTCACTACTTAACACACACCCATAAGTAATCTCGGACAAACCGATTTCTCCAACTCAGTCCCACCGAGATGAACCACTTCTGCCATATTCCAAACCCTAGAAAAATCGGTCTTACCGAGTTTGAGATCGGTCACACCGAAACTGAACTGCCAAGTTTCTGTAACCATTTCATATCTTTTCGGAATATCCGAGATTGCATTTTCGGTCTCACCGAAAATGACCAGCTCCTGTCTGGCTCATATCGGTCTCACCGAGATTGCAATATCGGTCTAACCGATTTTGGCATGTTCCTACTCTTTCTCAAATCGGTCTAACCGAGTTTTCTTTCTCGGTCCCACCGAAATCTCCAACGTTCATATCAGATACACTTTCGGTCTCACCGAGATGGTATTTTCGGTCCCACCGAAAATCCCAACGTTCACTATATTTGAACTTTCGGTCTGACCGAGTTTTCACTTCGGTCTGACCGAGATTGGTCAAATGTGTGTGTAACGGTTGGATTTTGTGTGGAGGCTATATATACCCCTCCACCCCCTTCTCATTCGTGAGGAGAGCCATCAGAAAGTCTACCACTCATATCATACACTTTCTGAGAAGTGAACCACCTACCCTTGTGTTGAGATCAAGCCATTCCATTCCTACCATATGAAACTTGATCTCTAGCTTTCCCAAGTTGCTTTCCACTCAAACCTTTCTTCCACCACAGCCATATCAGTGAGGAGAGTTGAGTGTTGGGGAGTTTATCATCTGAAGCACAAGAGCAAGGAGTTCATCACCATCAACACCGTCTATTACCTTTTGGGGGGTGGTGCCTCCTAGATTGGTTAGGTGTCGCTTGGGAGCCTCCGTCTTGATGATGTGGAGTTGAACCAAGAAGTTTGTAAGGGCAAGGAGATCGCCTACTTCGTGAAGATCTACCCCGAGTAAGGCTAGTCCTCCGTGGGCGTAGGCCGTGATGGAATAGACAAGGTTGCTTCTTCGTGGACCCTTCGTGGGTGGAGCCCTCCGTGGACTCGCGCAGCCGTTACCCTCCGTGGGTTGAAGTCTCCATCAACGTGGATGTACGATAGCACCACCTATCGGAACCACGACAAAAATCTCCGTGTCACCAAACTGCGTTTGATCTTCTCCACCTCTCTTTTACATGTGCAATTTACTTTCCGCTGCATAAACTCTAGAATTGCATGTGTAGGGTGTTACTTGAACTGATCTTGTTTGTGAAACTGCCAAAAACATTGCATGACCTAAAGGCAGATTTTTTATATTGTCAAGTAGTCTAATCACCCCCCCTCTAGACCTACTTCGATCCTACAGTAGCTTGCCGCCCGGAACTCCGAATGTACACTTTGACGGATTGAGCTTGATATCATAGCTTCTCAAATTTGCGAATGTCTCAGCGAGGTCAGACAACAGGTCGGAACCTTTGCGTGACTTGACCATGATGTCATCCATGTATGCTTCCACGTTCCGACTGATTTGTTTCAGCAGGCACTTTTGAATCATGCGCATGAAGGTAGCACCGACATTCTTGAGACCGAAAGGCATGGTGACATGATACGTCCAAAACGTATCTATAATTTCTGCTTGCTCCATGCCACTTTTGGGTGATATTGCTATGATATTTATACACTTCCATACACTTTCGATCATATTTGGACTAACCTACTAATCCAGTGCACCCCGGTGCCAGTTTCTGTTTTCGGCTGTTTTTGTATTTCAGGTTTTCACGTTACGAGAACTGCCAGGAAAAATCCAGAAAATATATATAAAAAATCAGCGTTCCAGAATCTACCTTGCGCCCGAAGGACAGCCGGGGGGGGGGGG
>LR738715.1:244484928-244516145 GCA_902687465.1 Secale cereale | reverse complement strand
CTGGGCCGCGCCGGGGGGGGGGGGCGCCTGGGCCCCTCGAGCCCCGTCTGGTGCCCCCCTTCGGCATATATTTAGAGCATCCTTCGAAACCCTCGGGACGGGAACTCTTTTTCGCGATCTCATCTCTGTTCCGCCGCCGCCGCCGCTTCCAAGATCGGGAGCACCAGGAGAACTCTTCCCGGCACCCTGCCGGAGGGGAGGATCACCATCGGGAGCTTCTCCACCACCATGGACGCCTCCCGGATGAGTTGTGAGTAGTCTCTCTTGGACCATGAGTCCATGACCAGTAGCTATGTGATGTTCTCCTCCCGTTCTTGTGCTTCACTAATTAGTCCTCGTGAGCTGCCCTACATGATCGAGGCACATATGTAATCCTTATGCTGTTACTATGATGAGTTTGCTGGGATCCGATGGATTATGAGATTATGTACAGATTGTGATTGAGTAATATATTTGATCTACCTCTTTTATATTTATGTTCATAAGTAATTCTTGCATGTTCTCCGTTGTTATTTATTGCTTTGGCCAAGTAATACGTAGTGACTCCAAGAGGGAACGTTATGCTTGATTGTGGGTTCATGCCCCTCGATGACTAGCTTGAGTGACAGAAACATGAGTCTAGGGGATGTGTTGTTGCCACAAGGGGGAAAACAACGGTGCTTGTGCCCGCGGGTGCAAGGATTGTTTACTTTACGCAAAGTTCTTTTAATGCAGTTGTCTGTTGCTTTGAGTTTACACTATGGGTGGGGCTCGCAACTTAATACCAGCGAGATGTTCTGGATAGATATCTCAAGGTGGATGATTAGTAGTAGATATTGATGGATTTCGGTCTACTTACTTTGGCGTACCGCCCATGCTTTGAACCTCAACCTTTCTTGCAATGTAGTCAGCATTGGTTTGCGTTCGTGGTCCTGTCAATTGCCCAGCTGTAATTCGTTTACCTCACATAGCTGTTTTATCGTCTTTTGGGAGAGAGACATCACTAGTGAACATCATGAGAATCCGGTCTATATTACCATCATTGATCACATCTGCTATTTACTTTTCGCTATTATTTACTATTGCAAACATTATCTATCAATACTATCATTTGCGTTTAATCCTTTGTGAACTACAAGGCCGGAGGGATTGACAACCTCTCTGTACTCGTTGGGAGCAAAGTTATTTGTATCTGTGTGCAGGTCCATGTTGATTGCTAATCCGGCGCCGTTAGCAGTTGACACCTACTTGTTGAACCTAGGAGTCTCTGGGGATTCGATCCTTGGCATCTTTGCTAAGGGAAAAACTTCCACCACACTGCATCTTACACCTTCCACTTGGGGTAACCAACGAGGGGTTAGAGGCCCACCAAAGAGTTTTTCTGGCGCCGTTGCCGAGGAATCCACTCTTCAGGATAGGGGAGTTGCATGCTATCTTTTACCTTCGCTTTTTAGTCTTGTTAGTTTACCTTTCAGTTTTTGCTTTAGTACCTTTTATCAAAAATCACAAAAATAGTTATCTTGCTTGCTTGCTACTATGGGTTCCACCGAGAACACCAAGTTGTGTGACTTCACTAGTCACAACAACGATGACTTTATCAGCACACCTATCACTACACCTGCCACTTCAGCACCTTCATATGAAATTAAACCTGCTTTACTGAACTTAGTCATGAAAGATCAATTCTCCGGTGCTAGAGATGATGCTGCTTTACACTTAAACAACTGTGTTGAACTTTGTGATATGCAAAAGTACCACGAAATAGATGGTAATATTGTTAAGCTTAAGCTTTTTCCTTTCTCCTTGAGAGGAGGAGCTAAAATTTGGTTTCAGTCTTTGCCTAGAAATAGCATAGATTCATGGGACAAGTGCAAAGATGCTTTTATCGGAAAATACTATCCACCTGCTAAAATTATCCAACTTAGAAGTAACATAATGAATTTTAAACAATTGGATAATGAACACGTTGCCCAAGCTTGGGAACGTATGAAATCTCTTATCAAGAACTGCCCTACTCATGGTTTGACTACTTGGATGGTTATCCAAACTTTTTATGCAGGCTTGAACTTTACCTCGCGGAACTTGTTAGATTCGGCCACGGGAGGAACTTTTATGTCAACTACACTTGGTGCTGCCACGAAGCTTCTCGATGAGATTATGACCAACTATTCCCAATGGCACACCGAACGCGCTCCAACAGGTAGGAAGGTAAACTCTGTCGAGGAGATTTCCTCCTTAAATGAAAAAGTTGACTTAATCATGTCTCTACTTTCGAAGCAATCTTCTGTTGATCCTCGTAATGTCCCTTTAAATTCTTTGATTGCTCAAGAACAAGTAAATGTGAACTTTATCTCTAGAAACAATTTTAATAACAATGCTTATAGGAGTAATTTTGGTAGCAATCCTAGACCGTTCCCCTCTAATTCTTATGGGAACAACAATGCTTATCCTATCACCAAGAACTCCACTACTGAACTAAAGATTATGCTTAAAGATTTCATCACTACCCAAAAAGCCTTTAATAAGAGTGTGGAAGAAAAACTACATAAACTAGATGATCTTTCTTTTAAGGTAGACCATTTAGCCAATGAGGTAAAATTGCTAAAAATTAAAACTTCTCCTCTTGAGGAGAGGGAAGTCACTCCTATAAATGCTATTCAAGTGCAAATTAATGAAAACATTAGGATGATGGCTAAACTTAAAGAGAGATGGGCTAGAGAAAGGGAGGAAGAAGATAGAATTAAGAGCCTTCCTACCCACTACACTGTTGCTACTATCCAAGTTGTTGAGGATATCCAAACTCTTAGCACCCAATGTACTCCTGGTCCCAATGGACCTATTAATGGTGATGCTATGGCTATAGAAACTACCAAACAAGTGAACCTAAAGGACACCACTACCACTTTACTTGATGCTCGTGACCTTGATTTTGATAATTTCACTCTTACCGAAGTTATTGATTTCCTTCACAAGATGTCTAGAGACCCCAGCACTAGCACGCTTAACCTTGCCTTCACGGAGCATATCACTAATGCTCTCATCAAAGCTAGGGAGGAGAAACTTAGAGTAGAAGCCTCCATACCTAGAAAGCTAGAAGATGGTTGGCATCCTATGATAAAAATTAAATTGAATGACTTCTCTTGCTATGCATTATGTGATGTTGGAGCTAGTACCTCTGTTATGCCCAAAAAAAATATGATATGCTTAAATTGAAACCTTATGATTCTTGTTCTTTTGGTGTTCGTCTCGTTGATTCTTCCATAAAGAAACCTTTGGGGAGGATCGACGATGTTCTTATCGTCGTCAATGATAATTATGTTCCCGTTGATTTTACTATTATGGATATTGAATGTGATCCTTCATGTCCAATTATTTTGGGACGTCCCTTTTTACGCACCGTTGGTGCTATCATTGACATGAAAGAGGGTGATATAAAATTTCAGTTTCCTCTCAAGAAAGGGATGGAACACTTCCCTCGAAAAAAGATCAAGTTACCTTTTGAGTCCGTTGTATGGGCTAGCTATTCTTTTACTCTTGATAAAACTTGATCTCTATGCATTATGCCTAGCTTAAAGGCATAAAAGAAAGCGCTTTTGGGAGGCAGCCCACATGAATAAAGTTTTATTTTGCTTTTGTTGTGTCTTGATGTTGTTTACTACAGTAGCATCATCATTGTATCTTAGCTTTTCATATTTGTGCCAAGTATAGCCTCTGATTGCTAGAAAGTTCAAAAGTTGTGAGGTGCTGTCCAGGAAACAAATTATGTCCTTGGATATAAAAATTCGTATAAAATAACCATCATCTTTTTGGTCTGAATTTTTTCGACAGCGTTCTCTATATAATTGTCTTTCGTGCGTCTGTTCTGAGTTTTTTGATTTGAGTTGCAGAAGTGCCCCGAACAAATCAATTACTACCTAATGTACTGTTTTTCACAGATTCTGTCCTGTTTTGCTTTTCCTTCATTTTGCAAACCAAGAGCTTGCTTTTTCTTTGCAAAAAAACCTTTTGGCAATATTGAGAAACATTAGACCTTCAAGAATATCTTTATTTCCAGCAAGGAACAATTATTTTATTAAGGGTACTAACCTCGCTAATCAGATTATGATGAGTTATGTATGAAGGGAGTTTTCAAGTGTGCGAGGGAAGATGATAAAAAGATTCAGGAGTGTCAAGCGCTCAAGCTTGGGGATGCCCCCATGCACCCCCAAGAAATATTCAAGGAGACTCAAGCGTCTAAGCTTGGGGATGCCCCCGTGCATCCCCTTCTCCATCAACATTATCAGTTCGTCTTTCGTTCCACTATATTTTTATCACTTTATGTGTTATGTGCTATGCTTGGAGCGTCTTGCTTTTAGTTTTCTTTTTAGTTTTTCATAACGAGTCGGAACTCAGCTTTCTTTATGTGGGAGAGAAACACGCTCCACTTCTACCTAGAACATAACATAGAATTTTTTATGTCTATCTTTGTTGTGTGTGTTCTTTGTCTTTTAAAATAGCTACTATCATGCTCTGCTCTTAGTATTCATGCTTATCTTTTCAAAGAGCTTTTGTTTAGTTGGTTGCTTGAACTCTCTTTAGTTATCATGCTTATCTAATTAAGAGAGTTTGCTTCCGTTGCATAGGTTGATATGTCTGTGATGAAGATGCTACGTGCATGATGACGCTTAGTAGTTCATGTTTTCTTGTGGTTAGTCTCAAATAGCTGGGGGATTCCCAATGTGTTATTGGAGTACCAACATGATTTGTTTGCCAATGATGTGGTATGGTTTAGTAATATCTTCCTTCGAGAATTTATTTTGATTGACTTAGCGTATGCTCACGCATATTTAAGACTGTAAAGAAAGTCTGTCAAGCCTTGATGATCTTTTATTTCTGAGTAGCGATATAACTACCATGCCTGATTCAATGTTGCTTTGTCGCTCTGCATGATTATGACCGTCAGTGCTCTCTTAGTTGGTCGCTCCCAGTCTTTTGCTAACCTCCACCTGTACTAAGCAGACTAACTTTGCAATACATAGCTCATGGGAAAGTAGCTTAAAAACTATTGTGGTAAAGAATATGTTGCCTATGTATCTTATCTCTTATAAGTTGCTTGCTGAGCGGTAACCATGTTTCTGGGGACGCCATCAACTGTCACACTTTTGTTGAATATCATGTGAGTTGCTATGCATGTTCGTCTTGTCTGAAGTAAGGGTGATTTGCCATGGGTTGAATGAGTATGCATATTGTTAGAGAAGAACATTGGGCCGCCAACCAAAGCCATGTATCATGGTGGAAGTTTTAGCTTGGACATTAATCCTCAATCTCTTATGAGAATATGCTTATGCATTAAAGAGGAGTCCATCATCTATTTTCTATGTTGTCCCAGTATGGATGTCCTCAAGTTGAGATCTATCAAAAACGAGAAATCAAATGTGATTTATCTCCTTGGACCTTTGTACAGGTGGCATAGAGGTACCCCTTTGTGACACTTGGTTGAAACATATGTAATGCAATGATAACCCATGGAAATCTGAGCTAATTAGGACAAGGTGCGAGCACTATTGGTATTCGATGCATGAGGCTTGCAACTTATAGGATGTCTTATGCATGACACATATGAAGTACTACTACCGTTGACAAAATTGCTTCTATGTTTTTAAAAATAAAAAGCTCTAGCACATAACCATTCTTTTACTTTTATGTTGAGTCTCCACCTTCTTTTAAAAGCACCAACTACCGAGAGCATGATTGTCATTTTGAGTGTAATGTGCATTGTCCCAAAGTAGCATTGTCTTTTGCATGATTGTGATATCGTTATTTCTGAAATCATTGTATCTAGTCATCACTTAAACCTTGAAGGTGCCCCTGCATTTATGTTTTGCTTCACTAAAGGGGGCAAGCTAGATATCACTTTATCATATTTGCACATCATGTTCATTAAAAATCTTTTTGATGTTTCAGTTTCATGTTGTAAAACTTTCAGTCCTTTGTGATTTTCTCATGAGGCAACTTAATTACTATAGATTCATTGTCTCAGTAAGCTTTTGTCATATGACTATAAAAAGTCCTATATGGTTAATAGCATGTCACCATAGAAATTATTCTTGTTATCATTTACCTACTCGAGGACGAGCAGGAATTAAGCTTGGGGATGTTGATACGTCCAAAACGTATCTATAATTTCTGCTTGCTCCATGCCACTTTTGGGTGATATTGCTATGATATTTATACACTTCAATACACTTTTGATCATATTTGGACTAACCTACTAATCCAGTGCACCCCGGTGCCAGTTTCTGTTTTCGGCTGTTTTTGTATTTCAGGTTTTCACGTTACGAGAACTGCCCGGAAAAATCCAGAAAAATTATATAAAAAATCAGCGTTCCAGAACCTACCTTGCGCCCGAAGGACAACCGGGGGGGGGGCACCAGGGCTCCAGGCGCCCTGGCGGCGCGCCCCCCCTGGGCCGCACCGGGGGGGGGGGGGGGCGCCTGGGCCCCCTGAGCCCCGTCTGGTGCCCCCCTTCGGCATATATTTAGAGCGTCCTTCGAAACCCTCGGGACGGGAACTCTTTTTCGCGATCTCATCTCTGTTCCGCCGCCGCCGCCGCTTCCAAGATCGGGAGCACCAGGAGAACTCTTCCCGGCACCCTGCCGGAGGGGAGGATCACCATCGGGAGCTTCTCCACCACCATGGACGCCTCCCGGATGAGTTGTGAGTAGTCTCCCTTGGACCATGAGTCCATGACCAGTAGCTATGTGATGTTCTCCTCCCGTTCTTGTGCTTCACTAATTAGTCCTCGTGACCTGCCCTACATGATCGAGGCACATATGTAATCCTTATGCTGTTGCTATGATGAGTTTGCTGGGATCCGATGGATTATGAGATTATGTTCAGATTGTGATTGAGTAATATATTTGATCTACCTCTTTTATATTTATGTTCATAAGTAATTCATGCATGTTCTCCGTTGTTATTTATTTCTTTGGCCAAGTAATACGTAGTGACTCCAAGAGGGAATGTTATGCTTGATTGTGGGTTCATGCCCCTCGATGACTAGCTTGAGTGACAGAAACATGAGTCTAGGGGATGTGCTGTTGCCACAAGGGGGAAAACAACGGTGCTTGTGCCTGCGGGTGCAAGGATTGTTTACTTTACGCAAAGTTCTTGTAATGCAGTTGTCTGTTGCTTTGAGTTTACACTATGGGTGGGGCTCGCAACTTAATACCAGCGAGATGTTCTGGATAGATATCTCAAGGTGGATGATTAGTAGTAGATATTGATGGATTTCGGTCTACTTACTTTGGCGTACCACCCATGCTTTGAACCTCAACCTTTCTTGCAATGTAGTCAGCATTGGTTTGCGTTTGTGGTCCTATCAATTGCCCAGCTGTAATTCGTTTACCTCACATAGCTGTTTTATCGTCTTTTGGGAGAGAGACATCACTAGTGAACATCATGAGACTCCGGTCTATATTACCATCATTGATCACATCCGCTATTTACTTTTCGCTATTATTTACTATTGCAAACATTATCTATCACTACTATCATTTGCGTTTAATCCTTTGTGAACTACAAGGCCGGAGGGACTGACAACCTCTCTGTACTCGTTGGGAGCAAAGTTATTTGTATCTGGGTCCACGTTGATTGCTAATCCGGCGCCGTTAGCAGTTGACACCTACTTGTTGAACCTAGGAGTCTCTGGGGATTCGATCCTTGGCATCTTTGCTAAGGGAAAAACTTCCACAACACTGCATCTTACACCTTCCACTTGGGGTAACCAACGAGGGGTTAGAGGCCCATCATGACATAACAGAAACACCCGAATGGGGTGATGAAAGTTGTCTTGATTTCATCGGTTCCAAACAGTAGGATCTGATGATACCTGGAATACGCGTCCAGAAAGGACAAACGCTCACATCCCGCAGTCGAGTCGACTATCTGATCGATGCGGGGGAGAGAAAATTGATATTTCGGGCAGGTCCGATTGATATGCTTGAAATCGATGCACATGCGGAGGGACTTGTCCTTCTTGGGGACCATGACCACATTGGCGAGCCACTCGGAGTGGTAGATCTCGCGGATGAACTCAGCTGCCACAAGTCGAGCGACCTCTTCGCCAATTGCCTTTCTCTTCTCCACAGCGGACTGACGGAGATGTTCCTTTACAGGCTTCACTTTTGGGTCGACTCGCAAACGATGCTCAGCCAGTCCCCTGGGTACACCTGGCATGTCAGACGGTTTCCATGCGAAGATGTCCCAGTTCCCACGGAGGAACTGGATGAGCGCTTCTTCCCATTTGCTGTCGAGTGTAGTTGAGATGTGGGTCTGTGTTGCATTGGGGTCGGTGGGGTGAATGTGTACGGGTTTCATCTCCCCACGCGACAGAAAAGCTGACTCGGAAGCCGGCTTCTTGGCCCGCAGCAAATCACTCGGATCCACACTCTTCTGGTACTCCTCCATCTCTACTGCTGCCATCTGCTCATCAACAATCTTTGAGCCTTTCTGGAAGCATTCTTCCGCTTTCTGTCGGTTCCCCGTGACGGTTAGGATGTCGTTGGGCCCTGGCATCTTCAGTTTGAGGTATACATAACATGGTCGAGCCATGAATTTGGCGTAGGCGGGCCTACCCAGAATGGCATGATAGGCGCCGTTGAAGTCCACTACTTCAAATGTTAGCTTCTCTTTGCGGTAATTCTTTGAATCGCCAAAGACTACGTCGAGTGAGATTTGGCCAAGTGAGTCGGCCTTCTTCCCGGGGATGACCCTATGAAACCTCATGTTGCTTTCGCTCAGCTTGGACATCAGAATGCCCATCCCACGGAGGGTTTCAGCATACGGAATGTTCAGGCCACTTCCACCATCCATCAGGACCCTGGTCAAATGCGTGCCCTCGACAACTGGGTCGACCACCAGCGCGTGCCGCCCAGGGGTAGCGATGTGCGCAGGGTGATCGGACTGGTTGAATGTGATGGGGGTCTTGGACCACTTCAGGTACGTTGTTGTTGCCGGGGGAACCATGTTGACTTCTCTGTTCATCACTTTCAGTCGACTCTTGCTTTCAGCGTCAGCAAAAATCATCAAGGTGGAGTTAATCTGGGGGTAACCTCCATCCCCTTCTTTGTCCTTGGTCTCCTCTGATTCTTTTTCCTTCTCAGTCAACTGCTCTTTCTGGAAGCTCTGGATCAGGAGCCGACACTATCTAGTGGTGTGCTTGGGATAAACCAAATTCCCCTCTTCATCTTTCTTCGTGTGGATAGGACACGGCTGGTCGAGTACATCATTTCCTGCTTGATCTTACACTTTCTTGGGTACCCAAGGTCCCTTGGGCTTTCCTTTGCTCTTCCCTTGGTTAACAACTGCGGCTTCGCCCTGAGCAGCTGGCTCGGCCTTGCGCTTAGGTTTCCGATTGGAATTCTGGTCATCTTGACCGACTAGTTGCTTGCCACTGCGGAGTCGATTGGCCTCTTCACCGTTAGCGTACCGACCGGCTATCTCCATCATCCGGGACAGGGACATATCTCCCGTTTGACCAAACTTCAGGTTCAACTCTCTGTATCGCATGCCCTCCTTGAAGGCGCAGACTGCTTGGTGCTCGGACACATTCTCCACCCTGTGGTGCAAGTTGGTCCATCTTTGTATGTAATCCCTCAAGGTTTCATTCAGCTTCTGTACGCAATGCTGCAACTCCGCAAACCCTGCGGGCCGTTTGCAGGTACCTTCGAAGGTCCGAATAAACACTCGGGCCAGCTCTTCCCAACTGCATATGCTCCCAGGGGCCAACTGATTCAGCCACGCCCGAGCCGAGCTGCCCAACATCAGAGGAAGGTGTTTCATGGCCACATCGTCGTTGCCTCCCCCGATCTGCATAGCCACTCGGTAATCCTCGAGCCAGGTGTCTGGCTTTGACTCGCCGGTGAACTTATTTGCTCCCGCCGCCAACCTGAAGTTTGGGGGGATTTCAGCGGCCCTGATGGCACTGCTAAAGCATTCGGGTCCAGAGACAGACGCTCGGCTTCCACTCGGACGATCTCTGCCTTGCTCTTCTCTGCATGCTCTGTTCCTGTCGACCAGCCCCTGCACAAGAATAGACCTTGCGTAGAAGCCGGGCCTCCGGGGATCTAGGGGAATTCTTCGCTCGTCGTCGCGTAAGCGCCTGCCCTCGTCTCGCCTGGGCGAGTACGGTCCGCTTCTTGGAGGAGGCGTAGGCATTCGACGGCGGTCGTGGTGACCGGATCGACGATCATACTGCTCATCATTCCGACCTAGATGCCAGTCTTGACGGGGACCACGGTCCTCATGCCTCGGGGGCAATCTTGGACTGTGAGCTGACCAAACGGTGTCCGCTGGCACCGATCTAGTGTGAATCTTGTTGCGCGACTGAGAGACAGACGCGTTCTGCTCTCTGGCTGTCCGGAGCAGCGCCCGAATCTGCTGTAGGCCTCTCCCAGCCTCCGACTGAGATGGTTGAATAGAATCTGCGATGCGAGCCACAACTTCAAGGTTCTGGACAGGCGTCCGGAACACCTGAGTCTCGCGCGGGAACGACTGCCGCAGCCGTCGACTGGATTTAGGAACCAGTCGGCGGGCCCGTTTGTCGAGTGCGCGCTGGATATTCTCTAGACGCGTGCGCTCAGCCACGGTGGCTAGGCGGGTGGCTTCCAGGGCCCGAGCTTCTGGAGTGTCTCCCACGATATGGGTGAAAAGTGCGTCCTCATTGCGGCGGTAGAGCTTGTCCCTCTGCTCGGCAGTGAGGGGTTGGGGGATGTACCCGTCGTGGTTGAACGACTGACCGTTGCCGCTGCCGCCGTCTCCACCGTGAGGGTATCCTGGTGGACTGCGACGCGAGTCGACCATGAGTACTTCAGCGACGGGATCGCTGCTCCCGCACTCGGAAACCGAATCTGAGGGTTCGATCGACGGATGGACCGGCCCATAGAGGTATTCGTCGGGCTCGAGGGCTGCAACTTGAGGGGTGGCCGTCTGGCGGGCCACCGCGTGTTTCACCCACCGCTGGAGCCGGGAGCGACCAGATCGCTTGCGGCAGCGTCCAGCGGGGACGACGGATGATGAAGGAGCCGGCTGATACCGAGTCGACGGGTGCCGGAGAAGGACGCCGCAGGCGCTGGCATGGAAGTGCGCAGCCCCGCGGACGGGCAACGCCTCGACGTCGAGGGGAGCCTCCTGGAGCCAAGCGGAGTCGTCGGCGATGAAGACGAGCGCGCCGAGTCGGATCTCGCGGCCCAACGCCAGACCACTGCCGGAAACCATGATGAAGGAGGTCGGATAAAAGTTTGCAACCTCACCAGAAGTCGCTAAGACACCCGGCCCCACGGTGGGCGCTAACTGTCGTGGTTCTAAGTCTGACAGTACGAGTAGGGGGTACGTAAGATGAGGCAAGGCCCTATCTATGGTGAGATTATACGCAAGATGTTTACGAGTTCAGGCCCTTCTCGAAGGAAGTAAAAGCCCTACGTCTCGGTGCCCTGAGGCGGTCGACTGAAATGTATGTGGGTGTTTGAGTGAAAGGGGGTGCGAACCCTTGTACTGGAGGAGGGGGTGGCTTATATAAAGTGCGCCAGGACCCCAGCCATCCCCACGTTACAAAGGGTTCAATGTACATAAAGGCAGGGCGTTACTGATAACGTCTGCAGTAAAGAGTGATAAAGGCATTCATTCTTACGGAATGAATGCCGGACCATTGTTGTCCTAAGAGACCTTTGACCTTCATGGGTCGAGTGTCTTGGAATGGTCGAGTGAAGTTGAGTCGTCTGAACGGGGGCGTGTAGTTCAGTGGAACGCCCTCTTGAGCCATGTCAGTCAACTGTCCCTGTTGCCTTCGAGTTGTCTTTTGCGCTTCTGGGGTAGTGACCTTGGGTGGGGTACCTCGGCCATGCCCGTGACCCTACCCTAGGTCTGTAACATCATCAATGTGCCAATGAGATTTTATGGGGGATTGTTGGAATTTTGCTAGTAGGCCTTTGGCCCAAAGCCTAACTAAAATTCTGAAATTCTCTTGGCACATTCATGCACACATGTGAGTGGAGTGAGTGACACTAAAGTTTAGTCCCACCACGGAAATTGAGAGAGAGTTGCACCTCTTTATAAGGTTAGCTCTTCTACCACTTGTATGAGCATGAGAAGATGAGACCTACACGCGCGCTCCTCCTCCTCGCTCGCCTCGCCACGCCACCCCACGCCTCGTCACGACGCGTCACGGGTTGCGGGAATGAGCCGAGCAGAGGACAGAGCTATGCACGTTGTCTATATTTTTGCTGCTCGGGAATAATTAATAAATCATAATTAACGGACGCGTTAATTGCTAAGGCATTTCCGATCCTTTTGGATCGTGGGGCTGACTTGGACGTGGGGTTTTCTCCACGACCTACCCGACCCGCATTATATAGCCAGGCAGACGTCTACCCTAGCCGCTGCCACAACATATGGTTTCGCACCACCGTTCCAGATCATTACGCCGCCACACAAGTCTTCTCCATCCCTACTTCCGGCATGCACCACGAGAAGGGACAGCAGGCCTCCAGAACCCCGCCCCTTGTGATCCTGTACGGGAAAGTGGCGATCAGGTTTTTGGGGAGCGCACTCGTGCGACAGCTGGTAGCGACGACTTCGCCAACGATGACTTCTTCCCCAACCTCGGCAACCTCTTCCTCAACGACATGGGCGACAACATGAACGCCGACGGTGCTGCTCCCATTGAACCGTATGTGATTTTGTCCTTCTTGTTCGAGATCATGGTAGAATTCATGCTTTTAGTATGTGCCCAAGATTTGATCGGTTCATCTGCCATGCTAGTTAGCATGTTTAGTACAATCTATATTATTGTTGTCATGATTTATTTCCTGTTTATTCGGATTAAATATCATAGTAATTTGCTCATATTTCCAACAAAAACTTCCCCTGCATACTCCGTACACTAGTATATTATGAGGTCAAGAATATAAAATGGTAGATTTACCAGTTTTGCCATCTAGATAGAGTCGCA
Organism: Secale cereale; assembly: GCA_902687465.1. Lineage (NCBI taxonomy): Eukaryota > Viridiplantae > Streptophyta > Magnoliopsida > Poales > Poaceae > Secale > Secale cereale. The sequence continues at coordinate 244,503,178 of LR738715.1, read as the reverse complement.
TATAGTGAAGCTAAACTACCACATTTTTTGTCACGTACCACATAGGGGCAAATAGATCTTTTCAGGTGTCATTTAACAGCGTTAAGTCTAAAAATGAACAAAAGTGTTATAAAGTGCATAAAAATTTAAACACGGTGTTAGATAAGGAATAGAAAAATTTGAGTGCCAAATAGGGAAAAAAATATTTGAAACAGTGTTATATAAGAAATTTTCTTATATTTCTAAGCAATTCGTCGCCCTGCGATTCTACAACTGAGTATCGGTTGTGCGTGTGGTTAGTTTTGCACGTAAAGTAAACGAAAACATGAGATTTTCCAACACTGTAACAACGACCTATCCATACAACGGTAAAAAGGGTGTTGGTAAGCTGCGAATTTTATGCGAATCAATCATCTTTAAGCATAACTGGTTTGCCGCCAAAAGTTGGTACTACAACAAGTTGTGCCTGACTCCGCCGATGGAGGGGCAATGACGGCGGCGCGCCCTTCGACTCGCTTATGTGCTGGTAGTTATCGTTGGGTGGTCTACGGATCTAAATGTAATTTCTATTATTTCTGGTATTCGTTATTTTTTTATAGAAAAGGGGATTTATCCCCGGCCTCTGCATCAAAGTGATGCATACGACCATATTATTAAAAGTCAAACAGGTCAAACAAAGGTCTTACAGACTTTGAATACAATGGGAAACAGGACCGCCACAGCCGGCAGACAAAAACAGATAAGCAACTAAACACCTATCATATTACATGACCGACATCCAAACCGGTTGTAGATATCCCGAGCTACCGTCTCCCAGTGGATAGACGCAGTAACCAAACGCTCCCTGACGTCCGTCTGAGTGAGTAGCGACCACATACGGATAAGAGTAGTGGCCCTGAAGATAACCTACAAGAAATGAAAGTTTGTTGTTCTGTTAAAAACCAAATCGTTTCTGCAGTTCCAAATAGCCTATAGTAAAGCGCATACTTCCACTCGGATATATTTCGCTGTTACCACATCAGTCCCATGCAACCACGTCCCAAATAATGTGTGTATGGAGGATGGAGGATTTATATTAAAGGCTATCTGTACCGACCTCCATAAAATCTTGGTCATAGGGCAGTCTAGGAAGAGGTGTCTAATAGATTCATCTTGATCACAAAAACTACATCTTTTAGACCCCGTCTAGTTCCTTTTTGCCAAATTATCTTTAGTTAAGATGACCCGTTTATGTACAAACCACATAAATACTTTGATTTTTAGAGGTACTTTTACCTTCCACACATGTTTCGAGCTAGGAACCACACTAGTGTTAATAATATCCGGATACATGGACTTCACTGAAAACACCTCATTCTTAGCTAGTTTCGAGTGTATCTGATTTGGACGCTGAGATAGTTGGACATCCATCAGTCGTCTCACAAGATGGAGCCAAGCTTCCCAACGGTTTTCCACTAACATCCTTCTACACTGGATATTAAGGGGATTTGAATGTAATACCGTTGCAACGTAAGCTTCTCTTCGTTGAACAATATTATAAAGAGATGGGTATTGAATTGCCAGAGGTGTCTCCCCTAGCCATGTATCTTTCCAAAATCTTGTGGATGTACCATCTCCAAGCATAAATTTCACCCGATTAAAAAAGGTTGATTTGACTCGCATAAGTCCCTTCCAAAAGGGCGAATCAGTCGGCCTGACCGTCACCTGGGATAGTGTTTTGGTCTGAAGGTACTTATTACGAAGAATCTGTGCCCAGGTGGCATTCGTGTCACAAGATAGCTTGTATAGCCATTTACAGAGTAAGCTGCGATTCTTCACCTCTAAGTTTTCAATACCTAGACCTCCTTGGTCTTTTGGTATGCAAATGATATCCCATTTAGCGAGTCTATACTTTCTTTTGGATTCATCACTCTGCCAAAAGAAACGTGATCGATAAAAATCTAGCCTTTTCCGTACTCCAACCGGAACTTCGAAAAAAGACAATAGAAACATAGGCATACTGGTAAGGACCGAGTTAATTAGAATCAATCGTCCTTCGTATGACATAAGCTTGCCCTTCCAGCAGCTTAGTTTTTTCTCAAATCGATCCTCAATGCTCTTCCACTCTTTGTTTGTGAGCTTACGATGATGAATTGGTATGCCTAGATAGGTGAAGGGTAGAGACCCCAAGTCACAGCCAAACAATTCTTTGTAAGCCTGTTGTTCTTCTTTAGCTCTTCTAAAGCAGAACAATTCACTTTTGTGAAAATTAATCTTTAACCCCGATAATTGTTCGAACAAGCATAACACCAGTTTCATGTTCCTAGCTTTTGCCAGATCGTGCTCCATAAAGAGGATAGTGTCATCAGCATATTGCAAGATTGATACACCCCCGTCAACTAAATGCGGAACCAGGCCCCCTACCTGCCCAGCATCCTTGGCCCTCCCTATGAGGATTGTCAACATGTCTATGACAATATTGAATAAGATTGGCGACATCGGGTCTCCTTGTCGCAAACCTTTATGCGTTTGGAAGTAATGCCCTATGTCGTCATTGACCCTTATTTCAACGCTCCCTTTTTGCGTTAAAGAGTCCACCTGGTCTCTCCAGGCCTGATCAAACCCTTTCATACGCAATGCCTGATGCAGGAAAGGCCATTTCACCTTATCATACGCTTTCTCAAAGTCCACTTTAAAAACCACCCCATCTAGTTGTTTTGTATGGATTTCGTGCAGCGTTTCATGCAGTACCACCACCCCTTCTAGGATGTTTCTGTCTGGCATGAACGCAGATTGAGAAGGATGTACCACTGAATGTTCAATTTGTGTAAGCCTGTTAGTCCCGACTTTAGTAAAAAAATTAAAGCTAACATTAAAAAGACAGATCGGCCTGAATTTCTCGATTCTAACAGCCTCTGTTTTCTTAGGAAGCAACGTGATTGTACCAAAATTCAAGTGGAACACCTGCAAATGTCCCAAGAAAAAGTCCTGGAACATCGGAAGCAAGTCTCCCTTAATAATATGCAAGCACTTTTTATAAAACTCCGCCAGAAAACCATCGAGGCCAGGAGCTTTATTATTTTTCATTTGGGAGATGGCGTCAAACACCTCTTTTTTCAAAAAAGGGGCAGTCAAGATCTCATTCTCCTCATTTGCAAGCGGAGGCACATCTTCTACCCTCGATTCATCCAAAGAACCAAAACTATCCTCAGGAGGCCCGAACAACTGTTTATAGTAATTGGTGATATAAGTCTTAAGGCTCTCCTGACCCACAATGGTGCCTTCATCCTGATCAAGTTGAAAGATTTTCCTTATTTTTTTATGTTTGCCATTCGCAATCATGTGAAAGAATTGTGTGCTATCATCCCCTTGGACGATTTTACGCACTTTAGCCCACAATGCCCACTTCAATTCCTCACGTAGCAATTCTTTTAGTCTTAACTCTGCTGCCATCTTAGTTTCCAACTCACCGGCGTCTAAGATGGCACCCTCCGCTTTAATGTACAGGGATTGGATAAGTAAAAGGAGCCTTTCCTTTTTAGCCTTATATATTCCCCCAAGATGCTTTGCCCACCCCCTGAGGAACTGTCTCAAGTGTCTAACTTTATTTTGCCATCGATCAATGTTAGATCTTCCTCCTACGTCTTTCGCCCATTCTCTTGCAATCAGATCTAAAAACCGGTCTCGTTCAAACCACGCAGTTTCAAAAGAGAAAGGGTGTTTATTACCTACGTGTGTTGCCTCCCCCGAATCAACTAATAATGGGGTGTGGTCTGAGATTCCACGAGAGAGCGCTTGAACCGTCACGAGGGGGAACTTCTGTTCCCATTCAACACTCTCCAGAACCCGATCTAACTTCTCAAAAGTCGGGATTGGCAGCATATTGGCCCATGTGAACTTCCTACCAGAGAGCTCAATCTCACGAAGGTCCAGGCTTTCGATAATTGTATTAAACATAAACGACCATCTGCCGTCAAAGTTATCATTATTTTTTTCCTCCCGACGACGAATAATATTAAATTCACCTCCAACCAAGATGGGAAGCTGCTCGTTCCCACAAATGCGGACTAGATCTGCCAGAAACTCTAGCTTAAGCTCCGGTTGCGCAGCCCCATAAACCGCCACCACAGCCCAGTCGAAACCATCGACCTTTGACCGAACCCGAAATTTAACTGCAAAATCACCCATAACCACATTCCTCACTTCCAGATATTCGCATTTAACCCCCAGTAAAATCCCACCGGATCTTCCTCTTGGTGGTAAACAATGCAAGTCAAACTCCACCCCTCCCTGACAGGGTGCTAAGAAACTGTGGGGTAAAATTGTCCCGTCCAGTTTCGGAAAGGGCTATGAAATCTAGTTTATAATCAATGGACGCCTCTGCCAGGAACCTTTTTTTAGCCAAGTCTTTAAGACCTCTGCTATTCCAAAAGATTCCTTTCATATTTCATAATGAAATTTTTTAGTTGTTCGAATTCTAGCACTTCTACGCACAGCCGAAGTCGGATAAATCTTACGCTTCCATTTGCACTTTGGTTTCTTTTGATCTTCTACCCGGACCTCACAACCAAATTCGCCGTCCGCGTCCTCCTGGGACGTACCACCCCTGGAAATCCTTGGAGAAGACAAAGCCTCCTCTTCCTCAGTCTCCATGAGAGCGGGTGCAAGGTCCGCACAAAAATTATCAAGCACATTGACTCCCAAAGAAGCTACTTCAGAATCATTCAGGGGTTGAATTTGTTGGGGAACGTAGCAGAAATCAAAAAGATTCTACGCTTCACCAAGATCAATATATGGAGTCATCTAGCAACGAGGGAGAGGGGAGTGCATCTACATACCCTTGTAGATCGCGAGCGGAAGCGTTCAAGAGAACATGGATGAAGGAGTCGTACTCGTCGTGATCCAAATCACCGATGATCCTAGCGTCGAACGGACATCACCTCCGCGTTCAACACACGTACGGAGCAGCAACGCCTCCTCCTTCTTGATCCAGCAAGGGGGGAGGAGAGGTTGATGGAGATCCAGCAGCACAACGACGTGGTGGTGGATGCAGCGGTATTTTAGCAGGGCTTCGCCAAGCAGCACTGGAGGAGGAGGGGTGTCACGGGAGGGAGAGGGAGGCGCCAGGGCATGGGTGCGGCTGCCCTCCCCCCACTATATATAGGGGCCCTGGGGGGGCGCCGGCCCTAGGAGATCCAATCTCCTAGGGGGGCGGCGGCCAAAGGGGGGGACTTGCCCCCTAAGCAGGTGGGCCCCCCACCCCTAGGGTTTCCAACCCTAGGCGTAGGGGGAGGCCCAAGGGGGGCGCAGCAGCCCACTATGGGCTGGTTCCCTTCCCCTTTCGGCCCATGGGGCCCTCCGAGATAGGTGGCCCCACCCGGTGGACCCCCGGGACCCTTTCGGTGGTCCCGGTACAATACCGGTGACCCCCGAAACTCTCCCGATTGCCGAAACTGGACTTCCTATATATAAATCTTTACCTCCGGACCATTCCATAACTCCTCGTGACGTCCGGGATCTCATCCGGGACTCCAAACAACTTTCGGGTTACCGCATACTTATATCTCTACAACCCTAGCGTCACCGAACCTTAAGTGTGTAGACCCTGCGGGTTCGGGAGACACGCAAACATGACCGAGGCGACTCTCCGGAAAATAACCAACAGCGGGATCTGGATACCCATGTTGGCTCCCACATGCTCCTCGATGATCTCATCGGATGAACCACGATGTCAAGGATTCAATCAATCCCGTATACAATTCCCTTTGTCTATCGGTATAGTACTTGCCCGAGATTCGATCGTCGGTATACCGATACCTTGTTCAATCTCGTCATGGCAAGTCTCTTTACTCGTTCCGTAATACATCATCTCGTGACCAACACCTTAGTCACATTGAGCTCATTATGATGATGTCTTATCGAGTGGGCCCAGAGATACCTCTCCGTCATACGGAGTGACAAATCCCAGTCTCGGTTCATGCCAACCCAATAGATACTTTCGGAGATACCCGTAGTGTACCTTTATAGCCACCCAGTTACGTTGTGACATTTGGCACACCCAAAGTATTCCTACGGTATCCGGGAGTTGCACAACCTCATGGTTTAAGGAAAGGATACTTGACATTGGAAAAGCTTTAGCATACGAACTACACGATCTTGTGCTAGGCTTAGGATTGGGTCTTGTCCATCACATCATTCTCCTAATGATGTGATCCCGTTATCAATGACATCCAATGTCCATGGTCAGGAAACCATAACCTTTTGTTGATCAACGAGCTAGTAACTAGAGGTTTACTAGGGACACATTGTGGTCCAAGTATTCACACATGTATCACTGTTTCCGGATAATACAATTCAAGCATGAACACCAGAGAATTATTATGAACAAGGAAATATGATAATAACCATTTTATTATTGCCTCTAGGGCATATTTCCAACAGTCTCCCACTTGCACTAAAGTCAATAATCTAGTTACATTGTGATGAATCGAACACCCATAGAGTTCTGGTGTTGATCATGTTTTGCTCGTGGAAGAGGTTTAGTCAACGGATCTGCGACATTCAGATCCGTATGCACTTTACAAATATCTATGTCTCCATCTTGAATATAATTCCGGATGGAGTTGAAACGGCACTTGATGTGCTTGGTCTTCTTGTGAAACCTGGGCTCCTTGGCAATGGCAATAGCTCCAGTGTTGTCACAGAAGAGAGTCATCGGGCTCGACGTGCTTAGAATAACTCCTAGGTCGGTGATGAACTCCTTCATCCAGACTCCTTCCTACGCTGCTTGAGAAGCAGCTATGTACTCCGCTTCACATGTAGATGCCGCCACGACGCTTTGCTTGCAACTGCACCAGCTGACTGCCCTGTGACGCCCGAAGACCGACGTCCCAGTAGATTCCTGATGTTCCGGAGTCTCCCGTGTGTTTCATTTGTGCTTGTGTTATTTATTTTTGCATTGCATCATGCCATCATGCCATCATGACTTTATTTCTGCTTCTCAACCTAAATAAATTGTGTGGACCTTCGGTACATTTAAATCGAGGGAAGGATGACTTCTCTTTATAACATATCCTCCTAATATATGGAGCTATATAATTATTCCATTGCTTCGGAATCACCAACACACACTTGCAAATATTCCACAGGCCTATTTTGCTTCTAGTTTCACCTCCCTTCTTTTCTTTCTTCTTGTTGTTTTTCTGTTTTAATTTGGAAAACAGCAGGAGGGGAAAGGGCCCTTGCGCTGCTTTAGGGCCTCCCAGCCGCCGGCCAGGCGCCCCACCAGCTCCTTCCCTGGCCCAGTCTGGCCCATTCTTTCCCCACCTAGGCCTCTTGGCCCAGCTGCATCGGACCCTAGCCCGATCCCTAGCGCTCGTCCTCCTCTTCCTCCCGTGCGCCGCACCTCTCCATCTCGCCCGATCCCCAGCCTCGCTCTCCCCTCGTCAGGCCCAACACCCTGCTCCCTCCTCCTCGTAGCCGCCCCAGCGCCCCGCTCCCTCCTAGTCGTTCTTCAGCTCGCAGACGCCGCCGAGCTCTGTCAGTCGCGCGCTGTCCCTCTCCCTCGCGTGGACGTGCCCCCCAGCGCCGGGTGCCCGCCACTTCGCCGAGGGGAGGAGCCCCCCTCGAGCAGCCCCCTCGAGCTCGAGCAGCTCCTTGCGCGCCCCAGGCCCCTGCCTCATCTCCTCGTCCACGCCATCTTCCGCCCCGACGCCAGGGTCGCCCCCGTCGACCTCCACCAGCGCCGTCCGCCGCCAAGGCCCTACGCCTCGCCCCCCCGAGCGCCTCCCTCCGGCCTTGCCACGTCCTCGCCATGGCGCTCCGCGGGCCGGCCAGGAGCTCCACCACCTCGCCCCAAGCGCCCTGCTTCGGCTCAAGCGCCGCCTCGTTGTTCCTCCGCCCAAACCGGCCCAGCCTCTGCGTCCAGCACGCCAGGCCCCGCCGGGGTTGCTGCTGCTCCAGCCGGTCATGGTGCTGCCATGATGCTTACGCCTCTTTTGCTTGCTTCCGTGCCCCGTCGACCTTGCCTTCGTCCAGCTCCTTGCTGCCATGACGCCAAGTTCATCGAACGAGGGACCCCAAGACCGACGAGTACACCTTCGGGTTCGCCAAGTTCCTCTCCGTCAAGTTCGGCTACTCGGAGACGCACCAAGTACCACTACATAAAACGTGTACCCCGACGTCAACTACGACGCGACAAGTACCCCTACGGCAAGTACCACGACGGCCCCGAACCTCTACGAAACGTGTACGACTACCGTCGCCGAAAACACCAAGTACCCCTTCGTTTAACAAGAACGACAAGTTCGGAGACCTCAAGTACCACGACGAACGTTTTGAAGCGCCAAGTACCGCGACGCCCGGAGCACTCGAAACCGTCAAGTACATCTACGAAACGAGAACGCCTACTTCCACTACGAACCTCGAGTACGACTACACACGAGAACCGCGAGTACCACTACATCAATGTGTACCACTACTGTCGCCGAGGACCCGTGTAATGCAAGCGTCAAGTTCGACTACCGTTGCCCCGAAGACGTCCGATGTCGTGACAAGTACCTCTTCGGAAACGGAACGACTACTTCCCTCTACAAACGTGTACCACGACCGCGAGTACCACTACTTCCCCTACGACCTCGAACCGCCCCGAAACGAATGTTCCGAAGGTATAACCCTGAGACGATGACCCATGGACGAATGCTTGTGGTTGTATGAGATGTTTTCCCTTGTGTGCACCGTGCCGTTTCGTATTTTGTCATGCTCCTCGGTTGCCTCGTCGCCGACCCGTGGGAACCCGGTGACGGGATCACCCCACCTTTCATCTTGTTCGACTCACTCACGCCACCTTTTCTTTTGCATCGGTCTCTCAACGGGTTACCGAAACCGAGATGTTGTCGTTGCATCATTTTTGGATCATTGCCGTGGCACCTTTTTCCTTCCACCACGATGACATATACTCCTTATCTCTTCATGTCAACTTTTAATAAAAATTGCATAAAACTTGATCATGTCATCCGCATCATGTTAGAACATTTAAAATGTGTGAATTATTGTTTGCTTAAAAATTGCTAAACATGCTCATGGGGATTTTTCCGGAATTGTTGTTTGTCATTCCGGCCTCATTAAAACTTGCCTAAATAGGTAGTTTCTCTTGCTTCACCTCTTGCCATGTTAAAAAACATTTAATCTTGTCTTGTAAATAAACGAGAGTCAATTAAATAATTAAAATGTGGTGTTTCGTCAATATGCAACTCGTTGCATATTGAGCTCCACTTAACTTGTAGTACTTGTTTGTGCACTTTGCCATGACATGCATATTTAAACCGGACATGCATCATACTTGTTTGTGCATCATGCCATGGTTATGATATGTGTGTTTTACCGTGTTGCTTGTTTCTTTCCGGTTTGCTTCCCTCGTTAGCTTCGGGTTCGTTCCGGAGTTGTGAGGTTCTGTTCGACTACTTCATGGACCCGTTCTTCTCCCTTGCGGGATCCCAGGCAAGATGATCATACCCTTGGATACCTTTACTACCATTGCCATGCTTAGTTGTCTCGATGCTATCGTTACATGTCGCGCTACCCATCTTTTATGTCAGCCTCTCCTTGTTGCCATGAAACCTCTAACCTTTTGAAACCTTCCTAGCAAAACCCTTGTTTGGCTATGTTACCCGCTTGCTCAGCCCCTCTTATAGCGTTGTTAGTTGCAGGTGAAGATGAAGATCGTTCCAGGAGGGAACTTGTTGTTGGAATATCACAATATCTATTATTATTATTAACACACCTATATACTGGGCATGGGTGGAAGGCTTGGCCTTTTGCTCGGTGTTTTGTTCCACTCATGCCACCTTAGGCGCCGATAAACCGGCATTATGTTCCTTGATTTTTGCGTTCCTTACACGATGGGTCGATGGGGACCCCTTGACAGTTCGTCTTTGAATAAAACTCCTCCAGCAAGTCCCAGCGTTGGTTTTAATTTGCCTCATAATAACAACTTAATTAATTAATTAAATTTGCATAGGGGGTCGCGCCCTCGGGATTCTTTTCTACACAGCAGGGGGGGCCAGTGCTGATGGTCTTGGTCCCAAACGGGGAGTATGCGGGGCCACCACGAGGAAACTCGAGGATTGGTTTTACTCGTATAATCGCCCATCCGGTCGTGGCCTGAGATGAGATACGCGCGGCTACTATCAGGGTGTCGGCACGCCGGGAGGTCTTGCTGGACTTGTTTTACCATTGTCGAAATGTCTTGTGCACCGGGATGCCGAGCCTGATCGGATTTCCCTAAGATAAGGGGTGATGATATTATATTTATCACTTCAGCTAATCGTGAGAGCTTGTGATGGGCTAAGTTGGGACACCCCTGCAGGGTTATGATCTTTCGAAAGCCGTGCCCGCGGTTATGTGGCAGATTGGAATTTGTTAATGTCCGGTTGTAGAAAACTTGACAGAGGATCTGAAGTAAAACACACAACTGTGTGAGTAACCGTGACTGTCTCTTTTCACTTTGAGAAGAGAACACTGTGGGGTTATGTTTGACTCGAAGGTAGTTCAGGATCTTTAGCGATCATTACTAGTTTGCGACCGTTTGCGTAGATGCTCATCTTATTCTTGTACTCGTAAGTTAGCCACCATATTATGCTTAGCCGCTGCTGCAACCTCACCACTTTACCTCCTCCTACCCATAAAGCTTTGCTAGTCTTGATACCCATGGTTATGGGATTGCTGAGTCCTCGTGACTCACAGATACTACAACACCAGATGCAGGTTTAGCCGAGATGATGCAGGAGATGGATCAGCACTTCACTGAGAGCTCGATGAAGAGAGTGGCCGTATGTATGTGACGTTTCGACGATCAGTAGTGGTTTCTACTAGGGGCGATTCGGACCTGTGGCTTAATTTTTTTGGTATCTTTCTTTTGGATCTTCGCGCGTAGTCGGGTTGTGATGTTTTGAATGATGTTTTGCTTATGTAATGTATTGTGTGAAGTGGCGAGTGTAAGCCAACTATCTCCTTTTACAATTTCATCCCTATTTTTACATGAGTCGTGCAAAGATACCAAACTTGAGATCATTCCAGAATGGGCTTATACCTTTAAGTCGTGCCTCGACACGTAGGAGGTATAGTCCCATCCTGGGCATTACAAGTTGGTAATCAGAGCCTTCTCCGACCTAGAAGCCCCCACTGATTGTTCGAATCGTTGACGGTTGAGTCTAGGCACACACTTGAAAATGTTTTGAGTCCTATATATATATCGGAGAGTAGGATTTCTTTTGCTCCTCATCCCTTTTCACTCTGGTGAGGACTCCTGACGATTACTCTTGCCTCTTCTACTATCAAATTTCACCAAATTTTTTTAGGATCTCGCGAGTATTGTTTGGATTGTTCCGATGTCTTTGTGACGAGAACATTGTTCTCGATGCCTCCTGTCATTAGGGGTTGTGGCAGTGTCCCGGGGAGTTGAGCTCCGAGGTGTTATCGTCACAAATATATCGCAGCAGTTCTGGAATACTTAAGACGGCCGACATCGAAAACTCTCTGATGCGGTTAGTGGCAAGATAACCCCGACATCACCCAGTACTGGGGAGGTAGTTCGGGAGTATTGCCATAGCTTGTATAGTAGATGCGTTTCGAAGGTCCGAGGTAAACGGTTTCCGGAAATAACTGGTTATGTGTTGAAGGATGGATACAGCTGGATGTAGGATTAGAGTTGAGTGCGTGGTGCTTCCCCTGTATCCCCAACACCTGATTGCATAACTGGAAACTTTCGAAAATTAATAGGTGGGTTCATCTAGTAGTTCTAGACATTCTTCCAACGAGTGCATGATATGGAGTTCGGGGTTCAACATTGAGTGAAGTGGTTTTATGGGCGTTTGTTCCGATCGGGAGTTGCATCTTAAAGGGTCCTTGGCTATGCTGATCCGGGGATTGCAAAACCCTTTTGTAACACGTTCCATGAGCTTTCAGCATGAATATGCCGAACGAAGCTTCTATCTTGTATTTGTTCTATCTGCTCCTTGTTGTTTTTATTTACCTTTTTTTTCTCCCAAGTGGCTTCTCGACAAGTTGATGTAACTGCGAAATTCATTCGTTCAATTCTCCGTTTGAACGATATTATGAAGATTATGTTGCAACATATCTATCCGTTGTTTCGTTTTGATTCTGGTATTCGAGTTGCTTCGATGTCAAGTGTTGATTCCATACCTTTCCTAATCGGTGTTCTCATATTTCTATGGGAGTGCTAATTCTTCTTGACCATCGAGATCTTCATGTTAATCCTTTTCAACCGGTGTGCCTTCTCTTCAAGTTATTCCATACAGACGCCGTTGAGAAATCTGACGATTTGTCTGTTTCAATCATCTCAAGTTGTCTTTGTTTTACCCGCCCTCCCACCCTTCTTCTTCTCGGAGCCAGAATTATTAATCAAATATCCATTTTATTCATGTGATGTTTCTTCATTCATTTCCTTCAATGTTCTTATCCGGTGATTTATCGTGAAGATGCTCAAGAGCTTCAAGTTCATCATTCTTTTGTTCTCAAATTCTGCCGGTGGATGTAATTCAAGAATTCGGTGTTGATCTTATACTTTTTCCTCTTTTCACAATACTTTCTTATTCCGGTGCACCATTTAATCATTCTCCTCTTGCTATTCATATCCGGAGTGTTCAAGATATCTCAGAAGATTCACGTTTCCATTCTTAGTCCATTCAAGCTATTTTGAGCATTGTCTTCTTATTCAAGCCATTTAATTCAACCGGTGCAATATCTCTTAAGCAATCTTTTTCAACGGTGATTTCTTTTGAGTGGGCCCTAACCCACAGGTCTTTTCCCAGGATCTTACCTGACTCTTCTTTTCTGGAGAATTCTTTTCAAGTGTGACGTAAGAATGATTTCCATCAGTCACATGCCTTCTCCAAGCTTGTTTTCAATTATTTCCATCTTTAGCTCCACCTTCCTCTTGTCATTCGTCCGAAGTATCTCGAAATTCTTCATGGCATTTCTCGTCTTCATTTTTCAACATTTGAAGACCGAAGAAGTGTTTCTCTTAAATCTTGGCCCGTTCTCTCAAGATTTGTGGTTCTAGCTTCATGCCATCCTCATTATTGTTCCGATTGTGAGGAATTCTTTTATACCCTTCCGAAGCATTTCATGAATTCTTTTCCTTGTGATCCTCCGAAGGCCATCAATTCAGAATATTTCTTTGTTCTCAGTTTTCAACTTCGTCCTCCAAATATTCTTCATTGATGCCTCTTCGTTCGTCTCCATATTCTACCGGTGCTTTGTCAAGTATTCTTTAATCGGTTCGCGATCTCTTCGTTCTCTTGTAAATTTTCCTCAAGTTCTTATTCTTCCCGGTGGGTTATTCTCTTTCTTCAGCCGGTCTCAATTCCTACCGGTGAGTCGTTCAAGATTATTCTCAAGTTTGGCTATATCTCTCCCCAATCCTTTTCGAGAAGAATAAGTAGTAGGCCAATTCCGTTGCTTGTCATCAATTTAATTTGATGAAGGATAAGCATACAGTAAATCTTATTCTTGTCCCCTCGAAGTGATTAATCTCTTTTTCCGGAGCTTGTTCATCATATCATATTCTCGGTCCTAAGTTGTTCATCTTGTTTTCCGGAGCTCCAAGTTATTTCAATTATCATTTCAAAGCTCCATCTAATTCATCACAAGCCTTGAATCTTATTATTTCCATCTTTCACTTCTCATGCTTTCATTACCGGAGTTCTCATGGTGGTTCATCAAGATTTAATTCATCCTCGAAGTCTTCATCAAGATTCTTGTTGGAGCTCAAGCATTCTTCATCATGCTTCCAATTGCAATTCTTTCTACCTTATCTTTTCAGATGGTGTTATGTCATTCTTGACAATTACTTCATGTTTTATGATTCACAAGTTATCAAGAATGAGATATTTAAATCCATCATTTTCCTTGTTCAGGAGATCTTTTCAACCCTTTAATTATTCGTTGGAGTTATCTTGGGTTATAATTCACCTAAAAGCTTTCCCTGAGAATTGTTGCTATTATGGTGCTTATAAATGACCCAAGTTCTTCATTTATCATTCCGGTGAGATAAGTTTATCGTCTCCTTGTTGATGTCAATCCAATCAATTGTTTTCCGTTAGTGGCTGGTTGTCACCTCTTAATTGTGAGATGTTTTCCATAAGCCCACATCAAGCTTATTCGTTTCGTGTTGATTTTCTCCATCAACCCCATTCAACCCTTCTTTGTAAGGAGGATTTCCAAATTCATTTGTGGGAGAAGTTGTCATTTTTCTTCTCCATTCATTTCTTTCGTTGATTTATATGCTATTCTTTCATTCCGGAGGCATTGTGATGTTGCTCTCTCCAAACCATCATCTCGTTTTGTCAAGATAATGTTCTTTTCCTTGTTTATCTATTTAACTGGAGTGTTGTGCCCAACATTCGAGTTCCATCATCTATCTAGCCTTTCCTCTCTTTTCAACCGGAGTGTTGTCTGAATCCTTCTTACCCCTTGTGCCATTCTTTCAATTGTTTCGGAGGCAATATGTTGTTGATTTCATCAAGTATCACCCCTTCTCCTCAAACTCTTGTTAATCCCTTTGATTTTCAGACGGAGTGCTGTCCAAATTCTGTCATTCTTATTCCTTGGCTATACCGTTGCAGTTTCATATTCTTTGGTTCGTAAGCTCTCGTCTAATGTCTTTCAGCCTTCAAGGTTCTCATAATGCTCCTTGTTCCTCCTTTTACCGAAGTGCTCTTAACTTCGTTCATCTCTGTTGTATTCTTCTTTCAATTTGTTCAACCTCTCAAGGTTCGTGGTTTCACTCGTTTGTCGAAGAAGCAACTTTGTTTTACCTCTTCCTCTTCCGTTTTACCGGTGCCATCTCTAGGATCTTGGATCGAGATCCTCTGTTAGTGTGGGAGAGTTGTGACGCCCGAAGACCGACGTCCCAGAAGATTCCTGATGTTCCGGAGTCTCCCGTGTGTTTCATTTGTGCTTGTGTTATTTATTTTTGCATTGCATCATGCCATCATGCCATCATGACTTTATTTCTGCATCTCAACCTAAATAAATTGTGTGGACCTTCGGTCCATTTAAATCGAGGGAAGGATGACTTCTCTTTATAACATATCCTCCTAATATATGGAGCTATATAATTATTCCATTGCTTCGGAATCACCAACACACACTTGCAAATATTCCACAGGCCTCTTTTGCTTCAAGTTTCACCTCCCTTCTTTTCTTTCTTCTTGTTGTTTTTCTGTTTTAATTTGGAAAACAGCAGGAGGGGAAAGGGCCCTTGCGCAGCTATAGGGCCTCCGAGCCGCCGGCCAGGCGCCCCACCAGCTCCTTCCCTGGCCCAGTCTGGCCCATTCTTTCCCCACATAGGCCTCTTGGCCCAGCTGCATCGAACCCTAGCCCGATCCCTAGCGCTCGTCCTCCTCTTCCTCCCATGCGCCGCACCTCTCCATCTCGCCCGATCCCCAGCCTCGCTCTCCCCTCGCTCTCCCCTCGTCAGGCCCAGCGCCCCGCTCCCTCCTCCTCGTAGCCGCCCCAGCGCCCCGCTCCCTCCTAGTCATTCTTCAGCTCGCAGACGTCGCTGAGCTCCGTCAGTCGCGCGCCGTCCCTCTCCCTCGCGTGGACGCGCCCCTCCAGCGCCGGGTGCCCGCCACTTCGCCGAGGGGAGGAGCCCCCCTCGAGCAGCCCCCTCGAGCACGAGCAGCTCCCTGCGCGCCCCAGGCCCCTGCCTCATCTCCTCGTCCGCGCCATCTTCCGTCCCGACACCATGGTCGCCCCCGTCGACCTCCACCGGCGCCGTCCGCCGCCAAGGCCCTGCGCCTCGCCCCCCCGAGCGCCTCCCTCCGGCCTTGCCACGTCCTCGCCATGGCGCCCCGCGGGCCGGCCAGGAGCTCCACCACCTCGCCTTAAGCGCCCTGCTTCGTCTCCAGCGCCGCCTCGTTGTTCCTCCGCCCAAGCCGGCCCAGCCTCTGCGTCCAGCACGCCAGGCCCCGCCGGGGTTGTTGCTGCTCCAGCCGGTCATGGTGTTGCCATGATGCCTACGCCTCTTTTGCTTGCTTCCGTGCCCCGTCAACCTTGCCTTCGTCCAGCTCCTTGCTGCCATGACGCCAAGTTCATCGAACGAGGGACCCCAAGACCGACGAGTACACCTTCGGGTTCGCCAAGTTCCTCTCCGTCAAGTTCGACTACTCGGAGACACACCAAGTACCACTACATAAAACGTGTACCCCGATGTCAACTACGACGCGACAAGTACCCCTACGGCAAGTACCACGACGGCCCCGAACCTCTACGAACGTGTACGACTACCGTCGCCAGAAACACCAAGTACCCCTTCGTTTAACAAGAACGACAACTTCGGAGACCTCAAGTACCACGACGAACATTTTGAAGCGCCAAGTACCGCGACGCCCGGAGCACTCGAAACCGTCAAGTACATCTACGAAACGAGAACGCCTACTTCCACTACGACCCTCGAGTACGACTACACACGAGAACCGCGAGTACCACTACATCAATGTGTACCACTACTGTCGCCGAGGACCCGTGTAATGCAAGCGTCAAGTTCGACTACCGTCGCCCCGAAGACGTCTAATGCCGCGACAAGTACCTCTTCGGAAACGGAACGACTACTTCCCTCTACAAACGTGTACCACGACCGCGTGTACCACTACTTCCCCTACGACCTCGAACCGCCCCGAAACGAATGTTCCGAAGGTATAACCCCGAGACGATGACCCATGGACGAATGCTTGTGGTTGTATGAGATGTTTTCCCTTGTGTGCAGCGTGTCGTTTCGTCTTTTGTCATGCTCCTCGGTTGCCTCGTCGCCGACCCGTGGGAACCCGGTGACGGGATCACCCCACCTTTCATCTTGTTCGACTCACTCACGCCACCTTTTCTTTTGCACCGGTCTCTCAACGGGTTACCGGAACCGATATGTTGCCGTTGCATCATTTTCGGATCATTGCCATGGCACCTTTTTCCTTCCACCACGGTGACATATACTCCTTATCTCTTCATGTCAACTTTTAATAAAAATTGCATAAAACTTGATCATGTCATCCGCATCATGTTACAACATTTAAAATGTGTGAATTGTTGTTTGCTTAAAAATTTCTAAACATGCTCATGGGGATTTTTCCGGAATTGTTGTTTGTCATTCCGGCCTCATTAAAACTTGCCTAAATAGGTAGTTTGCTCTTGCTTCACCTCTTGCCATGTTAACAAACATTTAATCTTGTCTTGTAAATAAACGAGAGTCAATTAAATAATTAAAATGTGGTGTTTCGTCAATATGCAACTCGTTGCATATTGAGCTCCACTTAACTTGTAGTACTTGTTTGTGCACTTTGCCATGACATGCATATTTAAACCGGACATGCATCATACTTGTTTGTGCATCATGCCATGGTTATTATATGTGTGTTTTACCGTGTTGCTTGTTTCTTTCCGATTTGCTTCCCTCGTTAGCTTCGGGTTCGTTCCGGAGTTGTGAGGTTCTGTTCGACTACTTCATGGACCCGTTCTTCTACCTTGCGGGATCCCAGGCAAGATGATCATACCCTTGGATACCTTTACTACCATTGCCATGCTTAGTTGTCTCGATGCTATCGTTACATGTCGCGCTACCCATCTTTTATGTCAGCCTCTCCTTGTTGCCATGAAACCTCTAACCTTTTGAAACCTTCCTAGCAAAACCCTTGTTTGGCTATGTTACCCGCTTGCTCAGCCCCTCTTATAGCGTTGTTAGTTGCAGGTGAAGATGAAGATCGTTCCAGGAGGGAACTTATTGTTGGAATATCACAATATCTATTATTATTATTAACACACCTATATACTGGGCATGGGTGGAAGGCTTGGCCTTTTGCTCGGTGTTTTGTTCCACTCATGCCACCTTAGGCGCCGATAAACCGGCATTATGTTCCTTGATTTTTGCGTTCCTTACACGATGGGTGGATGGGGATTGATACGTCCAAAACGTATCTATAATTTCTGCTTGCTCCATGCCTATTTTGTGTGATATTGCTATGATATTTATACACTTCCATACACTTTTGATCATATTTGGACTAACCTATTAACTCAGTGCACCCCAGTGCCAGTTTCTGTTTTCTGCTATTTTTGTATTTCAGGTTTTCCCATTACGTAAACTGCCAGAAAAATTCCCGGAAAAATATATAAAAAATCAGCTTTCCGGAAGCTTCCATGCATCCAAAGTAGGGCCGGAGGGGGGGCACCAGGGCTCCAGGCGGCCTGCCCACGCGGCCCCCCTCCTAGCCACGCGGGG
>LR738715.1:244472167-244484879 GCA_902687465.1 Secale cereale | reverse complement strand
GGGGGGCCTGGGCCCCCCAGGCCTCCGCTGATGCCCCCCTTTGGCATATATTTAACACCCATCGAGGAAATCCTGATTCCGGACCCCTTTTCTCCAGACGCAATTCCGATCTCCGCCGCCATCGCCATCAAGTTTCGGGGGACCAGAATTCCTGTGTCGGCACCCTGCCGGGACGGGGAAGTGCCCCCGAATTCATCTCCATCGACGTTGCTTCCTCCCTCCATGATGCGGGAGTAGTTCCTCCTCGGGGCTGAGGTTTCTACCAGTAGCAATGTGGTCAATTCTCTCTCCCATGATGTGATCTTCGTTGTGATCATAGGCTATGTTAATCTAGGGTGATCCCATGATATTTCCCCTTCCTCTATGTATTGGATTGATGTACTCACTTGTCTTTATCTAGTATAATCCCCGAGACCAAGGTGACATCGGTCTATTGGACATGGATTAGAAAAATATTTTCATGAGTGATTTCCTCTCTTGTGTGTTGATTGAAGATTGAGAGTCTCTTGGTGCTTGTCGTTGACTATCCTTTAGATATGTTGTGGTGATTGTGGGACTCTCTTTGGATGGCCGCGGTGATGGGAAATCCTTAGATTGAGAACTACGAACTTTGAGGTGTGCTTTTGTAGCCCTACATAATTCTCGTCCTCTCTTGACCACGGAGGAATGACCTCCGGGTGCGTCTCCATTGCATGTTTTATGGGAAATATCATGTGATTCGATTATGTTAATGTTGTTGGGAGTTGCCACTAGTGAAAGTATGATCCCTAGGCCTTGTTTCCACCATTGCAATACCATTTGTGCTCACGTTTACCACTTGTTTGCTTGCTGCACTTTTTATTACAGATTTATATTACTTTGTTTTGCCATCCATATCACTTGCCATTTAACATCTCTTCGCTGAACTAGTGCACCTATACATCTAACAAGTGTATTAGGTGTGTTGGGGACACAAGAGACTTCTTGTATCTTAGTTGCAGGGTTGCTTGAGAGAGACCATCTTCAACCTCTACTTCCCTGAGTTCGATAAACCTTAGGTCATCCACTTGAGGGAAATTGCTGCTGTCCTACAAACCTCTGCGCTTGGAGGCCCAACATAGTCTACAAGAGTAGAAGCGTGTGTAGACATCAAGCTATTTCTAGCGCCGTTGCCGGGCAGGTGAGTGCTTGAAGGTATATCTTTAGATCTTGCAATTAAATCTTTTTGTTTCTTGTTTTTATTTCACTAGTTATGTTTATGGAAAACCGTGCTATTGGATCGTTGCTTGCGGGAAGACGCCCACACCTGTGGTGGTTGCTCCTCCCCCTACTGAAATTGTGCCCTATAAAATACCAGCTGGTATTATCGATTATGTTTTGGCTAATCGTTATGCAGGAGACAGACATCCCGGTGAACACTTGCTATATCTGTCACAACTATGTTCATTATTTAAGCTTGCAGGTGTATCAAGGGAGTTTGTCATGAGGAAATTATTCGCCGTATCACTTATAGATAAAGCTTCAGATTGGTATAAGCTTCTCGATAACTCGCACTTGCTTGATTGGGAAGAGATCCAGTCTCTCTTTTACTCCAAGTTTTATCCTCTTCATGAAGTCCATGAGAATAGGAATTATGTTTATAATTTCTATCCTCATGACGGAGAGAGCATAGCTCAAGCTTGGGGGAGACTGAAAACGTTAATGCTAAAATGTCCTAACCATGGGCTCCCCAAAGATATGATTATTACTAATTTCTATGCGAGGCTTTCTCGACAGAATAAAGATTTGCTCGACGCTTCCTCTATGGGTTCTTTCACAAACGAAAAGATTGATGCTAAATGGGAACTCCTTGAAAGAATTCAACGCATCACTGAAAATTGGGAGATCGACAAAGGTAAAGAGTCAGGTATAATTTATGAGTATGATTGCATTAAGTCCTTTGTTGAAACTACAAGTTTTAATAAGTTTAGTGCTAAGTTTGGGCTTGATTCTCAACTCCTTGTTGATTTCCTCAAATCTTTTGCTTCACATCTTAATATGCCTAAGGAGGATTGGATCAAGTATCATAAACCTTTTAAAGAGAATTGCAAAGAAAATGAAATTATTCATGATGATTGCAACATGCATGATCCAATTCCTAAAAATGAAGTTTTGTATAAGCATGTTAATTTTTGTGGAGTGGATAGACCTTGTGAAAGGCCTATGATTGAAGAAGAGAAGTATTGTAAGCAACATAAGCATGAAAGAACAATCACTTGGGTCAGAGGTTTAAATGAAATTGCTAGAGAATTGTGTGACCTTTATCCTTTTACTTGTGAACTTTGCCGTATAGAGGGTCACTTTAATTTTCAATGCATGAACTTTCAAAACATAACTGTTAACCGGTTGTGTGATAACATGATCACCTCTGATCTTTATGATGAGCTTATGTTATTTTTGATGTGTGAAGAGTTATCAGAAAAGACTTCTTGGCTGGATGTTAATGCCTTAGGAATAAAAAACACTTTGCGAAATTGCCATCGCTATTGTGTTGTTAATTGCCATGAAAATGATTACATAAGTGAGATTAGAAAGGAGGGAACTTTACCAAAGTATAAAAATGTCTCTTATATTTCTGCTAATAAAAAGGAGAGTATCTCCCAAGTTTCCCCCATTGTTTCTAATGATAAACCAGGATATGTGGAGAAGCTTCATCTCCAACCACTCCCTCCTAAGGTTAAGAAGAAGAAAAAGAAGAGGAGGAGGAAGAGGAGCAAGAAGGAAGAAGAATGGGTATCAACCTGGCCTGAGCATA
Source organism: Secale cereale (assembly GCA_902687465.1). Lineage (NCBI taxonomy): Eukaryota > Viridiplantae > Streptophyta > Magnoliopsida > Poales > Poaceae > Secale > Secale cereale. The sequence goes on along the minus strand of LR738715.1, from coordinate 244,482,106 downwards.
TTCCTCCCATCAACTTTTATCCTAACGGTTGTAAGTTTAAAGAAGAAGGTGAAGTTTATTGCCTTAATTATCAACTTGATGATACGTCCGTAGGTACTATTGAAGATGATTTTGATTATGATATGCAGGTTACTTATTGTGATTGGGAAAATGATGATAATACTACTTATGATCTTGAAAATCTTTATGGTACCAACTCTGAAAGTGATGATATGGAAAGCTCTAAGCTTGGGGATGATAGGATTGCAAATCCTTTACCCACTAGTGATGTGATAATTGATAATTCTTTTGCTAGTAAGAATAAAGACAACATGTTTACAAATATAGTTGCTAGCAATGATAATGCTCTTCTCTACTATGATGATGTTATAACTCCAATCTATAGTGATTATAAAGGTACCTATGACATAAGGAGAAATTATCCTTATGAAACTTGTCATAATCATGGAGGGAATTACTCCCTTGTTGAACACCATCTTCCTAATACACAATTAATCTACAGTGTTCAAGTTGTTTATGATAGTCCTACTCCCACTATTACCAATGAGAAAGATTATGCTTATGTGGAGAGTAAGAGTACCTTTTTGCATGTGGATCATGGTAACAATGCTTTATGTGATGCTTATATTGTTGAGTTTATTCGTGATCCCACTGAAAATTATTATGAGAAGGGAACATATGCTTATAGATATTTCAATAATATCAAGTTCCCTCTCTTTATGGTGAATATTTTGAAGTTATGCTTGTTCTGCCTTCCTATGCTAGTTGCTTTATGCTTCAATAATTTATTTTCTTACAAGATTCCCATGCATAGGAAGTATGTTAGACTTAAATATATTTTATATATGCTTCTTGATGCTCTCTTTTGTTCTTCAACTCTTATTCCTACGAGAGCATCATTAAAGTCTTAAGCCTATCTTTATGGCTATAAAGAAAGAGCTCTAGGGAGACAACCCTTGTTATCTTTACTTTCAGTTCGTTCTTTCAGTTTTTCGTGGTCTTGATGTTTGTTACTACCGTAGCAACATCATTGTATCTTTATTTTTCAGCTTTGTGCCAAGTTTAGCCTCTGATTGCAAGAAAGTTCAAAAGTTGTGACGTGCTGTCCAGGAAACAGATTCTGTCCTTGGACAGAAAAATTCGTATAAAATCACCAGATCATCTTTTTGGTCTGAATTTTTTCGACAGTGTGCTCTATACAATTGTCTTTTGGGAATCTGTTCTGAGTTTTTTGATTAGAGTTGCAGAAGTGCCCCAAAAAATCATTTACTACCTGCTGGTCTGTTTTTCACAGATTCTGTCATGTTTTGCCTTTTCTTCGTTTTGCAAACCTTGAGCTTGCTTTTTCTTTGCAAAAACCTTTTGGCAATCTTGAGAAACAGTAGACCTTCAAGAATATCCTTATTTCCAGCAAGGAACAATTATTTTATTATGGGTACTAACCTCGCTAATCAGATTATGATGAGTTATGTATGAACGGAGTTTTCAAGTGTGCGAGGGAAGATGATAAAAAGATTCAGGAGTGTCAAACGCTCAAGCTTGGGGATGCCCCCGTGCACCCCCAAGAAATATTCAAGAAGACTCAAGCGTCTAAGCTTGGGGATGCCCCCCGTGCATCCCCTTCTCCATCAACATTATCAGTTCGTCTTTCGTTCCACTATATTTTTATCACTTCATGTGTTATGTGCTATGCTTGGAGCGTCTTGCTTTTAGTTTTCCTTTTTAGTTTTCTTTAGCTTTGCTTGCTGTTCATAACGAGTTGGGACTCAGCCTTCTTTGTGTGGGAGAGAAACACGCTCCACTTCAACCTAGAACATAACATAGAATTTTCATGTCTATCCTTGCTGTGTGTGTTCTTTGTCTTTCAATAGCTACTATCATGTTCAGCTCTTAGTTTTCATGCTTATCTTTTTAAAGAGCTTTTGTTTAGTTGGTCGCTGGAACTCTCTTTAGTATCATGCTTATCTTGTTAAGAGAGTTGGCTTCTGTTGCATTGGTTGATATGTCTATGATAAAAATGCTATGTGCATAATGGTGCTTAGTAGTTCATGTTTTCTTATGGTTAGTCTCAAATAGCTGGGGGGTTCTCAATGTGTTATTGAAGTACCAACATGATTTGTTTGCCTATGATGTGGTATGGTTTAGTGATATCTTCCTTCAAGAATTTATTTTGATTGACTTGGCGTATGCTCACGCATATTTAAGACTGTAAAGAAAGTCTATCAAGCCTTGGTGATCTTTAGTTTCTGAGTAGCGATATAACTTCCATGCCTGATTCAATGTTGCTTTGTCGCTCTGCATGATTATGACCGTCATTGCTCTTTTAGTTGGTCGCTCCCAGTCTTTTGCTAACCTTCGCCTGTACTAAGCGGACTGACTGCTTGTGCATCCAAAATCCTTTAAACCAGTTATGCCATATGAGTCCACCATACCTTCCAATACATGGTATTTACCTGCCATTCCTAACGAAGACTTTCATGTACCATCTCGAAATTATTCAAAAAAGGCATTTCTATTTTGTGCCTCTGTTTTAGCTCATGAGGAAGTAGTAGTTAATTCATGATCTTTTTAAGTTGGACAAGCTTCACCCCGGGATTGCATGTCTAATGTGCAAACCCATAATTCGAAGGAACTGGCATAGAGTGCGCCCGGCTCATTAAAAAATTATACAACAAACAAACCCTCCTTCACGCTTTGTTCATGAGAAATCAGAAAACTTTGGCAGTGATAAACAAAGGAGATTAAGAGGATGTGATCGTCCTCATTCGGGAGCCGTTCCTCGAAACTTGTCCAGCTCAAGAAGTAATTGAGTTATCTGCTAGCATTCGTTGACGAAATATGCATATTCTAAAAAATAATTTTTACCTCTGTTTTTAAAAACCAAGAGCTCTGGTACATGTTTAGTTTTTGTTTCCGACCACGGGTTTTCAACCTTGCCAACAAAAGCCACGGTTCGAGAGTCTCACCCTTCTTTAAAGCACCAACTATTGAGAGCATGATTGTCATTCTGAGTGTAATGTGCATTGTCCCAAAGTACCATTGTCTTTTGCATGATTATGATATCGTTTATTCTGAAATCATTGTATCTAGTCTTTCACTTAAACCTTGGAGGTGCCCCTGCATTTATGTTTTGCTTCACTAAAGGGGGCAAGCGAGATATCACTCTGTCATATTTGCACACCATGCTCATTACAAATCTATTGAGTGTTTCAGTATCATATTGTAAAACTTTCAGTTCTTTGTGATTTTCTCATGAGGCAACTTAATTACTACAGATTCATCGTCTCAGTAAGCACTTGTCATGTGACTGTGAAAAGTTCTTATATGGTTAATAGCATGTCACCACAGAAATTATGCTTGTTATCATTTACCTACTCGAGGACGAGCAGGAATTAAGCTTGGGGGTGTTGATACGTCCAAAACGTATCTATAATTTCTGCTTGCTCCATGCCTCTTTTGTGTGATATTGCTATGATATTTATACACTTCCATACACTTTTGATCATATTTGGACTAACCTATTAACTCAGTGCACCCCAGTGCCAGTTTCTGTTTTCTGCTATTTTTGTATTTCTGGTTTTCCCATTACGTAAACTGCCAGAAAAATTCCCGGAAAAATATATAAAAAATCAGCGTTCCGGAAGCTTCCATGCGGCCAAAGTAGGGCCGGAGGGGGGCCACCAGGGCTCCAGGCGGCCTGCCCATGCGGCCCCCCTCCTGGCCGCGCGGGGGGGGGGGGGCTGGGCCCCCCAGGCCTCCGCTGATGCCCCCTTTGGCATATATTTAACACCCGTCGAGGAAACCCTGATTCCGGACCCCTTTTCTCCAGACGCAATTCCGATCTCCGCCGCCATCGCCATCAAGCTTCGGGGGACCAAAATTCCTGTGCCGGCACCCTGTCGGGATGGGGAAGTGCCCCCGGATTCATCTCCATCGACGTTGCTTCCTCCTTCCATGATGCGGGAGTAGTTCCTCCTCGGGGCTGAGGTTTCTACCAGTAGCTATGTGGTCAATTCTCTCTCCCATGATGTGATCTTCGTTGTGATCATAGGCTATGTTAATCTAGGGTGATCCCATGATATTTCCCCTTCCTCTATGTATTGGATTGATGTACTCACTTGTCTTTATCTAGTATAATCCCCGAGACCAAGGTGACAGCGGTCTATTGGACATGGATTAGAAAAATATTTTCATGAGTGATTTCCTCTCTTGTGTGTTGATTGAAGATTGAGAGTCTCTTGGTGCTTGTCGTTGACTATCCTTTAGATATGTTGTGGTGATTGTGGGACTCTCTTTGGATGGCCGCGGTGACATTGGGAAATCCTTAGATTGAGAACTACGAACTTTGAGGTGTGCTTTTGTAGCCCTACATAATTCTCGTCCTCTCTTGACCACGGAGGAATGACCTCCGGGTGCGTCTCCATTGCATGTTTTATGGGAAATATCATGTGATTCGATTATGTTAATGTTGTTGGGAGTTGCCACTAGTGAAAGTATGATCCCTAGGCCTTGTTTCCACCATTGTAATACCATTTGTGCTCACGTTTACCACTTGTTTGCTTGCTGCACTTTTTATTACAGATTTATATTACTTTGTTTTTCCATCCATATCACTTGCCATTTAACATCTCTTCGCCGAACTAGTGCACCTATACATCTAACAAGTGTATTAGGTGTGTTGGGGACACAAGAGACTTCTTGTATCTTAGTTGCAGGGTTGCTTGAGAGAGACCATCTTCAACCTCTACTTCCCTGAGTTCGATAAACCTTAGGTCATCCACTTGAGGGAAATTGTTGTTGTCCTACAAACCTGTGTGCTTGGAGGCCCAACATAGTCTACAAGAGTAGAAGCGTGTGTAGACATCAGGGACCCCTTGACAGTTCGTCTTTGAATAAAACTCCTCCAGCAAGGCCCAACATTGGTTTTAATTTGCCTCATAATAACAACTTAATTAATTAATTAAATTTGCATAGGGGGTCGCGCCCTCGGGATTCTTTTCTACATAGCAGGGGTGGCCAGTGCTGATGGTGTTGGTCCCAAACGGGGAGTATGCGGGGCCACCACGGGGAAACTCGAGGATTGGTTTTACACGTATAATCGCCCATCCGGTCGTGGCCTGAGACGAGATACGCGCGGCTACTATCAGGGTGTCGGCACGCCGGGAGGTCTTGCTGGACTTGTTTTACCATTGTCGAAATGTCTTGTGCACCGGGATGCCGAGCCTGATCGGATTTCCCTAAGATAAGGGGTGATGATATTATATTTAGCACTTCAGCTAATCGTGAGAGCTTGTGATGGGCTAAGTTGGGACACCCCTGCAGGGTTATGATCTTTCAAAAGCCGTGCCCGCGGTTATGTGGCAGATTGGAATTTGTTAATGTCCGGTTGTAGAAAACTTGACAGAGGATCCGAAGTAAAACACACAACTGTGTGAGTAACCGTGACTGTCTCTTTTCACTTTGAGAAGAGAACACGGTGGGGTTATGTTTGACTCGTAGGTAGTTCAGGATCTTTAGCGATCATTACTAGTTTGCGACCGTTTGCGTAGATGCTCATCTTATTCTTGTACTCGTAAGTTAGCCACCATATTATGCTTAGCCGCTGCTGCAACCTCACCACTTTACCTCCTCCTACCCATAAAGCTTTGCTAGTCTTGATACCCATGGTTATGGGATTGCTGAGTCCTCGTGGCTCACAGATACTACAACACCAGATGCAGGTTCAGCCGAGATGATGCAGGAGATGGATCAGCACTTCACTAGGAGCTCGATGAAGAGAGTGGCCGTATGTATGTGATGTTTCGACGATCAGTAGTGGTTTCTACTAGGGGCGATTCGGACCTGTGGCTTAATGTTTTTGGTATCTTTCTTTTGGATCTTCGCCCGTAGTCGGGTTGTGATGTTTTGAATGATGTTTTGCTTATGTAATGTATTGTGTGAAGTGGCGAGTGTAAGCCAACTATCTCCTTTTACAATTCCATCCCTATTTTTACATGAGTCGTGCAAACATACCAAACTTGAGATCATTCCAGAATGGGCTTATACCTTTAAGTCGTGCCTCGACACGTAGGAGGTATAGTCCCATCCTGGGCATTACATGCCCCTCCATTCAAAATATACATGTATTCAGTTTGTGACTTGGAGTCATCCAGATCTGTGTCGAAGCTAGCATCGACGTAACCCTTTACGACGAGCTCTTCGTCACCTCCATAAACAAGAAACATATCCTTAGTCCTTTTCAGGTACTTCAGGATGTTCTTGACTTTTGTCCAGTGTTCCATACCGGGATCACTTTGGTACCTCCCCACCAAACTAATGGCAAGGTTCACATCAGGTCTGGTACACAGCATGTCATACATAATAGAACCTATTGCCGAGGCATAGGGGATGGCACTCATCTTTTCTCTATCTTTTGCCGTGGTCGGGGATTGAGCCGTGCTCAATCTCATACCTTGCAATACAGGCAAGAACCCTTTCTTGGACTGATCCATATTGAACTTCTTCAATATCTTATCAAGGTATGTGCTTTGTGAAAGACCAATGAGGCGTCTCGATCTATCTCTATAGATCTTGATGCCTACTATGTAAGCAGCTTCTCTAAGGTCCTTCATTGAAAAACTCTTATTCAAGTAGGCCTTTATGCTTTCCAAGAATTCTACATCATTTCCCATCAGCAATATAACATCCACATATAATAAGAGAAATGCTACAGAGCTCCCACTCACTTTCTTGTAAATACAGGCTTCTCCATAAGTCTGTACAAACCCAAACGCTTTGATCACCTCATCAAAGTGAATGTTCCAACTCCGAGATGCTTGCACCAGCCCATAGATAGAGCGCTGGAGCTTGCATACCTTGTTAGCATTCTCAGGATCGAAAAAACCTTTCGGCTGCATCATATACAGTTCTTCCTTGAGGAAGCCATTAAGGAATGCCGTTTTGACGTCCATTTGACATATCTCATAATCATAGAATGCGGCAATTGCTAACATGATTCGGACAGACTTCAGCATCGCTACAGGAGAGAAAGTCTCGTCGTAGTCAATCCCTTAAATTTGTTGATAACCTTTAGCGACAAGTCGAGCCTTATAGATGGTCACATTACCATCCGCGTCAGTCTTCTTCTTAAAGATCCATTTATTTTCTATGGCGTGCCAATCATCGGGCAAGTCCACCAAAGTCCATACTTTGTTTTTATACATGGATCCCATCTCGGATTTCATGGCTTCAAGCCATTTTTTGGAATCCGGGCCCGCCATCGCTTCTTCATAGTTCGAAGGTTCGCCGTTGTCTAACAACATGATTTCCAGGACATGATTGCCGTACCACTCTGGTGCGAGCGTGTCCTTGTGGACCTACGAAGTTCAGTAGTAACTTGATCTGAAGCTTCATGATCATTATCATTAACTTCCTCCCTAGTCGGTGTAGGCACCACATGAACATCTTCCTGCGCCGCGCAACTTTCCGGTACGGAAGGGGTGACTGTCACCTCATCAAGTTCCACTTTCCTCCCACTCACTTCTTTCGAGAGAAACTCCTTCTCTAGAAAGGATCCATTCTTGGCAACAAAGACCTTGCCTTCGGATCTGAGGTAGAAGGTGTGCCCAATAGTTTCCTTTGGGTATCCTATGAAGACACATTTTTCCGATTTGGGTTCGAGCTTTTCAGGTTGAAGTTTCTTGACATAAGCATCGCAACCCCAAACTTTCAGAAACGACAACTTAGGTTTCTTGCCAAACCAAAGTTCATATGGTGTCGTCTCAACGGATTTAGACGGAGCCCTATTTAAAGTGAATGCGGCAGCATCTAAAGCATAACCCCAAAATGATAGCGGTAAGTCAGTAAGAGATATCATAGATCGCACCATGTCCAACAGAGTACGATTACGACGTTCGGACACACCATTACACTGAGGTGTTCCAGGCGGTGTCAATTGTGAAACAATTCCACAGTTTCTTAGGTGCGTGCCAAATTCGTGACTTAAATATTCTCCTCCATGATCCGATCGTAAGAACTTTATTTTTGTCACGTTGATTCTCAACCTCATTCTGAAATTCCTTGAACTTTTCAAAGGTCTCAGACTTGTGTTTCATCAAGTAGACATACCCATATCTACTTTGTGTAACATCATGTTCGAGATTTACTAAGAATAAACCATTGACCAGCGGGGCATGACCATAAAATATTTCTCTCATATAAATAGAACAACCATTATTCTCGGATTTAAATGAGTAGCCATCTCGCATTAAACGAGATCCAGATACAATGTTCATGCTCAAAGCTGGTACTAAATAACAATTATTGAGGTTTAAAACTAATACCGAGGGTAGATGTAGATGTAGTGTGCTGACGGCGATCACATCGACCTTGGAACCATTCCCGACACGCATCGTCACCTCGTCCTTCGCGAGTCTTCGCTTATTCCGCAGCTCCTGCTTTGAGTTACAAATGTGAGCAACTGCAACGATATCAAATACCCAGGAGCTACTATGAGCGCTGGTAAGGTACACATTAATAACATGTATATCACATATACCTTTGACGTTGCCGGCCTTCTTATCTGCTAAGTATTTGGGACAGTTCCGCTTCTAGTGACCCGTTCCCTTGCAATAAAAGCACTCAGTATCAGGCTTGGGTCCATTGTTTGGCTTCTTCCCGGCAACTGGCTTACCGGGCGAGGCAACTCCTTTGCCGTCCTTCTTGAAGTTCTTCTTACCCTTGCCTTTCTTGAACTAGGTGGTTTTATTCACCATCAACACTTGATGCTCTTTCTTGATCTCCACCTCCGCTGATTTCAGCATTGAATACACCTGGAAATGGACTTCTCCATCCCTTGCATATTGAAGTTCATCACGAAGCTCTTGTAGCTAGGTGGGAGCGACTGAAGGATTCTGTCAACGACCGCTTCGTCTGGGAGATTAATTCCGAACTGAGACAAGCGATTGTGCAACCTAAACAATTTGAGTATATGCTCGCTGACAGAACTATTCTCCTCCATCTTACAACTATAGAATGCGTCGGAGACGTCATATCTCTCGACTCGGGCATGAGCTTGGAAAACCATTTTCAGCTCTTGGAACATCTCATATGCTCCGTGGTGCTCAAAACGCTTTTGGAGCCCCGATTCTAAGCTGTAAAGCATGTTGCACTGAACCAGGGAGTAATCATCACAACACGACTGCCAAGCGTTCATAACGTCTTGGTTCGCTGGGGCGGGAGCGTCACCTAGCGGTGCTTCAAGGACATATGTTTTCTTGGCAGCTATGAGGATGATCCTCAAGTTACGGACCCAATCTGTATAGTTGCTACCATCGTCTTTCAACTTGGTTTTCTCTAGGAACGCGTTGAAGTTGAGGACAACATTAGCGTGGGCCATTGGATCTACAAGACATATTGTAAAGATTTTAGACTATGTTCATGACAATTAAGTTCATCTAAACAAATTTAATGAACTCCCACCCAGATAGACATCTCTCTAGTCATCTAAGTGATACATGATCCGAATCGACTAGGTCGTGTCCGATCATCACGTGAGATGGACTAGTCATCAACGGTGAACATCTTTATGTTGATCATATCTTCTATACGACTCATGTTCGACCTTTCGGTCATCCGTGTTCCGAGGCCATGTCTGTACATGCTAGGCTCGTCAAGTGAACCCCAAGTGTATTGCGTGTGTAAATCTGGCTTACACCCGTTGTATGCGAACGTTAGAGCCTATCACACCCGATCATCACATGGTGCTTCGGAACAACGAACCTTAGCAACGGTGCATAGTTAGGGGGAACACAATTCTTGAAATTTTAGTGAGAGATCACCTTATTTACTACCGTCGCTCTAAGCAAATAAGATGTAAAAACATGATAAACATCACATGCAATCAAATAGTGACATGATATGGCCAATATCATTTTGCTCCTTTGATCTTCATCTTCGGGG
>LR738715.1:244448851-244471133 GCA_902687465.1 Secale cereale | reverse complement strand
TACGCCCACAACTACTTTGTGTTCTACCCGTGCAAGAAACTACGCATAGACCTAGCTCATGATGCCACTGTTGGGGAACGTAGCAGAAATCAAAAAAATTCTACGCTTCACCAAGATCAATCTATGGAGTCATCTAGCAACGAGGGAAAGGGGAGTGCATCTACATACCCTTGTAGATCGCGAGCGAAAGCGTTCAAGAGAACATGGATGAAGGAGTTGTACTCGTCGTGATCCAAATCACCGATGATCCTAGCGCCGAACGACGGCACCTCCGCGTTCAACACACGTACGAAGCAGCGACGTCTCCTCCTTCTTGATCCAGCAAGGGGGAAGGAGAGGTTGATGGAGATCCAGTAGCACAACGGCGTGGTGGTGGATGCGGCGGTATTCTAGCAGGGCTTCGCCAAGCAGCACTGGAGGAGGAAGGGGTGTCACGGGAGGGAGAGGGAGGCGCCAGGGCATGGGTGCGGCTGCTCTCCCTCCCCCCACTATATATAGGGGCCCTCGGGGAGGGGGGGGGGCGCCGGCCGTAGGAGATCCATTTTCCTAGGGGGGCGGCGGCCAAAGGGGGGGACTTGCCCCCCAAGCAGGTGGAGCGCCCCCACCCCTAGGGTTTCCAACCCTAGGCGCAGGAGGAGGCCCAAGGGGGGCGCACCAGCCCACTATGGGCTGGTTCCCTTCCCCTTTCAGCCCATGGGGCCCTTAGGGATAGGTGGCCCCACCCGGTGGACCGCCGGGACCCTTCCGGTGGTCCCGGTACAATACCGGTGACCCCCGAAACTCTCCCGATGTCCGAAACTGGACTTCCTATATATAAATCTTTACCTCCGAACCATTCCGGAACTCCTCGTGATGTCCGGGATCTCATCCGGGACTCCGAACAACTTTCGGGTTACCGCATACTTATATCTCTACAACCCTAGCGTCACTGAACCTTAAGTGTGTAGACCCTACGGGTTCGGGAGACACGCAAACATGACCGAGATGACTCTCCGGACAATAACCAACAGCGGGATCTGGATACCCATGTTGGCTCCCACATGCTCCTCGATAATCTCATCGGATGAACCACGATGTCAAGGATTCAATCAATCACGTATACAATTCCCTTTGTCTATCGGTATAGTACTTGTCCGAGATTCGATCGTCGGTATACCGATACCTTGTTCAATCTCGTCATGGCAAGTCTCTTTACTCGTTCCGTAATACATCATCCCGTGACCAACACCTTAGTCACATTGAGCTCATTATGATGATGTCTTACCGAGTGGGCCCAGAGATACCTCTCCATCATACGGAGTGACAAATCCCAGTCTCGGTTCGTGCCAACCCAACAGATACTTTCGGAGATACCCGTAGTGTACCTTTATAGCCACCCAATTACGTTGTGACGTTTGGCACACCCAAAGTATTCCTACGGTATCCGGGAGTTGCACAACCTCATGGTGTAAGGAAAGGATACTTGACATTGGAAAAGCTTTAGCATACGAACTACATGATCTTGTGCTAAGCTTAGGATTGGGTCTTGTCCATCACATCATTCTCCTAATGATGTGATCCCGTTATCAATGACATCCAATGTCCATGGTCAGGAAACCATAATCATCTATTGATCAACGAGCTAGTAACTAGAGGTTTACTAGGGACACGTTGTGGTCCAAGTATTCACACATGTATCACTGTTTCCGGATAATACAATTCAAGCATGAACACCAGAGAATTATCATGAACAAGGAAATATAATAATAACCATTTCATTATTGCCTCTAGGGCATATTTCCAACAGAATTGCCGCTAGATTTCTAATCATCTCTAGTGCACGTTCTGCCTCAAGATCCAGAATATCGTTAACGGATTTAACTACCTCTCTATCATTCTTACCCAGAGAGACCCCCAATTGTGTGGCGTTGTTAACAATATCTGCAGTAGAGAAAATTCAAAATAGAATCGACTGTATTAACTGACATACCACTAGTGGTCTGAAGATCATGAAGCTTGGCCGCCCGCATGGCGCAACGAAGCTGCATATCATCGGTGTCCGGCTGGTCCTGTATGCGACAACTCATCTGTCGACCAACAGAAAATGCGTCCGGAATCCCACTAAAGGCGATGACGTCGTCGCGAGATATCCCGTTAGGGGTAAGGCCACCTGCCGTACCACCCACCGGACTCACAGGCGCTGCCCCAATCGGAGGGCTTGCCTGCATCCTCAAGCCCGCAACCTCCCCTCCACTGAACATCGCCACCGAACTGGGGGTTTCCTGCGCCCCCATCTCGATCGCGCCATCCTGGGCGTGGGCTTGGGCCGCCCCATCCAGGGCCTGAGCGAGGGCCGCTCCCTCCAGGGCCTGAGCGAGGGCCGCCCTCTCTAGGGGCGACCTGAGAGGGATGGAGGTACATGCCACCTGCCCACACCCCCTTCCCGAAGTAGCCATCGGGGACGTTGGGGCGAGGGCCTCCTGCCCACTCCCGCTCTGACCATCGCCCTCTGAACTGAGAATCCCGTCCATCCCACTAGAAAACCCGGAAGGCCGCTCGAGTGCACCCTCAGAAGGTAGTAACGGCGGTAGCTCAGACTCTACCAGGTCATCCATCTCCACCCTAGTACTCCATAGGTGACTCGGCGCCGAATGCATACCAAAAGACCCAAAGCGAAGAGAGTTTGTTGGGGTTGATGAGTTAGTCTGTCTCGAAGCCGACCTATTCATCTTGTCCGACTGCGGTTGCGGCCCCTTAGCCATCTCCCGCTGCGAACTCTCAGGTTTCTTACTCTGATCGCCAGAAGCCCCATCTCCCTCGGTCGTGCCCACTACCATGATTGAAGATGAATAGATCAAAAAAAATCTCGCAAATTTTTTTTTTGGCAACTGCCAAATGTTGGATTGGTCGCGTACCAATTTCCGTTACCAATCTCAGAAAAGGTTGTCAGATGTTGACAACTTTTAATTTTGCTAAATATTGGCTTGTCTAATATTAGCAATGCCAAATGTTGATAGCAAACGTCAACATTTTTATTTCTACGGGCACCTTCTCCCTCCTCTATCTCTCTCATCCACGTGGTTGAAAATCCTACCTGACACATCTTATAGACTGTTGACTGTATACTGTTGTGCGTGCCCTAAAACGAATAGCCCTTGCCCCTGGGCACCTATGAAACAGCTCGGATGAGCTTTCCATGCACCCAGCGGATCGGATCTTTCCAGCCAGTTCCATCGCTGGCGACGGCGTTCCACGCACTCGTGTTTGTCCATCTGCCCGCTGGCCTTGCTTGCTTGCTGCGGAGCATCATGCATGCATGCATGCCGATGCTGCGCAAGTCGAACTGTCCACAGTACGGAGCTTCCCGGCCACAGACCGGGCAGGTCTTGTTTGCTCTGGTTCTCTCATCCAACATGGAGGCCATGCTGCGTATCCATCGGTCCATCGCGCCCGGCGTACTTGATGCGGAATTCGGATTCCGGAGGCGTAGCCACACGTCAACTCCAAGTTTCGCAGTCACTGTTTCAGACATTCAGTGAAGCTGTATTCTGCTCAAGTGCAGCTTCTCATGTCGAAGTGAGCAACTGGAGTATTCTCACGATGGCCGCGATCGATCTACGGATTCGTCATGTCACCAGTCGGCGACCAAATTGATATACATTATGCAGGCAAGTGGGAAAGACCGACAGACGCCAGCCAGTTGCTGTTTTCTCTCGCAAGCTCCGGGGGGCGTACTAGCTGGTGTTAAGCCCCGCCATCAACATGTCAACATGCGTACATCACTTATTTAATCCTGTTTATTCTATGGTGTAAGAGCGGCCTCGGATCGGGCCGTGCATGCAGAATGTACTACTAGTGGGGGAACGTGGCAGGGGGTACTAACGTTGGTGGGAGGCCTCAAAACGACGCTCATACGAGTCATGCCCGACATGGTCGCATGCATGAGTCCCATGATTCTCTAGGCACGCAGTCGACATGCAAGGCACGCGGAGAGAGCCGCGGAGGGAATATATCGAAGCCGAGAGAAGACGACAGATCGTCGACTGCCTCAGTCGATCTCTCCCCCTTGCATTATGCCGGCCAGCTTGCTCACACATGTTCCACCTCACCTGGTGATGGGGTTAAGTGATGATTAACCAAAAGCTCAGGCCTACAGCATTGCGTCGTGTGCCCTTGGCCACGGGATCGCCATGCTAAATCAACGTTAATTTACGATCCATCTATCCCTTCATCGTGAAGTTTCTCTGCATAATGTTGCACAGTACACTTGCCTGAAAAAGTTACTGGCCGGAGTAATACTGCAGGATTCAGCTAGACAGAATGCCCCTGTCAATGTGATCCGACATTCAGAGGTTCAAAATCGTAATGTTCAGTCTGGAACTGGAACTATATAGCTCCCCTTCCAGAACGTTCCCGACATATTATCTTCCATGTGTATAAGAACCACAGCTTTTCCGGCTTTGCTGTCATAATACATGTTCTTCTGCCTGTGAAGAGAAGCTGACGCTCAAAAGCTTTAATTAGCTCGCACTGCGAACAAAAGACCACGAAAGCTTCACCAGATTACACTGCGGCAAGCATGGGTGGGCCATCAGCTGTCTATCTAACTAATCCGGTCGATCAGGGAAAACAGAGCCAGCCCGCACCCAGCGAGCCTTTGGAACCCCATCTGATGATGATTACGGCATCATGGGGCTGTTTTTTTTTCTTTCACTCCCTGTTGCTTGCACCTTTGAGGCAGACAGCTCACGCCTCTGATCTTACAGCTAAGTCCCAGCCCAGCCTTGTCCCTTTGCGGGTCTCCTCCCCGCCCCGGTCCAGTCAAACCTGAGCTCGATCGATTCCTCACTTTCTCCCTCTCTCTCTCTCCCCAGGTGCAATGGGCCAGTATTGTAGAGTGGACAGGAGTTACAGTTGTCCACGTTGCGAGGCATCAGGCGGGAAGAGGAGAGGAGGATGGGAGGGGGGATTCTGGTTGATCTGGAGCGAGGGGAGACCGGTGGATCGCTACACTGGAGCATGTGCTTGCGACGCCCCCGCCACGTCTGCGGTGTGCGCCCGGTGGATTCTCGGGCCCGTTTACTCGCGTGGTCGACCGATCGGCCCGTCCGTTCTGGCGCGATCGGGATCTGGCCGGCCTGCGCGGAGGCTGTGAGCGTGAGGACGGTGAAGAAAAATAAATAGAGTAACTATATACTCCCTCCGTTCCTAAATATAAGTCTTTTAAGAGATTCCACTACAAACTACATACGAATGTATATAGACATATTTTAGAGTGTAGATTCACTCATTTTGCTTCGTATGTAGTCCATAGAGAAATCCCTAAAAAGACTTGTATTTAGGAACGGAGGGAGTATAAGGGCCATCTTCAACTCCGCGGACCTCAAACCCCGCAACCATTCCGACCGCGCTGTCTGGACCGAGAAAGTCATCCAACGCAGTCCAATATCTGTCTGAGGCGTGGTCCGAACGCGTTTTCTCTCACAAACTGGAGACCAGTGTGGGGAAAGTTTCCAGGAGTTCAGACACACGAAACCTCGCTCTTCGCCCCGCTGGCCCAACAAAAGAAAGGTGTAGTCCGCACTTTTGTAGCATCCCGCACTGTTTCCGCGTCAAAATCCCCTCTCTTCTTCCACTCCCCGCTGCTCTCCGCCTAATTCCCGCTCTTCTCTCCTTCCCTCCGCCGCCGTCTCATGGAACCGTCGGAGATGGAGCCGGCGGAGGTGCCAGAGGATGCGAGCATCACACTCGCCAGGAAGATCAGCTCGGAGACGCGGCAAAATCGCCGCGTCAAAGTGAAGGCTACAAAGGAGGAGAAGCTGAATAAGCGGTTGGTCACCGGTGGGCCTGGTGCTGGCGATGGGTGTGGAGGGCGTGGCGGACGAGGCGGTCAACGAGGCTATGGTGGACGCCGCCAGACGGTCGCGCCCACTGTACAGACGGTGTCGTGGCGAGCCTTACAAGCCTTCATATATACTAGTACGCCGCCAAGCAGCTTGCAACCTCCCGCCGGTGCGGTTCCTTACATCATCGGCGTTAACGCGGCACCACCCTTCTCCGAGTATTCATCGACGCAGTTCGTTCGGGCGAGGACGGCGGACGGGGAGCAGATAGGTGCCCGCACGTTGTTTGCTGCGATGCCGAGAGCAGGGAAGCCGGCGTACGACACGGCAGGGAGATGCTCGACATCATCCACGATGGAGACGGGGGAGGAGGAGGGGGGCTATGAGGACGGGAAGGTGGAAGACTCGGATCCCGCCTAGTCTGACAACAGCCACCAGCAGTAGTCCTACACCTAGACGGCCACATAACAGTCCTACACCCAGACCGGCGATGGCACACAACAACAACAACGACATTGGGCTGCCGGAGAGCGGCATCCAGAGGGGGGAGGAGGAGGAGGGCGATGACGATGATCCGGATGATACAGCCGACAATCCAAAGAAGAAGGGTAGAGGAGAAAACTTAAACATGCGGGAGTACGAGCTATTGTGCGATGCATGGTTGGCCACTAGTTTTGATCCTCTCCACGGCACGGAGCAAAAGGGCACTACCTTTTGGAAGAACATTCGCATATGGTTCCATGAGCGCAAACGTTTCGCATGCTTCTCCGACGTGTTGATTCACAACCGTGATTGGAAGTCCCTCAACTATCGATGGTACACCATCCAAGAGGCCGTGTCCAAGTATTGCGAGCACTTGAAGCATCACATCGCATGGTGGCCTTGTTGTGCACAAATCACCTGGAAAGTAAGTGATCACTTGCGAGATATGTTTTACTTTTGTTGATCACTAGTCGGACATGTATTGCTTTGTTGCTCACTAGACATATACGCATTGTTTCACTTTGTAGCCTACTCGTGCTTGTGTGGTGTACAAGAAGTTGGAGAAGAGGTCCTTCACCGTCATGCATCGTTGGTTCAAGTTGAATGAGCTACCGAAGTGGAAAATTTTCATTGCCAAGACCGCCGCCCAAGCCAACGAGGAAGAAACCGGTGACCCTACCGACCTAACCCAAGAACAGCCGAAGAAGGTTAGAAGAAATGTACGGGGCAAGAAGTGGGATGAGGAGGAGAGGGCGAAGCGAGAAGGTGCGGCGGCCAAGCTGGCGAAGATGTTCGGGAATATGTTGGTGAAGAAGGAGGAGGCATGCATGAAGCGCTCGAACATTAAGGAGGAGAGGAAGGCGGGGAGGTTCAAACAGTTGATGGAGGCGACGGAGAAGAACATCAAGCTCGACGAGAGGAGGACCATAATCGAGGAGAAGAAGGTTGCGCTTAAGGAAAAGAAGGCCGCGCTCAAGTAAAAGCGGGTGAAGATCGCCGCCGGTGCGAAGGATGACAAGATGTTGACCTTGAATATGAACTCTTTGGATGCCGATGCTAGAATGATCATGCAATCCATCCGCTACCAGATGTTGGAGCGGCAGAAAGATGAGGACGCGGAGGCTGCCTACACGACGACGATGGCATCTCCTTGATTGGGGAGCAGCTTGCTGGGATTGCAGGTCCGGCAGGGCAGAAATGCATGGACTGCCGGACTGATATTTTTTTTGGATTCGGGCATGTAAAAACTAAGCATATTTGTCTTTTTTTTTGTTATGATCGGGGATACGATTCGATGCGTGTGTGATCCTACGCGTTGTGTGAATCAACGTATGTTTGAATATAAATTTACTAACGGACATATACAGACTACTGTTGAATGATCTTCTGCTGCATCCGTGTCCGCAAGCTGGTCGGCATGATGCGGAAGAAAATTCACGAATTGCCGTTCGATATGTTCTAACTACACTTGGCGGCACTGCGGTTTTCTTTGGGCAGCGGCACTACACTTCGCGTAAAGCACTGCTGCTCTGCCTCAGTTGCTGCACCGCACTGGCCCATGTGTGGATGTGA
Source organism: Secale cereale (assembly GCA_902687465.1). Taxonomy (NCBI): domain Eukaryota; kingdom Viridiplantae; phylum Streptophyta; class Magnoliopsida; order Poales; family Poaceae; genus Secale; species Secale cereale. The sequence goes on along the minus strand of LR738715.1, from coordinate 244,463,256 downwards.
TTAACTGACCAGGGGACTTCTACTTTTAGGAACTTTGTACTCCCTCCTTAGTATTATTGCCTGTATTATTTTGATTGTTTGTTAGAATAAATCCGAGGCATACCATCGATTATCCAAAGACCAAGCAATCACATAAGCACGATACCGAGATTTGTTAACGAGGTTCACCGATATGACTACATCCCCGGGGCTTGACTACGGGCGCTCCTCCCCATGACACCGTCACAATACCGCACAACGGCCACCCGGGCGCGGGCACACGCCGCCGGCTCCCCCTTGCGCGCCTGTGCTATTATGTTGGCATAGGTTACATCGTGTGTCTATCCTCGCTATATAAGAGAGGCCTAGGATACAAGTGTCCTAGTAGGACACAACTCTATATCCTATCTAAACACAATACAACTACATGTCCAACTGTAACCTACCTTGTACACAATATTCGACACAACTCTAACAAACTCCACCTTGACGAATATTCTCCACCACCTTGAATTCGTCAATGCGTCAAACTTCCATGTACATTGGACTTGAACTTATCCCATGAGTACCGCTGCTACTCCAAACACTTCATGTGACTCCACCTGCAACTTGTAGTCCCTTCTTTTCTGGACTATACAGTCAACACTTCGAGCAAAATTAAGTTCCTTGTTACTCTAGTTTGTGCTCTCAACTTCCAGAGTATCCGTCCAACGCCATCACACACTGATCACTGCCCTGCGTGAAAGTGAACAATTTACATATTGGGTGTCACACATAAGAGTTACCTGAACTCAACATCACCGCTCCTTTCTTGACCGCCTATCTGAAACTTGAAAGAATTTCACCATTGCTTGTAGTCTTCCCGAGTCAAATTCACAGTTGCCTCACCACATGTATGACCACTAGAGCCCCGACCCGTCTCCATGTCCCGTGCGCGCCGCACGCCTCGCCGCTATTACCGCCTCGAGCCTCAGCTGTCCCGGTCGAGTCTCAAGGGTAGTGAAACCACACCACTCAACCCCACTGCAGAGTACCACCGATCATCACCGACCGATGCCGATTTTCACGTTCCATCAGACCACTGAGCTCCAGTTCGAACTGCGTGTCCCTCGTTTTTTTCCTGTCCCGCTGAATAGGCTTCAATTCTCTGAATCCTTACACCGTAGCCCCTCAATCCAGCTCCACCTTCAACAAGACTCCATGGTAGATGATCAGTCCACCCCCACGCCCCGTCGACTTCAAACTCTGTGTGTACATCACCTTGAATCAACCCCGCGCCATAGTCTTGTCAATGTCACACAAGCCTCGGGCCCGTGCCACGTGTTTCCACGCCTAGAAGTCGGTCACCATCAGCGTCATGCTCCTATGCTATCGGCACCGATCCCACCGCCATCCTCTATACCAACCGACCTGCGTCGATCCGTTAGACTGCCTAGTCCGACCAGGCTCCCAAATCATTCCATGAATTTCCATCCATCACATGATAATTCCATCACCGCTGACATGACTTCCGGCAACGCCTTCAAGCATCCCTGTTGTGCCAACAAATCTTTCACCCTTGTCTGCCATAACCCAAGGTTTTTAGTTTCGTGAACTTCTCCACCTCAAACCTGGTACCCATTGACGCCATGATTCTTTGTACGGCTGACTCAAAAAAAAATTCCTGAGCTATCCCTGTGATGTCCAAGTACATTACATGTGTACTACTAGTAGCGGATTCCAACTAGTTGATCTTCACATGAAAGCAACTCCTGGCTCAACTCTCGATGCTACTGTTGCTTTGCCCAAGCCCCGATGGATGTATCAATGGATTTTTCCTTCGCTTGATTTGATCTGCCTACTGTCTCCTATACGCGAGGCCGCCGCCTCTAGGGACTCGGTCCCGATTTTTTTCAAACAAATCCACGGTATAGTACTCTCGATTCCTGCAGCAGTACGGCACACAGCCAAAATCAATGCCTGATTTTTGCTTCCACGCGGGCTGCCACGCAGCGCTGGCCTCACCTGTGCTCGGGCCCTCACGGTCGCGTCTAGCCTGGCTCGGCCAGCCCCTGTACGCTGCTACTGCCACGATCCGATACGAATCCCGCTGCCACGAGCTGTACGCGCCGTTGTCGCTGCTATCGAACAACCAAGCCGCCGCAACTTCCGATTGCTTCCTGAAGATTACAACACCACCAATTCTCCTTTAGATCATAACCCGCCGACGTCCATTGTCCCGTATTACGACCGCATCATGCAGATTCACGTCGATGGTCTTCCTCCACTGGATCAATGATCTACGACCTCTGAACAACCTAGCTCATGATACCACTTGTTAGAATAAATCCGAGGCATACCATCGATCATCCAAGGACCAAGCAATCACACAAGCACGACACCGAGATTTGTTAACGAGGTTCACCGATATGGCTACATCCCCTGGGCTTGACTACGGGCACTCCTCCCCGTGACACCGTCACAATACCGCACACCGGCCACCCGTGCGCCGGCACACGCCGCCGGCTCCCCCTTGCGCGCCTGTGCTATTATGTTGGCATAGGTTACATCGTGTGTCTACCCTCGCTATATAAGAGAGGCCTAGGATACAAGTGTCCTAGTAGGACACGACTCTATATCCTATCTAAACACAATACAACTACATGTCCAACTGTAACCTACCTTGTACACAATATTCGACACAACTCTAACATTGTTCGCACATGGAAAATATAAATATTTGGGCTGCAGTTGCTTAGCTAGTGAACTGTCCATCGGCGCTAGACTTGTTTGATGGCAAAAAGGCAGTTCCTTTTTTAGAGTAGTTCCCTTTTTCTTTTGGGCGATGGCACACGCATCTGCATGCTGCAGGCTCAAATTAACATACTTGCATGGTCAGGTGTTTTTGGATTTAGGTATATTAATTAAAAAAATAATAGATACTAGTAGAGAGAGAAGATACCAATTACACTACGTATTTGCCCCAACACGACACTACTAAGACATTGATACAAACAATCAAATTACTAAAATAAAAGAAAAATACGACCAAAACAACAACAACAACAACAACAACAATAGTTAGGGAAGATGGCAATCCTAGCTCACATGATAAGCGCTCCAACAAAGACGCCTCAAAGAAGGGAACGATGCACAAGCTTCGCCATCACTGGACACAACCACTGGGGTCATATCATGGGTTTCACCAAAGAGAGTAGTCTATAAACTCCACACAATGACTTCAACAAGGGGGCATCCCATGAACGACGCCATTACGAGGTTCAACTAGTGAAAGGTTGTGTCAGATCCTAAATGTTAGCTTCTAAATATTCACACATGGGTGTCATGTTTCTTCAATTGGGTGCATACAACTTCGACGGGTTTATAAAGATCCAACAATTGTCATGGAGGCTTAGACATCAACAACCAAGATCGAAGCGGACCTCCAGTTTACCTTGTAGTAATTCAAATAGCTGTTGTTATTACCATTACAATTACTGTTGTAATCCATCCCATTTCTTCCACTCTCTCACTGAATTGGCTAAGCCACTATTTAAGGTCTCGATCTGGAATGAGAAGGCAAGAGTCGGACTATCAAAACCATAGCATTTCCTTTATCGCATATATTTCCTTACCTTGGCTAGCAACCCCCCTCCCCCACTCATCATGGGTTCTCCATGCCGGGGGATTGATTTTGTCTGTCCCTGACGAGTAGGGATCTAACAAGTGGTACTCATAGCTCAATATCCTTGCCGGTGTTACCAACAACAAAAGTTGGTGGCGTTGATGGTGGTAGACAAATTCGAGTGCAGATCGGCGGTAGAGGTGTGATTGCTAAAGCTCATCGCTTTAGTGCTAAAATCTTACGACCCAGAAAGATTGCTGTAGTAAGGAGGCAAAGTGAGGCGACTAGCGGCTGTAGCGGACTAACAGAGAAGGGTTCCCTAACGAGTACCAGGGTAAAATTCCGGACTTTGCTCATGAAATTCCGATGGCGGACTCCAAGATGTAGGAGGAGAAGGCAGACGTAGCATCTGATACGTCCGAAACGTATCTATAATTTCTGCTTGCTCCATGCCACTTTTGGGTGATATTGCTATGATATTCATACACTTCCATACACTTTTGATCATATTTGGACTAACTTACTAATCCAGTGCACCCCAGTGTCAGTTTCTGTTTTCGGCTGTTTTTGTATTTCAGGTTTTCACGTTTCGAGAACTGCCCAGAAAAATCCAGAAAAATTATATAAAAAATCAGCGAACCGGAAACAACACTGCGTCCGAAGGGCAGCCTGGGGGGGCCACAGGGGCTCCAAGCGCCCTGTGGGCGCCCCCCCGGGCCGCGCCGGGGGGGCGCCTGGGCCCCCCGAGGCTCCCCCGGTGCCCTACTTTGGCATATATTTAAAAGTTCCCCGTAACCCTCACAACATGACTTCTTTTCGCGATCCCATCTCTGTTCCGCCGCCTCCGCCGCTTCCAAGATCGGGAGCACCAGGAGAACTCTTCCCGGCACCCTGCCGGAGGGGAGGATCACCACCTGGAGCTTCTCCACCACCATGGACACCTCCCGGATGACTCATGAGTAGTCTCCCTTGGACCATGAGTCCATGACCAGTAGCTATGTGATGTTCTCCTCCCGTTCTTGTGCTTCACTAATTAGTCCTCTTGAGCTGCCCTACATGATCGAGGCACCTATGTAATCCATATGCTGTTGCTATGTTGAGTTTGCTGGGATCCGATGGATTATGAGATTATGTTCAGATTGATCTTGAGTAATATATTTGATTCACCTCTTTTATATTTTAGTTCATAAGTAATTCTTGCATCTTCTCCGTTGTTATTTATTGCTTTGGCCGAGTAATAGGTAGTGACTCCAAGAGGGAACGTTATGCTCGATTGTGGGTTCATGCCCCTCGATGACTAGCTTGAGTGAGAGAAACATGAGTCTAGGGGATGTGCTGTTGCCACAAGGGGGAAAACAACGGTGCTTGTGCCCGCGGGTGCAAGGATTGTTTACTTTACGCAAAGTTCTTTTAATGCAGTTGTCTGTTGCATTGAGTTTACACTATGGGTGGGACTCGCAACTTAATACCAGCGAGATGTTCTGGATAGATATCTCAAGGTGGATGATTAGTAGTAGATATTGATGGATTTCGGTCTACTTACTTTGGCGTACCGCCCATGCTTTGAACCTCAACCTTTCTTGCAATGTAATCAGCATTGGTTTGCATTCGTGATCCTGTCAATTACCCAGCTGTAATTTGTTTACCTCACATAGCTGTTTTATCGTCTTTAGGGAGAGAGACATCACTAGTGAACATCATGAGACTCCGGTCCATATTACCATCATTGATCACATCCACTATTTACTTTTCGCTATTTTATTTACTATTGCAAAAACTATCTATCACTACTATCATATTGCTTTTAACCCTTTGTGAACTACAAGGCCGGAGAGATTGACAACCTCTCTGTACTCGTTGGGAGCAAAGTTATTTGTATCTGTGTGCAGGTCCACGTTGATTGCTAATTGCGCCGTTAGCAGTTGACACCTACCTGTTGAACCTAGGAGTCTCTGGGGATTCGATCCTTGGCATCTTTGCTAGGGGAAAACACTTCTACTTACTGCATCTTACACCTTCCACTTGGGGTAACCAACGAGGGGTTCGAGGCCCATCAAGGATTATTTTCTGGCGCCGTTGCCGGGGACTCCACTCTTCAGGATAGGGGAGTTGCATGCTATCTTTTACCTTTGCTTTTTAGTCTTGTTAGTTTACCTTTCATTTTTTTTCTTTAGTTCCTTTTATCGAAAATCACAAAAATAGTTATCTTGTTCTTTAGTTATCATTATGTCGGGTCCTTTTGTCTTTGACGAGGCAGAAGTTCTCACCTTTAAACAAAGAGGTGGGGAAAGTTTGAAAGATGCTTGGTATAGAATTAATGATTCACAAAAAAGAGCCACCAAGAAGCAACCTACTACTATCTTACTTAGAAATTTTTATGTTGGAATTACTTCTTGGAATAGGTTTATTCTAGATACTGCTATCAATGGAAATTTCCTAGAGGCCCCAGTTTGGGAGTCTCTTAGTATTATTGAAAATCTTGTTGGGAGTCCCCCCGTTGTTAGCATTCGAGAGGACATCACCCTAGCTCACATTATGAACAAACTTGAAAAAATAGAGCTAGAGATGCCAAGCATTAATAAGATGAATGAGTTGGATCGTAAGATCCAAGGGAATTTGAATAGACTTGATAGCTCCATGCATAAAATTTTCAAAATTTTGGAGACCGTCAAATTCCATGATTCTGACTTTTCTAGGATGGAAAAGATTGAGGAAATATTTGATACCTTAGGAACTACTTTCTCCTCGATCAAAACCGAAAAGGTAGAAGCTCCGGCAAAGAGGGAGCCTAAGTTCGTTCACGTTCCAAAGGCTCCCCGTTCTAAAAGCAATCCACCCATTGCCAAGGGGTTGAAACTGTAAAGACTTTGGAAGAAACACCTATCGTTGATGAATTTATAAATGAATCTTCCCTTGACTTTTAACCTTTTGGTCTTCTACCTAGAAGTATCTCTATGAGGCCTTTATTTGAGAGTCCTCTTAAGACTAGTTGTATTATTGAAGAGCTTTTTGATGATCTTGATGATGGTTCAATTGATACAACTTGATCTATGCATTATGCCTAGCTTAAAGGCATAAAAGAAAGCGCTTTTGGGAGGCAGCCCACATGAATAAATTTTTTGCTTTTGTTGTGTCTTGATGTTGTTTACTGCTGTAGCATCATCGTTGTATCTTTGCTTTTCATATTTGTGCCAAGTATAGCCTCTGATTGCTAGAAAGTTCAAAAGTTGTGAGGTGCTGTCCAGGAAACAGATTCTGTCCTTGGATAGAAAAATTCGTATAAAATCACCAGATCATCTTTTTGGTCTGAATTGTTTCGACAGCGTTCTCTATATAATTGTCTTTCGTGCGTCAGTTCTGAGTTTTTTGATTTGAGTTGCAGAAGTATCCCGAACAGGTCAATTACTGCCTGCTGTTCTGTTTTACACAGATTCTGTCCTGTTTTGCCTTACCTTCACTTTGCAAATTAAGAACTTGCTTTTTATTTGCAAAAACCTTTTGGCAATATTGAGAAACAGTATAACTTCAAGAATATCCTTATTTCCAGCAAGGTATAATTATTTTATTAAGGGTACTAACCTCGCTAATCAGATTATGATGAGTTGTGTATGAAGGAAGTTTTCAAGTGTGCGAGGGAAGATGATAAAAAGATTCAGGAGTGTCAAGCGCTCAAGCTTGGGGATGCCCCCGTGCACCCCCCAGAAATATTCAAGGAGACTCAAGCGTCTAAGCTTGGGGATGCCCCCGTGCATCCCCTTCTCCATCAACATTATCAGTTCGTCTTTCGTTCCGCTATATTTTAATCACTTCATGTGTTATGTGCTATGCTTGGAGCGTCTTGCTTTTAGTTTTCTTTTTAGTTTTTCATAACGAGTCAGAACTCAGCATTCCTTTATGTGGGAGAGAAACACGCTCCACCTCTACCTAGAACATTACATAGAATTTTCATGTCTATCTATGCTGTGTGTGTTCTTTGTCTTTTAATAGCTACTATCATACTCTGCTCTTAGTATTCATGCTTATCTTTTCAAGAGCTTTTATTTAGTTGGTTGCTTGAACTCTCTTTAATTACCATGCTCACCTTATTAAGAGAGTTTGCTTCCGTTGCATGGGTTAATGTGTCTATGATAAAGATGCTACTTTCATGATGGTGCTTAGTAGTTCAGGTTTTCTTTTGGTTAATCTCAAATAGCTGGGGGGGTTCCCAATGTGTTATTGGAGTACCAACTTGGTTTGTTTGCCTATTATATGGTATGGTTTAGTAATATCTTCCTTCGAGAATTTATTTTGATTGACTTGGCATATGCTCATGCATATTCAAGACTGTAAAGAAAGTCTATCAAGCCTTGATGATCTTTTATTTCTAAGTAGCGATATAACTACCATGCCTGATTCAATATTGCTTTGTCGCTCTGCATGATTATGACCGTCATTGCTCTCTTAGTTGGTCGCTCCCAGTCTTTTGCTAACCTCGACCTGCACTAAGCAAATTAACCATGCAATACATAGCTCATGGGAAAGTAGCCTTAAAAACTATTGTGGTAAACAATATGTTGCCTATGTATCTCATTTCTTATAAGTTGCTTGCTGAGTGGTAACCATGTTTCTGGGGACGCCATAAACTGTCACACTTTTGTTGAATATCATGTGAGTTGCTATGCATGTTCGTCTTGTCTGAAATAAGGGTGATTTACCGTGGGTTGAATTAATATGCATATTGTTAGAGAAGAACATTGGGCCGCCAACCAAAGCCATGCATCATGGTGGAAGTTTTAGCTTGGACCTTAATCCTCAATCTCTCATGAGAATATGCTTATGCATTAAAGAGGGTTCCATCATCTATTTTCTATGTTGTCCCGGTATGGATGTCCTCAAGTTGAGATCTATCAAAAACGAGAAATCAAATGCGATTTATCTCCTTGGACCTTTGTACAGGTGGCATAGAGGTACCCCTTTGTGACACTTGGTTAAAACATATGCAATGCAATGATAACCCATGGGGATCCGAGCTAATTAGGACAAGGAGCGAGCACTATTGGTATTCGATGCATGAGGCTTGCAACTTATAAGATGTTTTATGCATGACACATATGAAGTACTACTACCGTTGACACAATTGCTTCCATGTTTTCAAAATAAAAAGCTCTAGCACTTAACCTTTCTTTTACCTTTATGATTGAAGCACCAACTACCGAGAGCATGATTGTCATGCTGAGTGTAATGTGCATTGTCCCAAAGTAGCATTGTCATTTGCATGATTGTGATATCGTTTATTCTGAAATGATTGTATCTAGTCATCACTTAAACCTTGAAGGTGCCCTTGCATTTATGTTTTGCATCACTAAAGGGGGCAAGCTAGATATCACTTGATCATATTTGCACATCATGTTCATTGCAAATCTTTCTGATGTTTCAGTTTCATGTTAAAAAACTTTCAGTCATTTGTGATTTTCTCTTGAGACAACTTAATTACTTTAGAATCATTGTCTCAGTAAGCTTTTGTCATATGACTACGAGAAAGTCCTATATGGTTAATAGCATGTCACCACAGAAATTATTCTTGTTATCATTTACCTACTCGAGGACGAGCAGGAATTAAGCTTGGGGATGTTGATACGTCCAAAACGTATCTATAATTTATGCTTGCTCCATGCCACTTTTGGGTGATATTGCTATGATATTCATACACTTCCATACACTTTTGATCATATTTGGACTAACTTACTAATCCAGTGCACCCCAGTGCCAGTTTCTGTTTTCGGCTGTTTTTGTATTTCAGGTTTTCACGTTTCGAGAACTGCCCAGAAAAATCCAGAAAAATTATATAAAAAATCAGCGAACCAGAAACAACACTGCGTCCGAAGGGCAGCCTGGGGGGGGGGGGCAGAGGGGCTCCAGGCGCCCTGTGGGCGCCCCCCCGGGCCGCGCTGGGGGGCGCTTGGGCCCCCCCGAGGCTCCCCCGGTGCCCTACTTTGGCATATATTTAAAGGGTTCCCCGTAACCCTCAGAACAGGACTTCTTTTCGCGATCCCATCTCTGTTCCGCCGCCGCCGCCGCTTCCAAGATCGGGAGCACCAGGAGAACTCTTCCCGGCACCCTGCCGGAGGGGAGGATCACCACCGAGAGCTTCTCCACCACCATGGACGCCTCCCGGATGACTCGTGAGTAGTCTCCCTTGGAACATGAGTCCATGACCAGTAGCTATGTGATGTTCTCCTCCCGTTCTTGTGCTTCACTAATTAGTCCTCTTGAGCTGCCCTACATGATCGAGGCACCTATGTAATCCTTATGCTGTTGCTATGTTGAGTTAGCTGGGATCCGATGGATTATGAGATTATGTTCAGATTGATCTTGAGTAATATATATGATTCACCTCTTTTATATTTTAGTTCATAAGTAATTCTTGCATCTTCTCCGTTGTTATTTATTGCTTTGGCCGAGTAATAGGTAGTGACTCCAAGAGGGAATGTTATGCTTGATTGTGGGTTCATGCCCCTCGATGACTAGCTTGAGTGACAGAAACATGAGTCTAGGGGATGTGCTGTTGCCACAAGGGGGAAAACAACGGTGCTTATGCCCGCGGGTGCAAGGATTGTTTACTTTACGCAAAGTTCTTTTAATGCAGTTGTCTGTTGCATTGAGTTTACACTATGGGTGGGACTCGCAACTTAATACCAGCGAGATGTTCTGGATAGATATCTCAAGGTGGATGATTAGTAGTAGATATTGATGGATTTCGGTCTACTTACTTTGGCGTACCGCCCATGCTTTGAACCTCAACCTTTCTTGCAATGTAATCAGCATTGGTTTGCGTTCGTGGTCCTGTCAATTGCCCAGCTGTAATTTGTTTACCTCACATAGCTGTTTTATTGTCTTTAGGGAGAGAGACATCACTAGTGAACATCATGAGACTCCGGTCCATATTACCATCATTGATCACATCCACTATTTACTTTTCGCTATTTTATTTACTATTGCAAAAACTATCTATCACTACTATCATATTGCTTTTAACCCTTTGTGAACTACAAGGCCGGAGAGATTGACAACCTCTCTGTACTCGTTGGGAGCAAAGTTATTTGTATTTGTGTGCAGGTCCACGTTGATTGCTAATTGCGCCGTTAGCAGTTGACACCTACCTGTTGAACCTAGGAGTCTCTGGGGATTCGATCCTTGGCATCTTTGCTAGGAGAAAACACTTCTACTTACTGCATCTTACACCTTCCACTTGGGGTAACCAACGAGGGGTTCGAGGACCATCAAGGATTATTTTCTGGCGCCGTTGCCGGGGACTCCACTCTTCAGGATAGGGGAGTTGCATGCTATCTTTTACCTTTGCTTTTTAGTCTTGTTAGTTTACCTTTCATTTTTTTTGCTTTAGTTCCTTTTATCGAAAATCACAAAAATAGTTATCTTGTTCTTTAGTTATCATTATGTCGGGTCCTTTTGTCTTTGACGAGGCAGAAGTTCTCACCTTTAAACAAAGAGGTGGGGAAAGTTTGAAAGATGCTTGGTATAGAATTAATGATTCACAAAAAAGAGCCACCAAGAAGCAACCTACTACTATCTTGCTTAGAAATTTTGATGTTGGAATTACTTCTTGGAGTAGGTTTATTCTAGATACTGCTATCAATGGAAATTTCCTAGAGGCCCCAGTTTGGGAGTCTCTTAGTATTATTGAAAATCTTGTTGGGAGTCCCCCTGTTGTTAGCATTCGAGAGGACATCACCCTAGCTCACATTATGAACAAACTTGAAAAAATAGAGCTAGAGATGCCAAGCATTAATAAGATGAATGAGTTGGATCGTAAGATCCAAGGGAATTTGAATAGACTTGATAGCTCCATGCATAAAATTTTCAAAATTTTGGAGACCGTCAAATTCCATGATTCTGACTTTTCTAGGATGGAAAAGATTGAGGAAATATTTGATACCTTAGGAACTACTTTCTCCTCGTTCAAAACCGAAAAGGTAGAAACTCCGGCAAAGAGGGAGCCTAAGTTCGTTCACGTTCCAAAGGCTCCCCGTTCTAAAAGCAATCCACCCATTGCCAAGGGGTTGAAACTGTAAAGACTTTGGAAGAAACACCTATCGTTGATGAATTTATAAATGAATCTTCCCTTGACTTTTATCCTTTTGGTCTTCTACCTAGAAGAATCTCTATGAGGCCTTTATTTGAGAGTCCTCTTAAGACTAGTTGTATTATTGAAGAGCTTTTTGATGATCTTGATGATGGTTCAATTGATACAACTTGATCTATGCATTATGCCTAGCTTAAAGGCATAAAAGAAAGCGCTTTTGGGAGGCAGCCCACATGAATATTTTTTTTGCTTTTGTTGTGTCTTGATGTTGTTTACTGCTGTAGCATCATCATTGTATCTTTGCTTTTCATATTTGTGCCAAGTATAGCCTCTGATTGCTAGAAAGTTCAAAAGTTGTGAGGTGCTGTCCAGGAAACAGATTCTGTCCTTGGATAGAAAAATTCGTATAAAACCACCAGTTCATCTTTTTGGTCTGAATTTTTCCGAAAGCGTTCTCTATATAATTGTCTTTCGTGCGTCAGTTCTGAGTTTTTTGATTTGAGTTGCAGAAGTATCCCGAACAGGTCAATTACTGCCTGCTGTTCTGTTTTACACAGATTCTGTCCTGTTTTGCCTTACCTTCACTTTGCAAATTAAGAACTTGTTTTTTCTTTGCAAAAACCTTTTGGCAATCTTGAGAAACAGTATAACTTCAAGAATATCCTTATTTCCAGCAAGGTATAATTATTTTATTAAGGGTACTAACCTCGCTAATCAGATTATGATGAGTTGTGTATGAAGGAAGTTTTCAAGTGTGCGAGGGAAGATGATAAAAAGATTCAGGAGTGTCAAGCGCTCAAGCTTGGGGATGCCCCCGTGCACCCCCAAGAAATATTCAAGGAGACTCAAGCGTCTAAGCTTGGGGATGCCCCCGTGCATCCCCTTCTCCATCAACATTATCAGTTCGTCTTTCGTTCCGCTATATTTTTATCACTTCATGTGTTATGTGCTATGCTTGGAGCGTCTTGCTTTTAGTTTTCTATTTAGTTTTTCATAACGAGTCGGAACTCAGCATTCCTTTATGTGGGAGAGAAACACGCTCCACCACTACCTAGAACATTACATAGAATTTTCATGTCTATCTATGCTGTGTGTGTTCTTTGTCTTTTAATAGCTACTATCATACTTTGCTCTTAGTATTCATGCTTATCTTTTCAAGAGCTTTTATTTAGTTGGTTGCTTGAACTCTCTTTAATTACCATGCTCACCTTATTAAGAGAGTTTGCTTCCGTTGCATGGGTTAATGTGTCTATGATAAAGATGCTACTTTCATGATGGTGCTTAGTAGTTCAGGTTTTCTTTTGGTTAATCTCAAATAGCTGGGGGGTTCCCAATGTGTTATTGGAGTACCAACTTGGTTTGTTTGCCTATTATATGGTATGGTTTAGTAATATCTTCCTTCGAGAATTTATTTTGATTGACTTGGCATATGCTCATGCATATTCAAGACTGTAAAGAAAGTCTGTCAAGCCTTGATGATCTTTTATTTCTATGTAGCGATATAACTACCATGCCTGATTCAATATTGCTTTGTCGCTCTGCATGATTATGACCGTCATTGCTCTCTTAGTTGGTCGCTCCCAGTCTTTTGCTAACCTCCACCTGCACTAAGCAAATTAACCATGCAATACATAGCTCATGGGAAAGTAGCCTTAAAAACTATTGTGGTAAACAATATGTTGCCTATGTATCTCATTTCTTATAAGTTGCTTGCTGAGCGGTAACCATGTTTCTGGGGACGCCATCAACTGTCACACTTTTGTTGAATATCATGTGAGTTGCTATGCATGTTCGTCTTGTCTGAAGTAAGGGTGATTTACCGTGGGTTGAATTAATATGCATATTGTTAGAGAAGAACATTGGGCCGCCAACCAAAGCCATGCATCATGGTGGAAGTTTTAGCTTGGACCTTAATCCTCAATCTCTCATGAGAATATGCTTATGCATTAAAGAGGAGTCCATCATCTATTTTCTATGTTGTCCCGGTATGGATGTCCTCAAGTTGAGATCTATCAAAAACGAGAAATCAAATGCGATTTATCTCCTTGGACCTTTGTACAGGTGGCATAGAGGTACCCCTTTGTGACACTTGGTTAAAACATATGCAATGCAATGATAACCCATGGGGATCCAAGCTAATTAAGACAAGGAGCGAGCACTATTGGTATTTGATGCATGAGGCTTGCAACTTATAAGATGTTTTATGCATGACACATATGAAGTACTACTACCGTTGACACAATTGCTTCCATGTTTTCAAAATAAAAAGCTCTAGCACTTAACCTTTCTTTTACCTTTATGATTGAAGCACCAACTACTGAGAGCATGATTGTCATTCTGAGTGTAATGTGCATTGTCCCAAAGTAGCATTGTCATTTGCATGATTGTGATATCGTTTATTCTGAAATGATTGTATCTAGTCATCACTTAAACCTTGAAGGTGCCCTTGCATTTATGTTTTGCATCACTAAAGGGGGCAAGCTAGATATCACTTGATCATATTTGCACATCATGTTCATTGCAAATCTTTCTGATGTTTCAGTTTCATGTTAAAAAACTTTCAGTCATTTGTGATTTTCTCTTGAGACAACTTAATTACTTTAGAATCATTGTCTCAGTAAGCTTTTGTCATATGACTATGAGAAAGTCCTATATGGTTAATAGCATGTCACCACAGAAATTATTCTTGTTATCATTTACCTACTCGAGGACGAGCAGGAATTAAGCTTGGGGATGTTGATA
>LR738715.1:244435311-244448650 GCA_902687465.1 Secale cereale | reverse complement strand
GGGGGGGGGCGCCTGGCCCTCCCGAGGCTCCCCCGGTGCCCTACTTTGGCATATATTTAAAGGGTTCCCCGTAACCCTCAGAACAGGACTTCTTTTCGCGATCCCATCTCTGTTCCGCCGCCGCCGCCGCTTCCAAGATCGGGAGCACCAGGAGAACTCTTCCCGGCACCCTGCCGGAGGGGAGGATCACCACCGGTAGCTTCTCCACCACCATGGATGCCTCCCGGATGACTCGTGAGTAGTCTCCCTTGGACCATGAGTCCATGACCAGTAGCTATGTGATGTTCTCCTCCCGTTCTTGTGCTTCACTAATTAGTCCTCTTGAGCTGCCCTACATGATCGAGGCACCTATGTAATCCTTATGCTGTTGCTATGTGGAGTTTGCTGGGATCCGATGGATTATGAGATTATGTTCAGATTCATCTTGAGTAATATATTTGATTCACCTCTTTTATATTTTAGTTCATAAGTAATTCTTGCATCTTCTCCGTTGTTATTTATTGCTTTGGCCGAGTAATAGGTAGTGACTCCAAGAGGGAACGTTATGCTCGATTGTGGGTTCATGCCCCTCGATGACTAGCTTGAGTGACAGAAACATGAGTCTAGGGGATGTGCTATTGCCACAAGGGGGAAAACAACGGTGCTTGTGCCCGCGGGTGCAAGGATTGTTTACTTTACGCAAAGTTCTTTTAATAAAGTTGTCTGTTGCATTGAGTTTACACTATGGGTGGGACTCGCAACTTAATACCAGCGAGATGTTCTGGTTAGATATCTCAAGGTGGATGATTAGTAGTAGATATTGATGGATTTCGGTCTACTTACTTTGGCGTACCGCCCATGCTTTGAACCTCAACCTTTCTTGCAATGTAATCAGCATTGGTTTGCGTTCGTGGTCCTGTCAATTGCCCAGCTGTAATTTGTTTACCTCACATAGCTGTTTTATCGTCTTTAGGGAGAGAGACATCACTAGTGAACATCATGGGACTCCGGTCCATATTACCATCATTGATCACATCCACTATTTACTTTTCGCTATTTTATTTACTATTGCAAAAACTATCTATCACTACTATCATATTGCTTTTAACCCTTTGTGAACTACAAGGCCGGAGAGATTGACAACCTCTCTGTACTCGTTGGGAGCAAAGTTATTTGTATCTGTGTGCAGGTCCACGTTGATTGCTAATTGCGCCGTTAGCAGTTGACACCTACCTGTTGAACCTAGGAGTCTCTGGGGATTCGATCCTTGGCATCTTTGCTAGGGGAAAACACTTCTACTTACTGCATCTTACACCTTCCACTTGGGGTAACCAACGAGGGGTTCGAGGCCCATCAAGGAGTATTTTCTGGCGCCGTTGCCGGGGACTCCACTCTTCAGGATAGGGGAGTTGCATGCTATCTTTTACCTTTGCTTTTTAGTCTTGTTAGTTTACCTTTCATTTTTTTGCTTTAGTTCCTTTTATCGAAAATCACAAAAATAGTTATCTTGTTCTTTAGTTATCATTAGGTCGGGTCCTTTTGTCTTTGACGAGGCAGAAGTTCTCACCTTTAAACAAAGAGGTGGGGAAAGTTTGAAAGATGCTTGGTATAGAATTAATGATTCACAAAAAAGAGCCACCAAGAAGCAACCTACTACTATCTTGCTTAGAAACTTTTATGTTGGAATTACTTCTTGGAATAGGTTTATTCTAGATACTGCTATCAATGGAAATTTTCTAGAGGCCCCAGTTTGGGAGTCTCTTAGTATTATTGAAAATCTTGTTGGGAGTCCCCCTGTTGTTAGCATTCGAGAGGACATCACCCTAGCTCACATTATGAACAAACTTGAAAAAATAGAGCTAGAGATGCCAAGCATTAATAAGATGAATGAGTTGGATCGTAAGATCCAAGGGAATTTGAATAGACTTGATTGCTCCATGCATAAAATTTTCAAAATTTTGGAGACCGTCAAATTCCATGATTCTGACTTTTCTAGGATGGAAAAGATTGAGGAAATATTTGATACCTTAGGAGCTACTTTCTCCTCGATCAAAACCGAAAAGGTAGAAACTCCGGCAAAGAGGGAGCCTAAGTTCGTTCACGTTCCAAAGGCTCCCCGTTCTAAAAGCAATCCACCCATTGCCAAGGGGTTGAAACTGTAAAGACTTTGGAAGAAACACCTATCGTTGATGAATTTATAAATGAATCTTCCCTTGACTTTTATCCTTTTGGTCTTCTACCTAGAAGTATCTCTATGAGGCCTTTATTTGAGAGTCCTCTTAAGACTAGTTGTATTATTGAAGAGCTTTTTGATGATCTTGATGATGGTTCAATTGATACAACTTGATCTATGCATTATGCCTAGCTTAAAGGCATAAAAGAAAGCGCTTTTGGGAGGCAGCCCACATGAATATTTTTTTTGCTTTTGTTGCGTCTTGATGTTGTTTACTGCTGTAGCATCATCATTGTATCTTTGCTTTTCATATTTGTGCCAAGTATAGCCTCTGATTGCTAGAAAGTTCAAAAGTTGTGAGGTGCTGTCCAGGAAACAGATTCTGTCCTTGGATAGAAAAATTCGTATAAAATCACCAGATCATATTTTTGGTCTGAATTTTTTCGACAGTGTTCTTTATATAATTTTCTTTCGTGCGTCAGTTCTGAGTTTTTTGATTTGAGTTGCATAAGTATCCCGAACAGGTCAATTACTGCCTGCTGTTCTGTTTTACACAGATTCTGTCCTGTTTTGCCTTACCTTCACTTTGCAAATTAAGAACTTGCTTTTTCTTTGCAAAAACCTTTTGGCAATCTTGAGAAACAGTATAACTTCAAGAATATCCTTATTGCCAGCAAGGTATAATTATTTTATTAAGGGTACTAACCTCGCTAATCAGATTATGATGAGTTGTGTATGAAGGAAGTTTTCAAGTGTGCGAGGGAAGATGATAAAAAGATTCAGGAGTGTCAAGCGCTCAAGCTTGGGGATGCCCCCGTGTACCCCCAAGAAATATTCAAGGAGACTCAAGCGTCTAAGCTTGGGGATGCCCCCGTGCATCCCCTTCTCCATCAACATTATCAGTTCGTCTTTCGTTCCGCTATATTTTTATCACTTCATGTGTTATGTGCTATGCTTGGAGCGTCTTGCTTTTAGTTTTCTTTTTAGTTTTCCATAACGAGTCGGAACTCAGCATTCCTTTATGTGGGAGAGAAACACGCTCCACCTCTACCTAGAACATTACATAGAATTTTCATGTCTATCTATGCTGTGTGTGTTCTTTGTCTTTTAATAGCTACTATCATACTCTGCTCTTAGTATTCATGCTTATCTTTTCAAGAGCTTTTATTTAGTTGGTTGCTTGAACTCTCTTTAATTACCATGCTCACCTTATTAAGAGAGTTTGCTTCCGTTGCATGGGTTAATGTGTCTATGATAAAGATGCTACTTTCATGATGGTGCTTAGTAGTTCAGATTTTCTTTTGGTTAATCTCAAATAGCTGGGGGGGTTCCCAATGTGTTATTGGAGTACCAACTTGGTTTGTTTGCCTATTATATGGTATGGTTTAGTAATATCTTCCTTCGAGAATTTATTTTGATTGACTTGGCATATGCTCATGCATATTCAAGACTGTAAAGAAAGTCTATCAAGCCTTGATGATCTTTTATTTCTAAGTAGCGATATAACTACCATGCCTGATTCAATATTGCTTTGTCGCTCTGCATGATTATGACCGTCATTGCTCTCTTAGTTGGTCGCTCCCAGTCTTTTGCTAACCTCCACCTGCACTAAGCAAATTAACCATGCAATACATAGCTCATGGGAAAGTAGCCTTAAAACTATTGTGGTAAAGAATATGTTGCCTATGTATCTCATTTCTTATAAGTTGCTTGCTGAGCGGTAACCATGTTTCTGGGGACGCCATCAACTGTCACACTTTTGTTGAATATCATGTGAGTTGCTATGCATGTTCGTCTTGTCTGAAGTAAGGGTGATTTACCGTGGGTTGAATTAATATGCATATTGTTAGAGAAGAACATTGGGCCGCCAACCAAAGCCATGCATCATGGTGGAAGTTTTAGCTTGGACCTTAATCCTCAATCTCTCATGAGAATATGCTTATGCATTAAAGAGTAGTCCATCATCTATTTTCTATGTTGTCCCGGTATGGATGTCCTCAAGTTGAGATCTATCAAAAACGAGAAATCAAATGCGATTTATCTCCTTGGACCTTTGTACAGGTGGCATAGAGGTACCCCTTTGTGACACTTGGTTAAAACATATGCAATGCAATGATAACCCATGGGGATCCGAGCTAATTAGGACAAGGAGCGAGCACTATTGGTATTCGATGCATGAGGCTTGCAACTTATAAGATGTTTTATGCATGACACATATGAAGTACTACTACCGTTGACACAATTGCTTCCATGTTTTCAAAATAAAAAGCTCTAGCACTTAACCTTTCTTTTACCTTTATGATTGAAGCACCAACTACTGAGAGCATGATTGTCATTCTGAGTGTAATGTGCATTGTCCCAAAGTAGCATTGTCATTTGCATGATTGTGATATCGTTTATTCTGAAATGATTGTATCTAGTCATCACTTAAACCTTGAAGGTGCCCTTGCATTTATGTTTTGCATCACTAAAGGGGGCAAGCTAGATATCACTTGATCATATTTGCACATCATGTTCATTGCAAATCTTTCTGATGTTTCAGTTTCATGTTAAAAAACTTTCAGTCATTTGTGATTTTCTCTTGAGACAACTTAATTACTTTAGAATCATTGTCTCAGTAAGCTTTTGTCATATGACTATGAGAAAGTCCTATATGGTTAATAGCATGTCACCACAGAAATTATTCTTGTTATCATTTACCTACTCGAGGACGAGCAGGAATTAAGCTTGGGGATGTTGATATGTCCAAAACGTATCTATAATTTATGCTTGCTCCATGCCACTTTTGGGTGATATTGCTATGATATTCATACACTTCCATACACTTTTGATCATATTTGGACTAACTTACTAATCCAGTGCACCCCAGTGCCAGTTTCTGTTTTCGGCTGTTTTTGTATTTCAGGTTTTCACGTTTCGAGAACTGCCCAGAAAAATTATATAAAAAATCAACGAACCGGAAACAACACTGCGTCCGAAGGGCAGCCTGGGGGGGGGGGCAGAGGGGCTCCAGGCGCCCTGTGGGCGCCCCCCCTGGGCCGCGCCGGGGGGGCGCCTGGGCCCCCCGAGGCTCCCCCGGTGCCCTACTTTGGCATATATTTAAAGGGTTCCCCGTAACCCTCAGAACAGGACTTCTTTTCGCGATCCCATCTCTGTTCCACCGCCGCCGCCGCTTCCAAGATCGGGAGCACCAGGAGAACTCTTCCCGGCACCCTGCCGGAGGGGAGGATCACCACCGGGAGCTTCTCCACCACCATGGACGCCTCCCGGATGACTCGTGAGTAGTCTCCCTTGGACCATGAGTCCATGACCAGTAGCTATGTGATGTTCTCCTCCCGTTCTTGTGCTTCACTAATTAGTCCTCTTGAGCTGCCCTACATGATCGAGGCACCTATGTAATCCTTATGCTGTTGCTATGTTGAGTTTGCTGGGATCCGATGGATTATGAGATTATGTTCAGATTGATCTTGAGTAATATATTTGATTCACCTCTTTTATATTTTAGTTCATAAGTAATTCTTGCATCTTCTCCGTTGTTATTTATTGCTTTGGCCGAGTAATAGGTAGTGACTCCAAGAGGGAACGTTATGCTCGATTGTGGGTTCATGCCCCTCGATGACTAGCTTGAGTGACAGAAACATGAGTCTAGGGGATGTGCTGTTGCCACAAGGGGGAAAACAACGGTGCTTATGCCCGCGGGTGCAAGGATTGTTTACTTTACGCAAAGTTCTTTTAATGGAGTTGTCTGTTGCATTGAGTTTACACTATGGGTGGGACTCGCAACTTAATACCAGCGAGATATTCTGGATAGATATCTCAAGGTGGATGATTAGTAGTAGATATTGATGGATTTCGGTCTACTTACTTTGGCGTACCGCCCATGCTTTGAACCTCAACCTTTCTTGCAATGTAATCAGCATTGGTTTGCGTTCATGGTTCTGTCAATTGCCCAGCTGTAATTTGTTTACCTCACATAGCTGTTTTATCGTCTTTAGGGAGAGAGACATCACTAGTGAACATCATGAGACTCCGGTCCATATTACCATCATTGATCACATCCACTATTTACTTTTCGCTATTTTATTTACTATTGCAAAAACTATCTATCACTACTATCATATTGCTTTTAACCCTTTGTGAACTACAAGGCCGGAGAGATTGACAACCTCTCTGTACTCGTTGGGAGCAAAGTTATTTGTATCTGTGTGCAGGTCCACGTTGATTGCTAATTGCGCCGTTAGCAGTTGACACCTACCTGTTGAACCTAGGAGTCTCTGGGGATTCGATCCTTGGCATCTTTGCTAGGGGAAAACACTTCTACTTACTGCATCTTACACCTTCCACTTGGGGTAACCAACGAGGGGTTCGAGGCCCATCAGCATCATGCTGCGATGAAGCTACATCTGGACCTTGTGGGGATAAGGACTGAAGAAATAAACGCCAAGGTTGATGGGATGCAGGAACAGGTAATTGCGCTGAACACCACTTTGGCACGAATGGAGGCGCTGCTACTAGAGAAATCACCCCTAGCCAAACTGACGAAGGGAAAAACAAGGTGGCACCCCCCTTGAAAGATCATGGATGTCGCCTAGAGACTGGGGTGAATAGGCGCTTTAAAATAATTACGGTTTAGGCTTGAACAAATGCTGAATAAAACTGGCGGTTAATTTCTCAAGTACAATACCTTAAACAACTAGGCTCACCTATATGCACCAACAATTTATGCTAAGCAAGATAAACAACTAAGTGATAGCAAGATGTATGACATGAAACACTATGGCTAGCATAAAGTAAAGTGCATAAGTAAAGAGTTCGGGTAAGAGATAATCGAGGCACGCAGAGGCGACGATGTATCACAAAATTCACACCCTTGTGGATGCTAATCTCCGTTTGGAGCGGTGTGGAAGCACAATGCTCCCCAAAGTGCCATTGGAGCCACCATCATCTCCTCACTCCCTCGCACAATGCAAGATGCCATGATTCCACTAAGGGACCCTTGAGGGCGGTCACCAAACCTATACAAGTGGCAATCCTTGGGGGCGGTCACTGATATCCGTACAAATTGCTCGGGGCAATCTCCATAACTTAATTGGGGACCCCGACGATTACCGAGAGCTGTACACACAATGATTGAGTTCCGCGACACCACCAACCTTCTAGGGAGCCAAAGCACCCAAGAGGAACAAGCTCTAGGGTACCAAGAACCCAAGAGTAATAAGCTACTCAAAGTTCACTTTCACGTATCATCGCAGAGAACTCAAACCTATGCACCAAATGCAACGGCAAGGACACATGTAGTGTCCAAGTCCTTCTCTCACAAATGCCACCACAACAACAAATGTTATGGAGCAAAATGAGATGAATAACACAAAGAACTCCAAGTCTAATTCCAAAGGGGTTCCTCTAACTTAGAGGGGAAAGTGATTGGTGCAAATGTGGATCTAGATCTCATATCCCTTTTCCCTCAAAACCCAGCAAGAATCATTGGAGGGATTGAATGATAGCAAGTTCGAGGAAGGTCAACAATGGTGGGAAAACACAGGCTAAAAGGGATAAGATCCATGGGGAAGAAGATCCCCTTTTATAGGTGGGGACAAAGCCAACCGTTATGTCTCAGCCCGCAATAAAGCGGTGCTACCACTTAAGGTGGCAGTCCTAGCTGTAGAAAAATAATCAAGTGAAGAGCTGGAGCGGTATTACCACTACAAGTCACATCCATAGAGGAAACACGGTAGTGGGGTCTAAGTAGGCAGCGGAAGTACCGTGTCAAGCGGTACTACCGGTGGGGCAGGAGCGACACTATCGTGCCCTACTGCCGCCCTACCACCGCCGATGCGTAGAAGTCCGCGCAGAAGCGTGTTGTAGTGCCTTCATCCCTAGAATGTGGAAGTACTGCTTGAAGCGGTACTACCGTTACCTAGGGCGATACTGCCGCTGCTTAGGGAGGTTCTACCGCTATAGTGCTTCAAACAAGCCCAAGCAAAACATATGGATGCAAGAAAACCAGAACTGCCATAAGTTCTGCAAATGATCTCCGAATACAGCAAACTCAAGCTTGTTGGATAGATGCTGACAAGTACTATCCCAACAACGACTAGTCACAATAAGAAGTGGTGGTAGAAAAATGCCAATGATATAGAGGTGTGAAACCTTCATCGGTGAAGAACCGACATAAGCTTCAACATCGAAAACACAAAAGATGAAGCATGTGAAATCCATTTTGATGAACTCGAGCTTGTCATGAAGATAATCACAAGCTTCATAACTCACCTAGAGAAAAGCCAAACAAGAACCAAGAAATATGAGGCCAATGATGCAATGATTTGATCTCTCTATGAACGATATGATCAAGCTACTCACTCGAGAGCCCCCCTTGATAGTACGACAAACGATCCTATAACCCGGCCTCCCAACTAAAACCATGAGACCCATAAAATAGAAAATATATCAAGGACAAACCTTCGCCTTGTGCAAAATCCACATGAGCTACATGATGACGATCTTGACCTTCAAGTTGGACCACCTTCCGTTGCACACGCTCGATAAGGACTAGTAGATTGCTCCCCATACTCCAGTATGGGCGAGCCACTCTTCGGCACATCTTCACAAGTCCATTATCACCATAATGGATGGCGAGCTTTAAGCAACATCTTTTCGTGATGCTCCACTTGAACTTGCACACCGCAATCTTGATGAGATGACCATTTGATGTCACCCTCCATGGGTTATATGATATATTCCTTTTGATGCACGCCCATCGAAACATACCTAACCCCACAAAGAACTCTCACATGGATCATCAGTCAGTACACAAAGCGTAATGGACAATGCTTACCATATCATGGGATCACTTGATCCCTCTCGGTACATGTTCTACGCTTTGCATGTTGAACCAATATTTGGATAATCCTTGAATAACACCTTGGTCAACACATAATCTTCTTCTAATAACCTTGAGACCAACAAATGGTCTTCAAGAAATGCTATGGACAAACCCTTCATAACTCAAGAAAACCATTAGTCCACAGGGATTGACATCAATTACCAAAACCAAACATGGGGGTACCATGCTCTTTCACCCCCGATGGTGGTAAGAATGCTAAAGCCTCTACCATGATGCTCATGCTAGAGATTTCAGTTCCAGGTCCTATAGATGTTGATGCTAGAGATTTATAGATTGAGAAATAAAACATTGTGGAAACTCAAGACCAACCCACAACAAGATCATGCTAGAATGAAGCAATATGGATGTCAGAACATATCTAAGAGGCATTTCAGTGTGGGAGATATGGTGTACTTTAAGATGAAGCCCTATAGAATGGCAACCTTTGGACTCAGACATGCTATTAAATTGACACCTAAGTTTTGTGGACGATTTAGAGTGATGCATAAGGTTGAAAATTATTTCTACAAGCTTCACCTTCCCGACCATATCGAAACACATCTTGTATTTCATGCCAGTTAACTGAAGATACATAAGGGCCAAATAGCTATTCCTAATCAATAGTTGCCACTAAGTAATGGAAACCAGATCACTTCCAAGACCAAGAGTGCTAGTCAGTGGCTAATTCAGTTGGCAAATATGACATTGGAAGAGGCTTCATGGGAAGATGAAAATTTTGTAAAACTAGTTTCCCCCAACTATTCAAGCAAACCATCCAAGCTTGGTTTCCAAACCCGACCACTTGAGGACAAGTGCGGTCTGAATGGGGGGGGGGTGAGACCATGAATGCTAACTTCTAAATATCTACACGGGGGGTGTCATGTTTCTTCTATTGGGTGCATACTGCTTTAACGGGCTGATGGGGATCCAACGACTGTGATGGAGGCCGAGCCATCAACGACAAAGATCAATGCAGAGCTCTAGTTTACCCTGTAGTAATACAGGTAGTTGTCATTATTACTATTATTGTTGCAATCCAGCTCATTGACTTCCATTCTCTTACTCAATAGTGTAAGCGACTATTTAAGGCCTCAATCTACAATGTGAAGGCAAGAACTAAACTATCAAAATCCTATCATATCCTTTATCACATTTATTTCCATAGCCAGGTCCCCACTCATCGTGGTTTCCCCACAACGGGAGATCGATCTTGTCCTTCCCTGGCTAGTAGAGATCTGACAGGTTGGACCCAGAGTTTCATCTCGGGAATTCAAGACCCTACACTCAAAGATCATTGCCGGTGTCAAAACCGGCATATCTCGGGTAGGGGGTCCCGAACTATGCATTTGAGGATTGATGGTAATAGGAGACTGGGGACACGATGCTTACCCAGGTTTGGTCCCTCTCGATTGAGGTAATACCCTACTTCCTGCTTGATTGATCTTGATGAATATAGGGTTACAAGAGTTGATCTACCTCAAGATCGTAATGGCTAAACCCTAGAAGTCTATCCTAGGATGTTGTGATTGTGTCTCTACGAACTAAACCTTCTGGTTTATATATGCACCGGAGGGACCTAGGGTTGTACATGATCATCTTGCAAAGGAAGGAAAGTATCAGACCCAGATTCTAAACTTGCTATTTTACACATATAGGAGTCCTATACGGATATGGGAGATAGTCTTCAACGATAATCTTCATGGCCCACCAGTCCGACCCATGGCAAGTAATCCGGCAACCCGAGGACCCCTTAATCCAGGACTCCCTCAGTAGCCCGTGAACCTGTCTTCGACGACGATGAGTCCGGCACATGTACTGTCTTCGGCATTGCAAGGCGGGTCCCTCCTTCCGAACATATTAAAGCTTTATTCCCCGCACAAAAGAACTATGTAAGACTCTGCATGATTAGTACAACCCTTAGCCTTGAAGGCAAAGTATCGAAAAATGGACACTGTGTCTTTACTGACAACTTTTCGGTGAAGCATCATGTTTGACCCTTTAATATTTCGAACCGTTTTCTTGGCTCCAGTTTCGTGTTTCGAGGCATAGCCCCATTGGCACGTCTTGTCGAAGCAGAGATCGTGCCCGCTTATCGCAGGATCCTTATCAATATGATGTGGGTAACCTAATCGTGCCTGAGGCACGATTGCGTTGGGAACTGTCGAGTTTTATGGTAGAAGTGGGGGGACGTTTGATATTCACCGTCTATAAAAGGATACATATCCTTCCTCTTTCACCTCACGCTCTCCTCAAGCCCTAGCTTCCCAATCTCTTCTGCCCACAGCTCCGGCGCCAGAAGCTCTCAACTTCTCCATCACCGCCTCCCTACTCAGCTATGGCTGGGTCCGGTTCCAAGGGCAAGTGGGAGGCCTCCACGGTCACGGAGAAGACCGTGAAGAATCTCCGGAGTGCAGGCTACCTCGCTGACAACATAGCGCACCGGGTCCCCGAAAAGGACCAGGTGATCCCCATCCATGAGCCAGGTGAGAGGGTGGTTTTCATCCCTCACTTTATTCGGGGGCTGGGGTTTCCGCTCCACCCCTTTGTTCAGGGCCTTCTATTCTTCTATGGGCTAGATTTCCATGATCTGGCCCCAAACTCTATCCTCCACACATCAGCTTTCATAGTTGTATGTGAGGCATTCCTCCGCGTCCCTCCACACTTCGGCTTATGGCTCAAGATCTTCAATCATAAGCCGAAGGTGGTCGACGGGCAACACGCGGATTGCGGGGGAGCCATGATAAGTAAGCTCTCGATCACCACTTGGCCAAAAGGGGGCTTTGTGGACACAAACAAGATATTGCAGTATGAGTGGTTCTACGTCACCGAACCCTGTGATGCCAAGTGGGCGGCGGCGCCCGGATTCTGATCTGGACCCCCAGAGAGGCTAACCTCATGGACCACCAAGGGCCTCGATTAGGGGTCTCCGACGGAGGTGCATTCACTCCAGAATCGCATCTCCGGCATGATGGCGAAGGGCACCCTCCTCACTAACGTGATTCAGGTGATGCTCTTCCGCCGCATCCTCCCCTGCCAATGCTGGGCCTCCCATCTATGGGAGTTCAATCTGGAAGAGCCCTGGACCATAAATCGCCTCTTCGACACTATGCACGAAGATATCTGGAAGCGGCTCTTCAAGGCCCAAAAGGGGTGGCCGGAGGAGACCAAGGACAAGGGTTTCGGCAGCGTGTTTTCGGCCTTAGAGGTAATCATAGTTCTACCGAATACATGCCCTATCGATATTTCAAAAATAACAGGAGTTAGACTGTTACGTTCCATTTAGGCCTGGACGAAGAAGGCGGAGTGGATCAAGTGTCCGGCTCCACTGCCCGAAGATCCAGTCACGCCTCAACTAACGACGATGCTGGTTCCGACACTGTACAAGGCGCCGGAGAAGAAGGGCAAGGAGGTCAAGAGCAACCTCCGCCCTAAGGGCCCCGCGGACATAGTGTCCGGGGAAACCGACGCCCACTCCTCCCATGATGAAGAGGAGGAGGAAGAAGAAAGTGACTCCCCCGTCAAGGCAAAGGGGAGGAAGAGAGTGCCCCCCGCAGACGCGGGCAAGGCGGCGCACGGAAAGAAGCTGAACATCCTGGTCAGTTCAGACTCAAGATCCGAACACATTTTCTGAGTACAGCCCATGATCAAGCCCCTGGTCGAATCGTAAGTACTCAGGCGATCGCTGCTTATGCTCGGTTCAAAATAGTTTCCGATGTTTAAGTAATTTCATTCTGTCTTCATACAACCCTCCACACATACTCTCCGAGGCTTCACTGTCATCGGGGAATTCTCTAGTGGCGGAGATGGTGGAGAGCGACACGCCTCCGCGGGGCTCGTCGCCCATCTTAGGGGACACAGAGGTGTCCTCTCTACGGACTTCTCCTACACGAGCAGGTGCGAGTGGGGTGGCTGAGAAGGCGCCCGAGGCAAATCCCTCGGCCACCGCCAGCCAAGGGGGAGAAATCCCCATGGTGACTGACGACGGGGGGCCTAAGTAATACGGGCCCTTGCCGAACACCGTTCCGGAGTCCGATGCGGCTCGAGAGTCGGGAAATCAGCCTCCCATGATGGGGGAAGGAGCAACTGCTCCAACGGTGCCCGCCATCAATCCGGAGTCGCCGAACACTCTGGAGGAAGCACTCTGAGGTGCTTCCATCATAGTGGAACACCGCACCCTGATGGGTGCGGTCATGGAGAAGATTCAGTCTGCCAAAAGTGGTCTGAACGAAGCCTTCAACAGCCTATTGACAGGCTTCGAGGTATGTGACGTAATGCTCCAAAAAGAACTATTTCCTTATATATAT
>LR738715.1:244362932-244435151 GCA_902687465.1 Secale cereale | reverse complement strand
GTGTAACGCCCCGGACACATCTCCCTTTTGGGTATATAATATATCTCCGGCTTCATCTATTTCCATTCCGGGTTCTTTGACTTTCGGGTTTCGTCGTTTTGTTGTGTGAGTGTGTGGCATTCATTCATATCATGTAGACATGTGCATCGCATTGCATTTGTGTTGTCGGTTGCATCCGGTTCCACGTGTTCCTTCCCGTTGTCTGTTTCGCGTTCCGGAGCTCCCTCACGTGTCTGTGACGTCCCGTAGGCCAACTTTGTTGTTTGGGCGTGTAACGTTACCGGTGTGCCGCGAGGTTGTTTTGTGTGTTGTTGTTTTGTTGTGTGCAACCCGCCTCTCAAATCTCGTCTCGTTTGGACTCCGTTGGCTATCCCATCCGTTGTTCGTGTGGGTCCAAAGTGCCTTCACTTCGTGTCCCGGAAACACCCCTACTGCGGTCTTTTATCTTCTCCTAGGTCCATCTAGACTACCCCCGCGATCGGATCCGTCGGATCGCGATCGGAGGGCTCCTAACACCCCCAGATCCCCTAACCCTAAAATAACTGCTATATATTAGACCCTAGTCTAATTTTGGGCATCCCTTTCTTCTTCCCTTTCTTTCTTTCCCTAGTTTTTCAGATCCAATCTCCCCCTTCCTCTCCACTTGGAAATCTCCTCGAATCCCGCAGGATCCGAGCAGGTCATCGCAGCTGATCGATCGATCGGCCCGGGGTACTTCGCCGCATCGATCCCCAGGGTCAACGCCCAGCGCGCCGGCCCGTTCCCTTCGATCCATCTGTCACCGACCGATCCAGGCGCTCCCCTCGTCGATCTGTTCGGGCTAGGTCGAACGCTCCGCCGGCCCGTACACCCCTACGCGCGCGGGACCACATCGCCTGGCCCGAGCTGCCTCGTTCAGCGCCAGGCAGGCCGCCCTCCCTTCGCCACCCTTCGGCCCAAGCCGCGAGCGCCACGGGCCGCCTCCGCTCCCGCGGGCCGCCGCCGCAAGGGTCCCAGCGCGCCAGGCCGCCGCCTTCCACACCGCCGCCGCCTGGGCCTCCCGCGCCACCCGGCCTCGCCGACCAGGCCGCGTCCGCCCCCGAGCCCGCAGGCCGCTTCGCTGGGCCCCTTCGCCCCAGCCGGGCCTCGCCGCCGTGACCGGGCCGCCGCCCGTCCGCCTGCCCCGCGGGCCGGATCCGCCGCCCCGCGGCCCATCGTCAGATCCGAGCCGTATTTTGTTTTTCTTCCCAGATCTCAGGTTGACTTCCCCTCGTTTATCTCTAAGTCCCAGATTTGTTAATCTGTGATGCTATTTTCAAACTGCTAGATCTCCTTGTGTGTTTGTCCGATTCACGCATATAGCATGTCCAGACGTTCGTGGGATCGTGCACTACGTTTTATCTGTTATTGTCATGCATGTTAGAGATCATCTAGGTGCTTGTTTTGCTGTTGCAAGAGTGCATCATGATATAAACTGCTGCTATATGATGTTTTTATGCCATCTTTGCCATGTGATATCTTTTAGCTCGTTTGTCCGAATGATGCAAATGACATGTCCACGTGTTCGTCTTGCCATGCTCTACATGTTGGTTGTGCTAGGTAGCATGTTAGATTTATTCTTGCCATGTTTATCATCGTTGCAAAGTGCCATGTGGCTGTGATGTTATTTCACTTGTTATGAAATGCCATCTTGTTGAGCTCGTTGCTATCGTTGTGTTCACCTCAATGAAGCATGCTTGTGTGTTTCGGTATCACCTTCATGCGTACTTTGATGAGGTGCTTACCTTTTACCATGATTAGTTTCGAGGTGACTTAAACATGCTCTATTATATGCCATGATGAAATTGCTGTTTTAGGACTTGGTGGATTTTCACTAAGTCTGAAATCTGTAACGTTCCGATGCCATGTTCGTGTGATGTTCTAGGACAAAGCATGATAGTTTTGGAGTGGATTTTGATTGTTCCTTGTAGTATATATTGTTGTCTTTCCATCCATGTCCTCACATGTCTATTTAAGTGGCTGTAGCATGTTTATCTTTTGCTCCAAAGTTTCAATAAAATTCTGCTCTCAGAATTTTATTGTCAAGTTCCATATGTCCAAGATCATTGCTATTGATCCGTGGCTCCGTTGGGGGTGCACCTTTGGACTTAGTTGCTGTAGTATATGTCTAGTTTGTGTTCATGTCCTTTGCCATGATATTTGAGTGCTGTAGCTTAATTATTTTGAGCTCCGAAGTTGCTATGTTGCTGTAATTTTCAGCTTTCGCTCAATTCTTGTTTCGGGCATAACTTTTAGCCCGTAACTCCGATTTCAGCGAATCTTATATCAAACTTGATTGATTTTCTGTGTAGATTAATAATATAAGATTGTTATCATGTTTTGAGGTGATTTGCTTGAGTGATATTTTCCGTGCTCCGTGTGCATCCTTAGTGCATCCATCATGCATTCATCTTTTCCGAGTGCGCATTGCATCTTGTTGATTGGTGCTTGGTGTGATTGTTTTGTTTAGAGCCGGAAGCAGAGTCTGAGTTCGAGTACGAGCACGAGGTTTCCAACGAGGTTGAGCACGAGGACCCTTCTTACGATCCGAACGACTTCTCTTCAGGCAAGATGACCGAACCCCGATAACATTACTATCTTTGCCTATGGCTAGTAGATCCGCTCTATAGTTTTGCCTCGATGCCCATGATCTTCTTGTCAGCCTCCTACTTGTAAACCATTGCCATGTTTAACCAACCTACCTATGCAAACCGTTGCTTGGCTAAGTACGCTTCGCTCAGCCCTTCTTATAGCATTGTTAGTTGCAGGTGAAGATCGAAGATGCTTGCTTCATGATGAAGTTTGGTTGGGTTATATCACACTATACAAATGCTTTAAATGAAATCATCTATATATGGGCAAGGGTGGAAGGCTAAGCCTTTTGCTTGGTGATTTGTTCCACTCATGCCGTTAGGAACCGTATAAACCGGTGTTATGTTCCTTGATTATGCGTTCCTAACACGGTTGGGGTGTATGGGACCCCCTCGATAAACCGCTAAGTGCTAAGTCTTTTCCAGCAAGTCCCAACATTGGTACTATTTGCCTAATAACAAACTAAACTTGCATAGGGAGTTATAAACCCTTTTTCTTAATCAACAACCCCGGGCCAGTGCTCCACATGAGTGTTGGTCCGAAACGGGCAACCTGCGGGGCCACCTCGAGGAAACTCAAGGTCTGGTAAAAACCCGTAGCTTATCCCATCCGGTCGTGGCCTGAGACGAGATACGCGCGGCTACTATCAGGGTGTCGGCACACCGGGAGGATTTGCTGGATTAGCCTTACCTTAGTTCGGTATATCTTGAGCACGGGATTCCGAGGATACTCGGGTCTTCCCACTTTGGAGTTTCCACTCCGCGGATCGTGGGCTTGTAATGGGTCAAGTTGGAACACCCCTGCAGGGTTTGAACTTTCGAAAGCCGTGCCCGCGGTTATGTGGCAGATGTGAGCTTGTTAATTCCGGTTGTAGATAACTTGACACAATGTTTCTAATACACTACCAGCGTGTGTTCCGCGACCGTCCATTTCCGAATAGGGATTCGGGAGTTGAACACGGAGGGGTTATGTTTGTGGAGCTTGTAGCTAGGATCACCTCGTGATCACTTCTCGCCGAGGCTTTCTCTTCTCGCTCTCACTCACGTAAGCTAGATGCTAGTTGCTGCTGCAGACACTTATTCTTTTCTTCAGCCTTATCCTCACCCAAAGGCTTAAATAGTCTTGTTACCCGGAAACGGGATTGCTGAGTCCTCTGTGGCTCACAGTTACTTCACACACCAGATGCAGGTCCAGCTGTGAGCTATCCAGGTGATGGCACCGAGCTGGATTGGGAGTACGACGAGGAGCGTAGTCGGTACTATGTGCGATACCCGGATGATCAGTAGTGGAGACTCTTACTAGGATTCGATCCGGCTGTTAAGTTTGGTACTTTGACATTTGGATTTTTCCCTTAGAGGGTTGTGATGTTCTTTATCTATGATGATTGAGACATGATATGTAATTGTGTGACGTGGCGAGTGTAAGACAACTATTTTCTGTTTACAATCCCCTCTTTTACATGAGATGTGCAAAGATTACCGAACTTGAGATCATTCTAGGATGGATTTATGCCTTTAAGTCATGCCTCGACACGTAGGAGGTATAACTCCATCCTGGGCATTACAAGTTGGTATTCAGAGCCTTCTCCGACCTAGGAGCCCCCACTGTTTGATCGAATCGTTGACGGTCGAGTCTAGGCACACACTGAAAACTTTTTGAGTCCTATATTATACCGGAGAGTAGGATTTCTTTGCTTCTCATCCCCTTTCTCTCTGGTGAGGACTCCTGACGACTACTCTTGTCTCTCCTATCTTCAAAATTGCACAAATTTTTTTTTAGGAATCCCGCGAGTATTCTGGGATTGTTTCGATGTTCTTGTGACAAGGATATTGTTCTCGATGCCTCCTGTTACCGAGGAGTTGAGCTTCGGGGTATTGTTGTCGCAAGCTTATCGCGGCAGTACTAAATACTTAAGACGGCCGACATCGAAAATCTCTCCTATACGGCCAGTGGCAAGATAACCCCGACATCACCCAGTACTGGGGAGGTAGTTCGGGAGTATTGCCATAGCTTGTTATAGTGGATGCTTTTCGAAGGTCCGAGGTACACAGTTTCCGAGAAAGACTGGTTATGTGTTGAAGGATGGATACACCTGGATGTAGGTTTAGAGTTGATTGCGCGGTGCTTCCCGTGTATCCCCAACGCCTGATTGCATAACTGGAATCTTTCGGAAATCTATAGGTGGGTTTATCCAGTAGATCGTAGGCATTCTTCCAACGAATGCAGGTTAGTGAGTTCGGGGTTCTACTTTGAGTGAAGGGGTTTATGACCGATGTTACTATCAGGAGTTGCATCTTAAAGGGTCCTTGGCTATGCTGATCCGGGGATTGCAAAACCTTTTCGTAACGCGTTCATATGCTTTCAACACAAAGATGTTAGAACGAAACTCCTCTCTTGTGTTTGTTCCCATCCGTACCTTGTTGTTTTTCTTGTTTTCATTTTGTCCCCTATGTGGCTTCTCATGAAGATTGATGTTATCATTTATCTGAGAATATCATTCGTTCCTCTTGTTCGGATGATTTCATTCGTTCCTATTGTTCGAATGATTATTGTGAAGACTTGTTGAAATTCATGCCATTGATTCAGCTTATTCCTTTTGTCAATCAATTGCTGATTCGTGGTCATCTCTTACAGGATGGCTCCGAAAAAGGTTCCCAATGCCAACCCAGAGGTGGAAGAGGTCCCAGATCATCCTCCTTCCCCTCCTCCTCCGCCTGAGGCTTGGAGAGCGATTATGCAGACTACAGCTCAGAACACTTAGTTGATGATGCAGATGATGCAGCAGATGCAAGCTAATCAAGCTAATCAGGGTATTCGAGGGAACCAAGGCAACTTCTTCCAGCAGCACCATGCTACTCTTAACCAGTTCTTGGCCAACAATCCTAAAGCTTTCAGTTACTGTGTCGACCCTCTTGATGCTGAAGATTGGTTAACCGACATAAAGAAGCATTTTGAGTGCAGTAACGTGAAGGAAGATGATTATGTGAAGTTTGCAGCCTTCCAACTGAAAGATCAAGCAGCTGACTGGTGGCAGCAGTACAAAGACTCCAGGCCAGGTCAAGTGATCTCTTGGGAGAATTTCTGCAAGGATTTCCGTTCGCACCACATTCCTACAAGTGTCATCGAGGGTATGCGTGAGCAATTCCGCAACCTGAAGCAGGGCTCCATGACAGTCTATCAGTATAATGTCAAGTTCCAAAACCTCGCCCGTTATGCTAAGCAAGACATTCCTGATGCCAAGAGTAAAATCTACCAGTTCCGTGGAGGTCTCAAAGATGAACTTCAGCTTGCTCTCACTTTGTTCGAGCCCGATGAATTCGACAAGTTCTATAACATGGCTTTGAAACAAGAAGCAGCTCAGCTTAAGATGGAGGCTTCTAAGAAGAGAATTCGAGATGCTGTTCACTCTTCCTCATCGTCTCAGTTGGCTGCGAAACAACAGAAATTCTGGCTTCCTCCTCCTCCAGTGATTCGAGCTCCATACAACAACTCCAACAACTCCAACAACAAGAACTCTAGTGGTCGTGGCTTCTCCCACCCACCCAACCCGAGCAACCAGTCGAAGAAGCAGTTTCAGTCTCAAGGCTCCAAGTCAAGTGGTTCTCATTTCCGTCCTCTCTCAGAAGTGACTTGCAACAAATGCACTCAGAAAGGTCACTATGCCAACAGATGTCCGAATCCGAAGCGTCTTCCTCCTCCTCCACCTGTGAGTTCAGCTATTGTCAGGCATGATCCAAAGGCAGCAAGGGTCAATCTGATGAATGCAGCGCAAGCGGAGAATTCTTCTGATGTCATTTTGGGTAACCTTCCAGTTAACTCTATCCCTGCTAAAGTTTTGTTTGATTCGGGTGCTTCTTGCTCTTTCATGTCATATCCCTTTGCATCCAAGAATAATGTTCACTCTAAAGCTTTGCCAAGACCTTTGAGTGTCATATCACCTGGCAAGAGATTGAGTTCTAGTATGGTGGCTCCGAATGTTTCTATTCGCATGGGTGATTATCGATTTTTGGCTTCTCCGGTGATTCTTGGTAATTCTGACATCGACCTCATCCTCGGAATGGATTGGCTTTCTCGGCACGATGCTCATATTGATTGTGCTCAGAAGGAAGTCAAGATGACTCATTCTGATGAAGATGTGATTATCTTTGCCTCAAGGGATAACACTATCCGGCTTTTCTCTCTCAATGATAAGGGCGAAATTAATGCCATATCTCAAATTCCGGTGGTGAATGAATATCAAGACGTCTTTCCTGAAGAACTTCGAGGCATGCCTCCACACCGTCAGGTGGAGTTTGTCATTGAACTCGAGCCGGGTACTGAGCCAGCATGCCGGCGTCCGTACAAGCTCTCTCCGGATGAATTGAAGGAATTGAAGAAGCAGCTTGATAAGCAGGAGAGTATGGGTCTCATCAGACCTAGTACGTCTCCGTGGGGCTGTGGTGTCTTATTTGTCTAGAAGAAAGATGGCACGGAGCGTCTCTGTGTTGACTACCGGCCATTGAACAAGAAGACGATTAAGAACAAGTATCCGCTCCCCAACATCAACGAACTCTTTGAGCAGCTCAAAGGAGCTAAAGTGTTCTCTAAGCTTGACCTCCGAATGGGCTATCATCAAATTCGCATTCGCGAGGAAGACAATCCCAAGACGGCCTTCAGAACGAGCTACAGTTCATACGAGTATACCGTCATGTCCTTCGGTCTCGCCAATGCTCCGCCTACCTTTTCAAGGATGATGCATTACATCTTCAACCCCTATACTGGCGAGTTTGTGCTTGTGTATCTGGATGATATTATGGTGTTTTCCAATAATGAAGAAGATCACGAAAAGAACTTACGCCTGGTTCTTGATCGACTCCGAGAGCATAAATTCTATGCCAAGTTCTCCAAGTGCGAGTTTTGGCTCGATAAGGTTTTGTACCTGGGCCACATCATCTCAGCTGACGGTATTGCGGTTAATCCCGAGAAAGTTGAAGCAACTGTCAACTGGGAAGCTCCTCAGAACGTCAAGCAGCTCCGCAGTTTTCTGGGTCTTGCCAGCTATTGCAGAAGGTTTGTTGAGAACTTCTCCAAGATTGCCAAGCCTCTTTCCAACCTGCTTCAGAAGAATGTCAAATACTTTTGGTCTCCAGAGTGTGAAGTGGCATTCAAAACCCTCAAATAGAAGCTTGTCTCCGCTCCAGTTCTGACTCCTCCGGACGAATCCAAGCCCTATGAAGTATTCTGTGATGCTTCTCTTCAAGGTCTTGGTGGTGTGCTTATGCAAGATAAGAGAATTGTGGCATACACTTCTCGTCAGCTAAAGCCAAGTGAGAAGAACTATCCCACACATGATCTCGAGCTAGCAGCTGTGGTACATGCTCTGATTACGTGGAGACATCTGTTGTTGGGCAGAAAGGTCGACATCTTCACCGATCACAAGAGCTTGAAGTACATCTTCACACAGCCGCATCTGAACCTCTGCCAGACTCGTTGGGTTGAAATGATCCAAGAGTACAATCCCAGCATTGAATACACTCCTGGCAAGGAGAATGTGATTGCAGATGCTTTGAGCAGAAAGGCATATTGCAACAGCCTTCTTATCAAGCCATACCAGCCTGAGCTTTGTGAAGCATTCAGGAAACTCAACCTCCAAGTTGTTCCGCAGGGTTTTCTTGCAAATCTCCAAATTGCTCCTACCTTGGAAGATCAAGTCCGTGAGGCCCAACTCAGTGATACCATGGTGAAGAAAGTGAAACATGGCATTGCAAAGGGCACTCCAAAATATAAGTGCTTCCGTGTTGATGAGAGAGATACCTTGTTCTTCGAGGACAGACTCGTTGTTCCCAAAGGTGATCTCAGGAAGCTCATAATGGAAGAAGCTCATGATTCTCTCATTTCCATTCATCCTGGCAGTTCCAAGATGTATCAAGACCTCAAGCAGTCTTAGTGGTGGACACGCATGAAAAGGGAGATTGCCCAATTCGTGAACGAATGTGATGTATGCAGAAGAGTGAAAGCAGAACATCAACGTCCAGCCGGTCTTCTCCAACCTCTTCCTATCCCCGAGTGGAAGTTCGACCACATTGAAATGGACTTCGTCACTGGTTTTCCTAAATACAAGCGAGGAAATGATGCTATCTTTGTGGTGATTGACAAGCTTACCAAAGTCGCTCACTTTCTTCCAGTCAAAGAATCAATCAATGCAGCTCAACTTGCAGAGCTGTACACTTCCAGAATTGTGTCCCTACATGGCATTCCTCAAGTTATATCCTCAGACCGTGGAAGCTTGTTCACATCAAGGTTCTGGGACTCCTTTCAGTCCGCCATGGGCACTAAGATCAGGTTCAGCACTGCATTTCACCCTCAGACTAGTGGTCAAGTCGAGCGAGTGAATCAGATTCTAGAAGACATGCTCAGAGCCTGTGTCATCTCCTTCGGCATGAAATGGGAAGACTGCCTTCCATTTGCCGAGTTCTCTTACAACAACAGCTTTCAAGCAAGTGCAGGCAAAGCACCGTTTGAAAT
Source organism: Secale cereale (assembly GCA_902687465.1). NCBI lineage: Eukaryota > Viridiplantae > Streptophyta > Magnoliopsida > Poales > Poaceae > Secale > Secale cereale. Next base: position 244,426,037 of record LR738715.1, on the reverse strand, counting down.
TCTCTATGGCAGAAAGTGCCGTACCCCTCTCAACTGGTCTGAAACAGGCGAACGCCAACTTCTTGGCAATGACTTGATCTCAGAAGCCGAAGAAATGTGCAAAGTCATACGTGAGAATCTCAAGGCCGCTCAGTCGCGTCAGAAGAGCTACTATGATGGCAAGCATCGTGATTTGGCCTTCAACATCGGTGATCATGTCTATCTCCGAGTTTCTCCGATGAAAGGCACCCAAAGATTCGGTATCAAAGGAAAACTTGCTCCTAGATACGTCGGGCCTTTCAAGATTCTTGGCAAAAGAGGCGATCTAGCCTATCAACTTGAGCTCCCTCCAAACTTCGCAAATGTTCATGATGTCTTCCATGTGTCTCAATTTCGCAAATGCTTCAAGGCACCTGAGCGCATGATTCCGTTTGAAGAGATTGATCTTCAACAAGACCTGTCCTACCGAGAGCATCCAGTTGCAATTCTCGAAGAAACCGAACACAAGACCCGCAACAAGTCCATCAAGTTTCTGAAAGTCAAGTGGTCACATCACACCAACCGAGAAGCTACCTGGGAACGAGAAGATCATCTTCGTTCCGAGTACCCTTCCTTTTTCCAGTCCTAGATCTCGGGACGAGATCTTTTTGTAGTAGAGGAGAGTTTGTAATGCCCCAGATGTAATACTTTCCCTTTTGGGTATATAATATATCTCCGGCTTCATCTATTTCCATTCTGGGTTCTTTGTCTTTCGGGTTTCGTCGTTTTGTTGTGTGAGTGTGTGGCATTCATTCATATCATGTAGACATGTGCATCGCATTGCATTTGTGTTGTCGGTTGCATCCGGTTCCACGTGTTCCTTCCCGTTGTCTGTTTCGCGTTCCGGAGCTCCCTCACGTCTCCGTGACGTCCCGTAGGCCTACTTTGTTGTTTGGGCGTGTAACGTTACCGGTGTGCCGCGAGGTTGTTTTGTGTGTTGTTGTTTTGTTGTGTGCAACCCGCCTCTCAAATCTCGTCTCGTTTGGACTCCGTTGGCTATCCCATCCGTTGTTCGTGTGGGTCCAAAGTGCCTTCACTTCGTGTCCCGGAAACACCCCTACTGCGGTCTTTTATCTTCTCCTAGGTCCATCTAGACTACCCCCGCGATCGGATCCGTCGGATCGCGATCGGAGGGCTCCTAACACCCCCAGATCCCCTAACCCTAAAATAACTGCTATATATTAGACCCTAGTCTAATTTTGGGCATCCCTTTCTTCTTCCCTTTCTTTCTTTCCCTAGTTTTTCAGATCCAATCTCCCCCTTCCTCTCCACTTGGAAATCTCCTCGAATCCCGCAGGATCCGAGCAGGTCGTCGCAGCTGATCGATCGATCGGCCGGGGGTACTTCGCCGCATCGATCCCCAGGGTCAACGCCCAGCGCGCCGGCCCGTTCCCTTCGATCCATCTGTCACCGACCGATCCAAGCGCTCCCCTCATCGATCTGTTCGGGCCAGGTCAAACGCTCCGCCGGCCCGTACACCCCTACGCGCGCGGGACCACATCGCCTGGCCCGAGCTGCCTCGTTCAGCGCCAGGCAGGCCGCCCTCCCTTCGCCACCCTTCGGCCCAAGCCGCGAGCGCCACCGGGCCGCCTCCGCTCCCGCGGGCCGCCGCCGCAAGGGTCCCAGCGCGCCAGGCCGCCGTATCGCCGCCGCCTGGGCCTCCCGCGCCACCCGGCCTCGCCGACCAGGCCGCGTCCGCCCCCGAGCCCGCAGGCCGCTTCGCTGGGCCCCTTCGCCCCAGCCGGGCCTCGCCGCCGCGACCGGGCCGCCGCCCGTCCGCCTGCCCCGCGGGCTGGATCCGCCGCCCCGCGGCCCATCGCCAGATCCGGGCCGTATTTTGTTTTTCTTCCCAGATCTCAGGTTGACTTCCCCTCTTTTATCGCTAAGTCCCAGATTTGTTAATCTGTGATGCTATTTTCAAACTGCTAGATCTCCTTGTGTGTTTGTCCGATTCACGCATATAGCATGTCCAGACGTTCGTGGGATCGTGCACTAAGTTTTATCTGTTATTGTCATGCATGTTAGAGATCATCTAGGTGCTTGTTTTGCTGTTGCAAGAGTGCATCATGATATAAACTGCTGCTATGTGATGTTTTTATGCCATCTTTGCCATGTGATATCTTTTAGCTCGTTTGTCCGAATGATGCAAATCACATGTCCACGTGTTCGTCTTGCCATGCTCTACATGTTGGTTGTGCTAGGTAGCATGTTAGATTTATTCTTGCCATGTTTATCATCGTTGCAAAGTGCCATGTGGCTGTGATGTTATTTCACTTGTTATGAAATGCCATCTTGTTGAGCTCGTTGCTATCGTTGTGTTCACCTCAATGAAGCATGCTTGTGTGTTTCGGTATCACCTTCATGTGTACTTTGATGAGGTGCTTACCTTTTACCATGATTAGTTTCGAGGTGACTTAAACATGCTCTTTTATATGCCATGATGAAATTGCTGTTTTAGGACTTAGTGGATTTTCACTAAGTCTGAAATCTGTAACGTTCCGATGCCATGTTCGTGTGATGTTCTAGGACAAAGCATGATAGTTTTGGAGTGGATTTTGATTGTTCCTTGTAGTATATATTGTTGTCTTTCCATCCATGTCCTCACATATCTATTTAAGTGGCTGTAGCATGTTTATCTTTTGCTCCAAAGTTTCAATAAAATTCTGCTGTCAGAATTTTATTGTCAAGTTCCATATGTCCAAGATCATTGCTATTGATCCGTGGCTCCGTTGGGGGTGCACCTTTGGACTTAGTTGCTGTAGTATATGTCTAGTTTGTGTTCATGTCCTTTGCCATGATATTTGAGTGCTGTAGCTTAATTATTTTGAGCTCCGAAGTTGCTATGTTGCTGTAATTTTCAGCTTTCGCTCAATTCTTGTTTCGGGCATAACTTTGAGCCCGTAACTCCGATTTCAGCGAATCTTATATCAAACTTGATTGATTTTCTGTGTAGATTAATAATATCAGATTGTTATCATGTTTTGAGGTGATTTGCTTGAGTGATATTTTCCGTACTCCGTGTGCATCCTTAGTGCATCCATCATGCATTCATCTTTTCCGAGTGCGCATTGCATCTTGTTGATTGGTGCTTGGTGTGATTGTTTTGTTTAGAGCCGGAAGCAGAGTCTGAGTTCGAGTACGAGCACGAGGTTTCCAACGAGGTTGAGCACGAGGACCCTTCTTACGATCCGAACGACTTCTCTTCAGGCAAGATGACCGAACCCCGATAACATTAATATCTTTGCCTATGGCTAGTAGATCCGCTCTATAGTTTTGCCTCGATGCCCATGATCTTCTTGTCAGCCTCCTACTTGTAAACCATTGCCATGTTTAACCAACCTACCTATGCAAACCGTTGCTTGGCTAAGTACGCTTCGCTCAGCCCTTCTTATAGCATTGTTAGTTGCAGGTGAAGATCGAAGATGCTTGCTTCATGATGAAGTTTGGTTGGGTTATATCACACTATACAAATGCTTTAAATGAAATCATCTATATATTGGCAAGGGTGGAAGGCTAAGCCTTTTGCTTGGTGATTTGTTCCACTCATGCCGTTAGGAACCGTATAAACCGGTGTTATGTTCCTTAATTATGCGTTCCTAACACGGTTGGGGTGTATGGGACCCCCTTGATAAACCGCTAAGTGCTAAGTCTTTTCCAGCAAGTCCCAACATTGGTACTATTTGCCTGATAACAAACTAAACTTGCATAGGGAGTTATAAACCCTTTTTCTTAATCAACAACCCCGGGCCAGTGCTCCACATGAGTGTTGGTCCGAAACGGGCAACCTGCGGGGTCACCTCGAGGAAACTCAAGGTCTGGTAAAAACCCGTAGCTTATCCCATCCGGTCGTGGCCTGAGAAGAGATACGCGCGGCTACTATCAGGGTGTCGGCACGCCGGGAGGATTTGCTGGATTAGCCTTACCTTAGTTCGGTATATCTTGAGCACGGGATTCCGAGGATACTCGGGTCTTCCCACTTTGGAGTTGCGACTCCATGGATCGTGGGCTTGTAATGGGTCAAGTTGGAACACCCCTGCAGGGTTTGAACTTTCGAAAGCCGTGCCCGCGGTTATGTGGCAGATGGGAGCTTGTTAATTCCGGTTGTAGATAACTTGACACAATGTTTCTAATACACTACCAGCTTGTGTTCCGTGACCGTCAATTTCCGAATAGGGATTCGGGAGTTGAACACGGAGGGGTTATGTTTGTGGAGCTTGTATCTAGGATCACCTCGTGATCACTTCTCGCAGAGGCTTTCTCTTCTCGCTCTCACACACGTAAGCTAGATGCTAGTTGCTGCTGCAGACACTTATTCTTTTCTTCAGCCTTATCCTCGCCCAAAGGCTTAAATAGTCTTGTTACCCGGAAACGGGATTGCTGAGTCCTCTATGGCTCACAGTTACTTCACACACCAGATGCAGGTCCAGCTGTGAGCTATCCAGGTGATGGCACCGAGCTGGATTGGGAGTACGACGAGGAGCGTAGTCGGTACTATGTGCGATAACCGGATGATCAGTAGTGGAGACTCTTACTAGGATTCGATCCGCCTGTGGTTTATTTATCTAAGTTTGGTACTTTGACATTTGGATTTTTCCCTTAGAGGGTTGTGATGTTCTTTATGTATGATGATTGAGACATGATATGTAATTCTGTGACGTGGCGAGTGTAAGCCAACTATTTTCTGTTTACAATCCCCTCTTTTACATGAGATGTGCAAAGATTACCGAACTTGAGATCATTCTAGGATGGATTTATGCCTTTAAGTCGTGCCTCGACACGTAGGAGGTATAACTCCATCCTGGGCATTACAGTTTGTGTGTGTGTGTGTGTGTGTTATAAAACCTGGTATACAGACAGTAGCGCATGATGCTTTGTTTGATTCTGAAGAGAATCAGACAAAGGATCCATGTTACAGCATCTAACAAAGCATAACTGTGTCATGTGTTTGAATAGGCTTCGCTAGTAGCGGCCTCTACCCAGGCTGCAGAGGTTTCCAAGCTCAATCGGAAGCTTCAACTAGCCGACGAGGAGCTCGACCGTGTCAACAAGAGTTTTCGTGAAACGCAAGGTATGCGGATTTTCTAAAAATTGAAATGTCAAAACACTATATGTTTGATATGTGTGAGTGTGAGCTCATTATGCGATATGTTTTATGTAACAGTTGACACAGCTGAGGTTGATGCCCTTAAGGGCGAGCTCGCAAAGGCCAAGGAAGAGGCCAAGGTGAAAAAAGCAGCCGCTGACAAAGCGGCTGTCGACCAGAAGGCCGAACAGGCCGTGCATCAACAACACGAGTCGCAGGTGACCAAAGTCGAAGAAGAACTGTGAGATGCCATTTGCAAGTGCGAGACATTGGAGCAGAAGACTTCAGAGCAAGCCTGCGAAGTCATCACGGCAGTCAATGCTGCCAAAGAGGCACGGAGTGAATCACGAAGTGCTCATGAGGAGATCAAAGAAGTGCGGCACATAGCAGCTGGTAAGACCTTTCTCTTGGAGAGTATCTTCGGAGGTCAGAGGTATCTTGCACTAATGCGATTATGGAGTTCTCCAGGCGCGTTTGCGGATCTCTCCACGAGCATCGCCGATGCCGCCCAATTCTTCTGAGCCCGGGAGGTGAACAACACAGAGAAGCTGTTCTGGTCGCAATTCCTTGCGCCAGAACGTCCAGTACCTCTGAACAACCAGATGAAGCAGCTGGTCGAGCTGCATAATATGGTGGGTGCGGCCATGAGGGACTTAATAGTCCTGCTATGGCCTGCTGATCCGATCCCAAGTAGCTACTTTGGGTTGGTGAAGCGACTCGTCGACGTTGTCAAGCATTCGGCCTGCATAGAAGGTGCACGAATGGCCTTCGCCCGCATCAAGATGCATCGGGTGACGATGAAGGCCGCTGAGATAGCGACTGCTGGCCCGCCAGAGGGCAAGGATCATCGGAAGCCGGAAAGGTACTTCGGTGATGTCGTAGAAGGAGCCCACAATGTAGAGGGCTAGTGCTCAAAGGATGTAATCTTTGAGTAATTGTATTCGGATTGTAAAGACTAAGCTTATGAACCGATGTCTATATAATTTTGCGCTTTTGTATTGTAAGCAACTTTTCCTCTTGTGCGGCCGTTATTTTTATCTGAAAGTTTCCAGTCGTCAGCTTCAGCCCCCATGTAGATACTACAGGGGTGTTCGGTAATGCGCGTGAACACTCTTTATCCAACGTCTTGGTCCATAAAGGAGGTGTCCGCGGAGCGAACCAGGCAATCAGACTATGTGGCTTTAATGCTTTCACTTAGCCATAGGAGCTTGACATGTGGGTCTAAGTACTAGCCCCTAGTGCGTGTGCGGCTTCCGAACTATGGTGCCTACTTTACGCGGCTTGGCAAATACTAGCCCCTCGTTGTCGGGGAAACTGACCGCCCGCGAACACCTATGGGACCGGAGCCCCTTCTACGTTGCGCTAAGGGAGCGGAGGGAGCACGGAGAGCAGATCCAGGAGCACACGCGGGCAGTTTACCCAGGTTCGGGCCGCGATGTACGCGTAAAACCCTACTCCTGCCTTGGTTGTATTGAGTTCTTGGGCTCGGGAGCTTGAAGATCTACAGTACTAGCTACACCGAGCGAGAGAGTGGTTTAGTTTCTAGGATCGAACCCCCTCTACGTTGTGCATGGGCCTCCTTTTATAGTTCAAAGGGGTTCCCGACAGGTGTCAACGTAGAGGAGGGTAAAAGTGTAAATTTGGTGGTGGTTATAACAGTGTATGAACAGTGGTCTTCACCTAACCTTGACGGTGGGGGACAAGGGCATTGAATGCCCGTCGCCGTCACCCCAAAAGCGCCCGTCCATGCGTCTCCGTTCGCCACGGCGATAGTCTCGTCACCGCGGCTTGCCACCGTGTACCTCAGGCTGCACAACCACCTGCCACGTGCCCCTGGAAGGGCCCCAGGGCGACGCGTGGCCAAATGAGCTGGAGCGCAGGCACACCGTGTAGGCTTCCCCCGGCAAGCACCTTGCCGGGGCTGCTATCTTGCCGGGCCCGGAAGCTTGCCGCTCTCCGGATCCTGCCGGGGCGCACGATGCGCCACGATATATCTTCTGAAGCGTTATTCTTCGGCCTTCCTGGCAAGCTCCTCTTGCCAGGGTCTCGTGCTGGAATGATAACCTTGAGCCTGGCGCGGCCTTCCCGGCAAGCTCCTCTTGCCGGGGTCTTGTCTCTCGACTTGAATACTTTGTTCTTGAATGGCTTAAAAAGGGTCCAGAGTGGGCTTTGGCGGGCGCGTGGTGAGCCAGACCACGGGACGCTGCTACTGCCCGTGCACAAGTCGGGATACTAAGGTATCCCTACTTTAGTACACCGACAGGAGCCCCCGGGCCTGGGCCACACACGGTGCCGAGCGCTGTTGGGCCAGGCCCAGAACAGTGCACGGGCACACGCGGCCCACGGCGCGCTGTTTCCCACTCCAGATTCGCCGCATCCCTCCCTAAAGGCACGCGTCGATTGCGGCGTCGTGGGAGAGATCGTGGCCTGCTTTTTTAATGGGGAAATGCGGAACGTCCCCCACTTCCCCCTTAAAAGCAGAGGAAGCAGGGGTAGTTTCCCCCATTGCTTTCATTGTGCCTTGAATCCCCAGAAACCCCCGCCGCCCTCTGCCTCCCCTCAGGTTGACAAAGAGCCGAGCTCCACCCTTCCTCCGCCGTCCCCAGCATCCGCGGCGCCGTCGACCTTCCCCCCTCCCCCCTGCCGCCCCCGCCATGGCTCCGAAAAGCGACAAGGTGAAGAGCGACAAGGCGAAGAAGGAGAAGTCCGAGCAGGCGGCGAAGCTGGCAGCTATGCGGAGAAAGATGGTGGTCTTCTCGCCGAGCCTGGGCCCGAGGGAGCTGCGGGACAAGTACTACTTGTTCTGGGCGAGGGAGACGAAGGATCATCCCCGCACCAGAGTCCTCCCCGCCGTGGCCGTCGACATGTTCCTGGGAGGTTACCACTTCTTCGCTTCGTTCTTCTATTGTGGTCTCTGCCCTCCGTATTCGGAGTTCTTCTGTGATGTGATGAACACGTATGGCTTCCGCCTCTTAGATTTCACCCCAAATGTCGTTCTCACCTTGGCCGTTTTCGCACATCTGTGCGAAAACTATGTCGGGGTCCACTCAAATGTAGCTCTTTTCCGCCACTTCTTCACGCCTAGAGTAGAATCTGGATCCCCACTCTCCGACGGCATCTCCTGGATCTTTAGGCTGAACAAGAAGGAGGCGTACTTGATTGGGGAGCTCCGCGGCAAGTGGGAGGAGTGGAGGGCTGACTGGTGCTGGGTTCTGGAAGATGAGCCCAAGCAGTTTACCTTGCCGCGCCAGACTACAGTAGTGCGCGGCAAGGATTGGAGCGACTTGGCCCCGGAGGACGACAAGCTGCAGATTGCCCTTACTAGGATCCTTCGCCTCCGGGCTGCCAACCTGACTGTGGGTGAAGTTGGGGCTGACTTCCTCCGCCGCCGCATTGCCCCTCTGCAGGAAAGGAAGAGACCCGCTTGGGAGTTCGGCAACGCGGCAGACCGCATGAGGCTGCGCCCCGGGCTGAACTATAATTTCACCGCCCTGGAGCTGAAGGGGATGGTCCGGGAGCTGTTCAAACACGACCCCAAGCACCCGGAGTGGTTCAAACCGTCGACCAGAGTAGTTCCTTTGTGCAACAATACTGCCCTCAGTGCCATCCGCGCGGTCATGCCTGAGTGTGACTCCCACGGGGTCGTCCCCACCTGGCTGGTGCCTTCAGAGGAGACCGTGCAGGCCTTCTTTGACAACCTGGTCGAAAAACCACGCAACGCCGAGTAGAGGAAGGGGCTCACCCGGGAGACCACCGCGCGAGATGTGGCATACATTGCCTCCAGGATGGAGGAGGCTGCTGCGGCTGCGGCTGCAGGTGAATTTGGGTACACTGTGGATGAAGCGGAGGCGGCGGACGCGGTGAGCCAGGCCGAGGAGGAGGAAATCCTCAAGCTGCTGAAGGTCGCGCCCGAGGAGTTTGCCGGGGAGCCTACCGGGGAGCCTACCGGGATGGGCGAGGCTGCCGGGCAGGGTACTGAGTCCAGCGGGCCCGCCGAGGAGGAGGAGGACGCCGAGTCCGGTGATTCCGACCAAGACTCTGGCGGGTCTCTGAATCTTGATGACGACGCCTCCTCATCCTCGGAGAATTCTCCGTCACCACCAAGTCCTCCGCCACAACAGAAGAAGCGCCTCCGCAAGGCCGCCGAGACGGTGAGGCCATGGGCGCCCCGACAGCAACCGAAGCGCCGGGCGACGCGCGCCACCACGATGAGCAAGGTCGTCAAGGAGACGCCCCGTGCCCGAGCGACAAGCGGAGGGGGATCTTCCCAGAGTGGCTCTGGGGTTCCTTCCGCCCCTCGGTCTTCGGCGACGACCGGCGCGGGGTCTTCGCAACCCGCGACTCCGGAGCCCGCCAAACGCTCGAGGGAGCCTTCTCCTCCAGCTCCTCGCGCCGGAGCACGTGAGGCGCAGTTTGGCTTCTCCGCCCTCAACTCCGATGAAGAGGAGGAAGAGTAAGCATTTGCAATTTTAATTTCCTTTCATTTTTGTCTTGATTTCTCTTGCTTGATTCTGATCTTGTTTTGGCCTCCAGGACCTTGACCCAGAGGATGACGAAGAGGGCCAAGATCCCTGTGGTCGATCTCGAGGACGACGAGCCCGTCGCAGCGGCAGGTGATGCGCCAGCGACAGACTTGGCGGATCAGCCTGCTGCTCCGGAGAGCAGCCCCCAGCGCAGGCCCCCAGCGTAAGTCTGGTATTCATTTTTCTGCTTGACGTGCGCGCTTGAGGTGGTTATCCTTATTGATGTCTTCTTGTCTTGTGCAGAAGTGGAACCGCAGCCGCAGGAGCATCAGGAGGTCGCCCCCGACGAGCCGCTTGCTCCACCTTCCCCGCCAAGGATGAGCTCCCCGGCAAGGGACGGTGCTCCGCCAAGGATGGGTACTCCGCCAAGGGCGAGTACCCCGCCAAGGGTGAGCACCCCGACAAGGGTGGACTCCCCGCCAAGGGAAGGCGCTAGCGACCCTCCGCCGGCGGGGGCTTCTTCTATGCCGCCAAGGGAGAACTCCCCGGTGGGGGACCCCGTTGTTGAAGAGGCCCGCGAAGGTAACCCTTGTAATTTCTTCTTCTTGGATTCATCTTTTTTGGATATTTGCTTGACGATTCTTTCTTTTCTTTTTCTTCTGTTATCAGACCCGCCCGCCCCGGAGCCGATGGAGACAGAAACCATCACCGAGGAGGAGGTGCGCGGCGATGTTGGCGATGCCTCCGCCGCAGAGGGAACGGCCGACGCCGATGAGCCAGCCGCCGAGGAGACCGCCCCGACCGCCGACGCAGCAGCTGGGGAAGGGACCGGCGACCGCACTGCTGGCCCGGAGGCCGCAGGAGCACCGGACGCTCTACCGGCCGCCGATCCTTCCGCTTCTGCGGCTGGGTCGGGCGTCTATCTGGAGGCCGCCAACGGGGTCTTTATACAAGTCTCGTGGGCGTCCTCATCAAGGGCACCCGCGGAGGGGGAGACGTTCGACGGAGAAGTTCTTGCCTCCTCCGGGTTGAAGGTTGTCGACGCGCCCGGCAGCAGCGACGAGCCCGAAGAGGAGCAACTCCTGCGTCGACTCATGGGTTTGTACCGGGCCAGGCAAGCCAAGCTGGAGTCCCGAGAAGCTCTGGCTGCCAAGGCTGGTGCTGATCTGGAGAAGCTCGCCGCGGAGCTCTGTGCCGCCAACCAGGCGACCCTCCGAAACTTGGCGGAGGAGCGCGAAGAGCTTGCCGGAGCACACCAGGCGTTCCTCCTCGAGAAGGCCGAGGTGGAGGAGCAGCAGCGTCTGGCCGCCGAGGAGCTGTCTCGGCGGGAGGGGGAGCTCAACCAGCGGAAGGTCGACCTCGACAGCCACGAGGACGACCTCACCGCTCGTGAGCAAGCCATTGGCGGGGCTCTGCAGGAGGCGAGGGATGCCGTTACTGCTGCAGAGACCGCCAAGAGGGATCTGGAGGCCAGGGTGGCGCAGATGGAGCTGAACTTGAAGGCGAGTGAAGACCGGGTCACTGCGCTCAACGTGGCACGGGAGAAGGACGCCCATACCAACTCGGAGCTGCAAGTCCGCCTCTCCGAGAGGGGCAAAGAGCTCACTGACGCCAGGGACTCCATCGCTGACTTGGAGTTGAAGGTTTCCACCCTCACCGACTCGCTTGACGCCGCCCGGGACCGCGAGACGAAGCTGAAGGACGATCTCCGTACTGAGAGGGCCTTGCTAGAAAGCGCCGCCGTCTCGCAAAACCACTTCTAGCGGACGGTGGAGCAGTGGACCGAGGAGCTCGTTGCCTCCGCCGCCAACATCGACAGGGAGATGGTGGCGTTGAGGGCGGAGCACCTCGCGTACTCCCCCGACGAGAGCCTCCCCCACAGCGCCAAGCTGAGCCTGTTCTTCAGAGGGGTGGCGCCGGCGCTTGCGCAGCTACGGGAGAAGATCCCCGCGCAGCTGGCTGACGAGGCACGCCGGCTTTGCATGGGTACTATGGAGCGGGTGTTGTCGAAGATCGTCTACCGCAACCCCGGGATCAACCTCGTCAACGTCCTCCGGTCCCTGCCGCCCGAAGCTGACCAGGAGGCCCTGAAGGCACAAGTTGCCCACATCGTGGCGAAGGCGGGCAGGATCCAGAGGGTTGATGGAGACCGTAGGGACTAGGCTTCTTTCTTTCCGCTTCCCTTGCCGCTGTCAATTAAGTCATAGGTAGTAGTTGGTTAGAATTAGCGGCAAGTTATCTTGTAATATAACTTTATTTTGGATAATCAATGCAGTGTTATCTCCCTTGTTTAGTCCCTTCACTTTGTATGCTCTCCACCCTACGCTTTTAAGGAACTTGCCGGCGAAGGGACCCTTACCGCGAGCGCTGAGTGCGGGACTCTTAGCATCCTGCTAGCCATGCCCTTGCCGGCAAGAAACCTTGTCGCAGCTAGTCGCAGCGCGCTTAGATTGTTGAACAAACTCGAAAACGAAGTAAGGGCGCGACACTTGTCGCAGCGCACTTAAGCCGTTGAGCGTGCTCGAAACAAAGTAAGGGTGCGGCTAGCCACGGGTAGGTTCCTCTGCGCACAGGTTTTCCATACAAAGTGTGGTTGTTCAAGGAAGACAACTAAGAATTTGAAATTTTTAAATTGCTCAAACTTTGGCAACTTATCTTTTGTGTTTTGTTTGCTTCTCGGCAAGGCTTTCCTTCCTTGAACAACACTTGGCTCATACCACTATCTCCTTTCCCCCCGGCAAACTTGTGCGCGAGGAACACTTCTTCTGTTTAAGAGAGAAAGGAAAGGAGGAGAAAACACAAGTATGGAGCCCTGCGGCTTGTTACTGCTTACCGGAGATGTGTGTTGCACAAAATGTCAGATGATACATGCAAGTAAAAAGAAAAGCATGAAATGACAAATGGTGCGAAGCACAAAAGTTTTACTGATGCACGGGGTCTGCGCCCGGCTTTGTACAAAGGTTTACATGCAACAGCGGCAAGACTTGTACAAAAGGTGGTTGCCGGAGCGGATCACGGCAACCGCGCCTCACGGGTGAAACTTGCGAAGATGCTCGATGTTCCAGGAGTTGCTCACCGGTAAGCCTTCTTCGGTCTCAAGGCGGACAGCGCCGGGCCTTGTGACTTGCCTCACCCGATAAGGGCCTTCCCACTTCGGCGTCAACTTGTTGGAATTCTTGGCGGACTGAACGCGCCGAAGAACAAGGTCGCCTTCCTCGAGACTCCTGGCCTTGACCTTGCGGCTATGGTAGCGACGCAAGGCTTGTTGGTATCGAGCAGCTCGTACAGCAGCCTGGAGACGGTCCTCCTCGAGGAGCAATGCATCATCTTGCCGAAGTTGCTCTTGCTCGAGCTCGTCGTAAGCGAGCACTCGAGGAGACCCGTATACGAGTTCCGTGGGGAGAACTGCCTCTGCTCCATAGACAAGAGCAAAGGGTGTCTGTCTGGTGGCTCGATTTGGTGTCGTTCTGATTGACCAAAGAGCCGTCGGCAACTCTTCTATCCAGTTTCTTCCGCACTTATGCAGCCTGTCGAAGGTTCTTGTCTTGAGCCCGCGCAGCACTTCAGCATTGGCCCTCTCCGCTTGACCGTTACTCCTCGGGTGAGCAACAGAAGCAAAGCAGACCTTAGCGCCAAGGTCTTGGACGTACTGCATGAAGGTGCGACTTGTGAACTGTGTGCCGTTGTCGGTGATGATCCTGTTAGGGATTCCGAAACGGCAAACAATTGACCTGAAGAACTTCACTGCTGACTGTGCTGTCACCTTTCTCACTGGTTCCACTTCCGGCCACTTTGTGAACTTGTCGATTGCAACGTACAAGTACTCAAAGCCCCCGGCTGCGCGGGGAAAGGGGCCGAGGATGTCGAGCCCCCAGACCGAGAAGGGCCAGGACAAAGGGATCGTCTGGAGAGCTTGAGCTGGTTGATGAATCTGCTTGGCATGGAACTGGCACGCTTTACACTTGGTTACTTGTGCAGTTGCATCTTGGAGGGCTTCTGGCCAAAAGAAACCTTGCCGGAATGCCTTCCCGACAAGTGCTCTTGCGCCAATGTGGTGACCACATATGCCTCCGTGTATCTCTGCCAACAGCTTCTGTCCATCTTCCTGGGAAATGCACTTCAATCTGACACCATTGAGTCTTCTTCTGTACAGTTCATTGCCGACGAACTGGTACATACTTGACTGCCTGGTAATCCTTTCTATCTCTTCTGGTTCTTCGGGAAGTTCTCCAGTTTGAAGAAAACAGACGATTTGCTGCGCCCATGCTGGAGCCTGAGGCTCAACAACAAGGACTAAAGGCATCAGGGCTGCTGCGGGAACCTCAGCTTCTACGACAAGAACCTGTGGTTCTGCCGGAGCTGAGTGTTCCCCGGCAAGCCTGCCGGGGCAAGACTTGTCGGGAACGCCTGCTTCAACTGTACAGACCCATGGGTCCGCAGGAGCAGACTGTTCCTCAGCATCTTGGTTGCTGATCTTGGGGACCTTGGTGGCGGCTTCGGGAAGATCCGCCGGCAGGTAGTCGCCGGAGACCAACTTCCTCTTCTTGCTCTGCCCAACTGATGGTGTAACGGATGGCTGAGTTAGCTTGAGCACGAAGACCCCTGGTTCCACAGGTAACTTCATTGCAGCACACTTTGAGAGGCCATCTGCGATATCATTCTGAGCTCTTGGAATGTGCTCCATCTGTAGGCCTTCAAAATGTTCTTCAAGCTTCCTCACTTCATCGACGTAAGCTTCCATCAGAGGGCTCTGGTAACTCTTGTTTACTTGTCGGACCACCAACTGTGAGTCTCCCCGCACAATCAGCTTCTTGATCCCAAGTTCGGCCGCAATTCTGAGACCGGCAAGCAAACCTTCATACTCGGCAGTATTGTTTGTCGCTTTCTCCTTGGGAAAGTGCATTTGAACAACATACTTGAGGTGCTCTCCGGTGGGCGCTATGAGTAACACGCCAGCGCCGGCGCCTTGCAGCGAAAAGGCACCATCGAAGTACATTATCCATTCTCTGCTTGCTTCTTGGACGGGGATGTTTGTCTCTGGAACTTCTTCATCTGGTGTTGGGGTCCATTCCGCTATGAACTCTGCCAAAGCTCTGCTCTGTATGGTTGAAGTACTCTCAAACTTGAGACCAAAGCTTGACAGCTCCAGTGCCCACTCGATGATCCTGCCTGTTGCTTCTGGATTTTGCAATATCCTCTTCAACGGAAAGCGAGTGACCATTGTTATCTCGTGTGCTTGGAAGTAATGGCGCAGCTTCCTTGAGGCCATGAGGAGGCCGAAAAGTAACTTCTGCACCCCAGAGTATCTTGACCTAGCCCCCTGCAAGAGGGAGCTTACAAAATACACCGGGCGCTGTACCATCTTCTTCCGCACTTCTCCTTGTTCCTGCGCAGACTTGTCCTTGTCGGGGCCAGAGCTTGTCAGGGAAGCCCCCTGCTTGTCGCTGGATGCGCTTGCCGGGGATGTGGTTTCCTCATCTGCCTCCCTCTCCGCTACTAACGCAGCACTAACCACTTGATTGGTTGCCGCTAGGTACAGCAGCAACTTCTCTTGTGGCCTAGGTGCGACAAGTATCGGAGTGGAGGATAGGTACCCTTTCAAGTCACGCAGCGCTGCCTCCGCTTCCGGAGTCCATTTCATAGGACCTGCCTTTTTCTAGATTTTGAAGAAAGGCAGGGCGTGTTCTGCAGACTTTGAAATGAACCTGCTGAGAGCAGCCACACAACCCGCGAGCCTCCGTACATCCTTGACGCGCTTCGGGGCTTCAATTTGCTCGATGGCTTTTATCTTGTCGGGATTGGCTTCAATACCCCTCTGTGATACAAAGAACCCGAGAAGCTTGCCAGAAGGGACTCCAAAGACGCACTTCTTGGGGTTCAACTTGAGCTGTATCTTGCGCAGATTCTCAAAGGTTTCTTCTAGATCTTGAACCAGGGTATCTTTGCTCTTGCTCTTGACCACTATATCATCCATGTAGGCTTCTACATTCGTGTGTATCTGTGGCTCAAAAGCAGTGTGTACCACCCTTGCAAATGTTGAGCCCGCATTCTTCAATCCAAAGGGCATGCGTATAAAGCAATATGTGCCACATGGAGTAATGAACGCGATCTTCTCTTCATCTTCCTCAGCCATGAATATCTGGTGGTAACCTGAGTATGCATCGAGAAATGAAAGCAACTCACATTCGGCGGTGGAGTCAACAATCTGGTCAATGCGCGGCAAGGGAAATGGATCCTTAGGACAAGCTTTATTCACATCAGTGAAGTCTATACAAAGTCTCCACTTCCCATTAGCCTTGCGCACGACAACTGGATTGGCCAACCACGTGGGATGTAGTACACCTCTAACCAGGCCTGCTGCTTCCAACTTCTTTATCTCTTCGGCGATGAACTCTTGGCGCTCCACCGCTTGCTTCCTGACCTTCTGCTTGACGGGCCGCGCATGAGGACAAACAACAAGCTTGTGCTCAGTTACCTTCCTGGGAACGCCGGGGATGTCAGATGGTTGCCATGCAAACACATCGACATTCACCCGTAGGAAGGCAACGAGCGCGCTTTCCTATTTGGGGTCGAGTGTAGCACTGATGGTGAAGGTACCACCAGTGCCGTCCTCCTTGGCGGGTACCTTCTTGGTCGCCTGTGGAGCTGCCATTCCCTTCTTGCACTTGCCGGTGGAGCTCGATGGTGTGTCCTCGACGGCAGCACAGCACTCCGATGAGGTGCGTTTGCCGGAGTGGGCCCCAGAGCTCTTGCCGGACTTGGTCTTGGTCTTCCACTTCTCGGGAGCTTCAGCGGCAAGTGTGTTGCTGTCTGCCGCGGCTGCTGCATCCCGGTAGATCTTGTCGGCGCAGATAAGCGCATCCTTCTTGTCGCCGGGGACAGAGATGACGCTTATCGGCCCCGGCATCTTGAGCATGTTGTACGCGTAGTGGGAAGCTGCCATGAACTTGGCGAGCGCAGGACGGCCAAGTATCCCATTGTATGGCAATGGGATATCGGCAACGTCGAATGTGATCCTCTCCGTCCTGAAGTTGAGCTCTCCACCAAAGGTCACTGGCAGCGTGATCTTCCCCTTCGGCTTGCTCCTTCCCGGGTTGATTCCTTGGAACGTCCCGGTTTCCTCGAGCTCGCTGTCGGGGATCTACAGTTTCTTGATCACAGGGGAGGAGATCAAGTTGAGGCCGGCCCCGCCGTCAACCAACATCTTGGTGACCTTGAGGTTGCGGATAGTTGGTGAAACCAACATCGGCAAGCACCCGACCGCAGTTGTGCGGTCAGGGTGGTCCTCAAGGTCGAAGATGATGGGCGTGCCAGACCATTTCAGCAGCCTGCGCGACTCGACGGGTGGCTCAGCTGCATTCACTTCCTGCACCCATTGCTTGAGTTGGCGGTGGGAAGTGTGCAGAGAGGCACCTCCATCGACGCACAAAACTTCTGTGGCCTTCTGGAACTCCTGCTCGCTGTTGTCTCCTTCATCCATATCCTCGTCATCGTCTTCGTCTTCATCCTTGTCGCGGCCCCGGGGAGGTCTGTCTCCTTGCCGCTGCTTGGCCTTGCCGCGGCGTCCTCCCCGGCCATTGAACGGCCACTTCTTGCTGGGCTCTCCCCCGCCTCCTTGGGCCTTCTCCTTGTCGCGACGCTTGTATTCAGCCTTCTGCTGTTCTACGAGGTACTCTACCCTTTTGCAGTTCTGGAGATCGTGGCCCTTGGTGTGGTGGATCTTACAGTATTGCTTGTCGGAGCCGTCCTGCTTGTCGGCTGCCGCTACAGGGGCGGCCTCCTTGCCGGAGCCGCCCTCCTGTGTCTTCTTGGCGGGAGCCTCCTTGCCGGACTGCTCGACAACCAGTACCTCCTTGTTCTTCTTCTTCCTGTTATTCCGCCGCCGGCCTTTCCTTGCCGGGGCGGCATCCTCGCTGTCACTCCCTCCTGCACCGGTATCCTCCCCGGGGAGTCTCCTCCCTTCTTCAGCACGTGCACACTTATCAGCCAGAGCGTAAAGCTCGCTGACATCCCGGATCTTGGTCATCGCCATCTCCTCCCTCATCCGGCGGTTACGCACGTTCTGATGGAACGCGCTGATAACCGCGGCGGGGTGGACATCGAGGATATTGTGCTGAACGCGGCTGAACCTCTGGATGTATTTCCGTAGGGACTCCCCCTCCTTCTGGGCAAGAATGTGGAGATCACTCTCTTGGCCGTGGGGTTTGTGGCCGCCCGTGAAGGCGCCGACAAACTGGTGGCACAAATCCGCCCATGAAGAGATGGAGTTCTCCGGCAAGTGCATAAGCCAAGACCTGACGTTTGGCTTAAGCACGAGTGGGAAGTAGTTGGCTAGAATCTTCTCGTCGCGTCCCCCGGCAGCCTGCACCGCAATGGTGTAGATGCTGAGGAACTCCGAGGGATGGGTCTTGCCGTCGTACTTCTCGGGTACGTCGGGCTAAAAGTTCTTCATGCTGGGCCACTGGACTTGCCGCAGCTCTCGGGTGAACGCAGGGCAGCCTGCCGCGTACGGCAAGTCGCCTGGTTATCCCTTTACTACCTTAGCCGAACAATGCCGAACATAAGGTGGTAAGCACAGGAGCCAGGCAACGCAACTATAGACCCAAGACATGATTCGCAGCCGATGCATATAGTGCAATATTCAGTACGCCCAATAGTTCCCTATAGGTGTTCGGACTTGGAGGTGTGCCAGGCTGAATACAACCCTTGGTATTAAGCCCAGGTATTAAGGCTCATGTGGCAATCTGACGTGGGGGAGAACACAGGTGGTAATAAAATGAACTCCAAGCGAATTGGAACCAAACTGCTTCTTTTATATCCTGTTTAATACGGCGAACTGTGTGGTTACAGATGATGCTGGTAACATCTTTGGGCATTTTATATGCCAACAGAAGAAAAGAAACTAAAAAAGGGGGAAAGGTTTACATAGAGTCTGAATCTAACGAAGAAAAATAAATTTCGACGGGGGGCCTAGCTGCACGTCTGCGCCGTTTTCTCCTTTGTAATTTGTCCTTCAAGAGAGGAGTTATGATGGCCGCGTGTAAAACAGGAAAGAAAACTCTGGAAAAGAATGTCCCGCACAGCCGTAGATAAGGTGGGTTCTTTCAATGAACCTTTGAAAGAAAATATATTTTAGAGTCCGAATAGGGTCAAGCCAAACTATGGACTATCTTTATGCAGTGTGCCCCTGATGCCGCCCAAGGTATTTTAAGGGCGTAATTGTGTACACGAGGTACATATGCTACTACCTTATGGGGCAGTCAACAGGGGCATAACTACTAATCGAGCTCAGGTTCTTCTGAGCTGCCACATTTTAATGCTGGCCGGACACATTTAGCAGTGTCTATGGTCTTGACGACCGGCGAATTGTTTGGCTTGAAAAGCCGCTTTGGACCTCGGCTGCTAGGGCCGCAGTTTCTTCCTCTGTACGGAGGGAGCGCTCCATATTTTCGTTGACCGTGATGACATCGTGTAGTTCGGGCATTTTGAGCTTCAAGTAAGCATAATGTGGCCCGCATTAAAGCGGGTGAAGGCCATTCTTCCGAGTAGTGCATGACAGCCACTTCGGAAAGGAGCCATGTCAAAGATTAACTCTTCGCTTTGAAAGTTATCAGGAGAGCCGAATACGACCTCCAGTGTTAATGAGCCCGTGCAGCGGGCCTCTACGCCGGGTATCACTACTTTAAAGGTAGTGTTGCTGGGCTTAATTCTTGACGGGTCTATCCCCATCTTGCGGACAGTGTCTTGGTTTATCAGACTGAGACTGCTGTCGCCATCCATAAGGACTTGAGTAAGATGATATTCATCAATTATAGGATCTAGCACTAGGGCCGCCGAACCTCCGTGATGGATACTGGTTGGGTGATCCCTGCCATCAAAGGTGATCGGGCAAGACGACCATGGGTTGAACTTGGGGGTGACAGGCTCTACAGCATAAATGTCCCTGAGTGCGCGCTTGCGCTCCCTCTTGGGGATATGAGTGTCGTAGATCATATTCATGGTTTTTACCTCCGGTGGAAATTTCTTCTGTCCCCCAGTGTTCGGCTGGCAAGGTTCATCCTCGTCATCGCTTTGAGGTCCTTTCCCCTTGTGTTCGGCATTTAACTTGCCGGCCTGCTTGAAGACTGATGGCTTCTCGCCCCTCGTTGGTTACCCCAAGTGGAAGGTTGAGATGTAGCGTAGTGGCAAATTTCCCTTGGCAAAGATACCAAGGATCGAATCCCGTGAGACTCCGAGGGTCGACAAGTAGGTGTCAACGGCGCCAGAAACTTAGCGGTTGACAGGACCTGCACACAGATACAGATAACTTTGCTCCCAACGAGTACAGAGAGGTTGTCAATCCCTCCGGCCTTGTTGTTTACAAAGGATCAAACACAGGAGATAATAATGATAGCTATGACTGCAACTAGGAAATAAAAACAGGAAGTAAATAGAAGGTGTGATCAGCGGTGGTAATATGGACCGGGGTCCCATGATGTTCACTAGTGATGTCTCTCTCCCAAAAGACGATAAAACAGCAAAGCGAGGTAAACAAATTACAGCTGGGCAATTGACAGGATTATGTGCGCAAACCAATGCTAACTATGCTGCAAAGAAAGGTAGAGGCTCAAAAGCATGGGCGGTACGCCAAGGCAAGTAGACCGAAATCCATCTACATCTACTACTAATCATCCACCTTGAGATATCTATCCAGAACATCTCGCTGGTATTAAGTTGCGAATCCCACCCAAAGTGTAAACTCAAAGCAACAGACAACTGCATTAAAAGAACTTTGCGTAAAGTAAACAATCCTTGCACCCACAAGTACAAGCACCGTTGTTTTCTCCCTTGTGGCAACATCACATCCCCTAGACTCATGTTTCTGTCACTCAAGCTAGTCATCAGGGGGCATGAACCCACAATCAAGCATAACGCTCCCTCTTGGAGTTACTACCTACTACTTGGCCAAAGCAATAAACAGCAACAGAGAACATGCAAGAATTACTCAAGAACAAAGATATAAAAGAGGTGAATCAAATATATTACTCAAACACAATCTGAACATAGTCTCATAATCCATCAGATCCCAGCAAACTCAGCAAAGCAACAGCAGAAAGATTACATATGTGCCTCGATCATGTAGGGCAACTCACGAGGTCTAAACCATGAAGAGCAAAGAGGGGAGGAGAACATCACATAGCTACCGATCATGGACCCATGGTCCAAGGTGGACTACTCACGACTCATCTGGGAAGCGTCCATGGTGGTGGAGAAGCTCCCGGTGGTGGTTCTCCCCTCCGGCAGGGTGCCGGGAAGAGTTCTCCTGACGCTCCCTGTCGGGGATATACCCCGCGGTATGAACCGGCCGAAAATATAACCCGGCCGGACTTGGTATTTTACTTAAGACGGTTTACATTTGGCAAGTTACTGGTAACCCGGCAGGCGGATCATGGATGACAAGGCCCAAGGCCCAGAAGGCCGATTCATATTAATAGTGGGCCGGTTTATGAAGAAAGCATAAGGGATATTCTCCTACAAAGAAAGCAAGACTAGGACTCCTTGTAATAGATCAATCCTAGTCCTACTAGGACTAGTCATGTAAACGCCCCTTCAACATATATAAGGAGGGGCAGGGCTCCCCAAAGAGACAAGTTAGAAGTTACAAGTTAGAGGAGAAGTTTAGACAAGTTTCTAGGGTTAGACACAAAGAGCCGGTTTACCGGTGACACCACGAGGATCATAATGAGACCTAGCCTCAAACAGCACGTAGGGCTATTTCCGGATGATGTTTCCCGGGGCCCGAAGCTGTCTAAACCCTTGTCTTGCATCGCGTCTCTCGATTCCGCTCAACCCCTCTCAAGCTACTACATAGATGCGCGACTCCACATCTAAAGTCCGTTAATCCGAACATCTGCCGTGCTAATTCCACGACACTCCCGATCTTGGAAGCGCTGCGGCGGCGGAACAGAGGCGAGATCGCGAAAACGGGTTTTGTCCTCGAGGGTTTCGGGACGAGAGGGATATATATGCGAAGGGGGGCAGCCAGAGGCGGAGCAGGGGCCCTAGGCGCCCCCTGGCGCGGCCAGGGGTGGGGCCGCGCCAGGTGGCCGCCTGGGCCTCCCCTGGCTCCCCTCTGGCCCATCTTTGGTTCTTTGCGAATTTTTCCTATATTTTTCCTGGAATTTTTGGAGCACTTTTAATATGGGGGAAACCTGAAATAGAAAAACAGCAGAAAACATGAACTGGCACTGTGGTGCACTGAGTTAATAGGTTAGTCCAAATATGATCAAAAGTGCATGGAAGTGCATCAATATCATAGCAATATCACACAAAAGAAGCATGGAGCAAGCAGAAATTATAGATACGTTTTGGACATATCAAAGACCCAACAATTTCGGTTGGTGTGTGATACGTCTCCAACGTATCTACTTTTCCAAACACTTTTGCCCTTGTTTTGGACTCTAACTTGCATGATTTGAATGGAACTAACCCGGACTGACGTTGTTTTCAGTAGAATTGCCTTGGTGTTATTTTTGTGCAGAAATAAAAGTAATCGGAATGACCTGAAAATCCACGAAGAATATTTTTGGAATATATACAAAATACTGGCGAAAGAATCAAGACCAGGGGCCCACACCCTGTCCACGAGGGTGGGGGCGCGCCCCCTGTCTCGTGGGCCCCCTGAGGCTCCACTGACCCCGACTCCAACTCCATACATTCACTTTCGGGGAGAAAAATCAGAGAGAAGGATTCATCGTGTCTTACAATATGGAGCCGCCGCCAAGCCCTAAACTCTCTTGGGAGGGATGATCTGGAGTCCGTTCGGGGCTCCGGAGAGTGGAGATTGTCGCCGTCGTCATCATCAACTTTCCTCCATCACCAGTTCCATGATGCTCACCGCCGTGCGTGAGTAATTCCATCGTAGGCTTGCCGTACGGTGATGGGTTGGATGATATTTACCATGTAATCGAGTTAGTTTTGTTAGGGTTTGATCCCTAGTGTCCATTATGTTCTAAGATTGATGTTGCTATGACTTTGCCATGCTTAATGCTTGTCACTAGGGCCCGAGTGCCATGTTCTCATATCTGAACCTATTATGCTTTCATGAATATATGTGAGTTCTTGATCCTATCTTGCAAGTCAATAGTCACCTACTATGTGTTATGATCTGGCAGCCCCGAAGTGACAACAATCGGGATCACTCTCGCTGATGACCGTAGTTTGAGGAGTTCATGTATTCACTAAGTGTTAATGCTTTGGTCCGGTACTCTATTAAAAGGAGGCCTTAATATCCCTTAGTTTCCAATAGGACCTCTCTGCCACGGGAGGGTAGGACAAAAGATGTCATGCAAGTTCTTTTCCATAAGCACGTATGACTATATTCGGAATACATGCCAACACTACATTGATGAACTGGAGCTAGTTCTGTGTCACCCTATGTTATAACTATTGCATGAAGAATCACATCTAACATAATTATCCATCACTGATCCAATGCCTACGAGCTTTTCACATATTGATCTTTGCTTAGTTACTTTTCCATTGCCACTGTTACAATTACTACAAAGCTGCTATTGTTACTTTTGCCACTGTTACCGTTACTTCCATACTACTTTGCTACTAAATACTTTGCTGCAGATATTAAGTCTTTCAGGTGTAGTTGAATTGACAACTCAACTGCTAATACTTGAGAATATTCTTTGGCTCCCCTTGTGTTGAATCAATAAATTTGGGTTGAATACTCTACCCTCGAAAACTATTGCAATCCCCTATACTTGTGGGTTATCAAGACTATTTTCTAGCGTCGTTGCCTGGGAGCTAGCTATATTCTTTGAGTCACTTGGGATTTATATCTGTTGATCACTATGCAGAACTTGAGGGACGAAAAAACCAAGATCTTTCCCTCAACTACGAGGGGAGGTAAGGAACTGCCATCTAGCTCTGCACTTGATTCACCTTCTGTTATGAGTAAATTTGCGACACCTACACCTGCTATTGAATTTGATGTGTCGCATGTTCTTGATGATGACACTTCTGCTATGCATGCCACTTATGACGAAACTACTTCTTTGTTTGATAATACCATGCCACTAGGTGAATTTCTTGATGAACAACTTGCTAGGGCTAGAGAGAACGAAATTATTGAAACTGATAATATTGATGAAAGTGATGATGAAGATTCTCCCCCTAGATATGAATTGCGTGTTGTGCCTGAGGGTTATGTTATGGATGAAGAAATGGATAGAGATCTTTTAGCTTGTAAAGTTATATATGATCTTAAGAAACTATTAGCTAAGCTGAAAGAAAAGTCTTTGAATGCTAGAATGAAATATGACCCTGCGTTTGCTACTTCACCTATCTGTATTTTTGATAAGGATTATGATTTCTCTGTTGATCATGAGTTAATTACTTTGGTTGAATCTGATCCTTTCCATGGCTATGAATCTGAAACTGTTGTGGCGCGTCATACTAAATTGAATGATATAGCCACCTTATTCACCAATGAGGAAAAAATTCGTTACTACTATATCCTAAAGTTATTTCCGTTCTCCTTAAAGGGTGATGCTAAAACATGGTTTAATTCTCTTGCTCCTAGTTGTGTGCGTAGTCCCCAGAGGATATGATTTATTACTTCTCTGCTAAATATTTCCCGGCTCATAAGAAACAAGTTGCCTTAAGGGAAATATATAATTTTGTGCAAATTGAAGAAGAGAGTCTCCCACAAGCTTGGGGAGGATTCTCCAATTACTTAATGCTTTGCATTATCATCCTCTTAAGAGAAATGAAATACTTGATATCTTTTATAATGGACTAACCGATGCTTCCATAGACCACCTGGATAGTTGTGTTGGTTGTGTTTTCAGGGAAAGAACTGTTGATCAAGCTGAATTGCTATTAAATAATATGTTGAGTAATGAAAATAATTGGACACTTCCTGAACCAACTCCTAAGCCAACTCCGAAGAAAAGGGGTATTCAATTTCTTAGTCCTGAAGATATGCAAGAGGCAAATAAATCTATGAAAGATAAGGGTATTAAAGCTGAAGATGTTAAGAATTTACCACCTATTGAAGAAATACATGGTCTTGATAACCCGACACAGGTAGTAAAGGTAAATTCTCTCTATAGATTCGATGAAGGTGATATTCCTCGTAATAAGTCTGCTAGCCAATGCTTAGATGAGTTTGACAATTTTATTGTTAAACAAGAAAACTTCAATGCTTATGTTGGTAGACAATTGAAACATAATACTTATATGATTGAACACTTGAGTGATTATATGTCTAGAGTTAAAGGTGAACTTAAACTCATTAGTAAACATGCTTCTATGGTTACCACTCAAGTAGAACAAGTGCTTAAAGCACAAAATGACTTGCTCAATGAATTAAATAGTAAGAAAAATGATAATGCTATTAGAGTTATGACTAGAGGGGGTAGAATGACTCAGGAACCTTTGTATCCTGAGGGCCACCCTAAGAGAATTGAGCAAGATTCTTAGAGAAGTAATGTTGATGCACCTAGTCCTTCTAAGAAGAAGAAAAATAAAAATGATAGGACTTTGCATGCTTCTAGTGAACCTGTTGTTGACACACCTGAGAATCCCAATGATATTTCTATTTCTGATGCTGAAACATAGTCTGGTAATGAACATGAACCTAGTGATAATGTTAATAATGATGTTCATGATGATGCTCAACCTAGCAATAACAATGATGTAGAGATTGAACCTGCTATTGATCTTGATAACCCACAATCAAAGAATCAACATTATGATAAAAGAGACTTCATTGCTAGGAAGCACGGTAAAGAAAGAGAACCATGGGTTCAGAAACCCATGCCTTTTCCTCCTAAACCATCCAAGAAAAAGGATGATGAGGAGTTTGAGCGCTTTGCTGAAATGATTAGACCTATGTTTTTGCATATGTGTTTGACTGATATGCTTAAAACAAATCCTTATGCTAAGTATATGAAAGATATTGTTACAAATAAAAAAAGATACCGAAAGTTGAAATATCCACCATGCTTGCCAATTATACTTTTAAAGGTGGAATACCAAAGAAACTAGGAGATCCAGGAGTACCAACTATACCATGCTCCATTAAAAGGAACTATGTTAAAACTGCTTTACATGATCTTGGAGATGGTGTTAGTGTTATGCCTCTCTCTTTATATCATAGACTTGATTTGAATAAGTTGACACCTACTGAAATGTCTTTGCAAATGGCCGATAAATCAACTGCTATACTTGTCGATATTTGTGAGGATGTGCCTGTTGTGGTTGCAAACGCTACTATTTTAACAGACTTTGTTATTCTTGATATTTCGGAGGACGATAGTATGTCGATTATCCTTGGTAGACCCTTTTTGAATACCGCAGTGGCTGTTATTGACTGCAACAAAGGCAATGTCACTTTTCATGTCAATGGTAATGAGCACACGGTACACTTTCTGAGGAAACAACCTCAAGTCCACAGTATCAATTCTATTGGAAAAATTTGAACGATCACTATTGGAGGTTTTGAATTCCCTCTTCCTACTGTCAAGAAGAAATATGATATTCTTACTGTTGGGGACATACATATCCCCGTTGAGGTAACCTAGTGTTATTCGAAAATTCTCTGGTTTCATGTTATTCGGAAAGAGTTTGTTAACAAGACTTGATCAACCTTGTTAATGGATTCCTTTTGATGAGCATGAGATGGATGAAGTTAGAAAGCACAACTCTCTGTACCTTCTTTTTACTTTCTGTTATTTAGATTAAATAAAGCAAAAATAGTATTTTCTGGTTGTTCTCTGAATTATCCTTGCAATAAAAAAATACCCCAAGAATAAAAGTTCTCCAAATGTCCCGAAAATGAAATATGATCTTTTGTAGAATATTTAAGAATATTTGGCACTCAGAACACACCAGGGGGCCACACCACCTGGCCACGAGGGTCCAGGGTGCGCCCACCCCCCTGGGGCGCGCCCCCCTGTATCGTGGGCCTCACGTGGACCCCCTCCACTTATTCTTGCACCCACTCACTTCGTCTTCATCCAGAAAAAATTCTCCCATAGCTCAAACCTGTGTTCTAGCTCATCTTGCTCCCATTTTCGATCTGCTTGCTCAGAGCTCCATTCACAAAACTGTTTGCGGGGATTGTTCTTCGGTATGTGACTCCTCCAGTGGTCCAATTAGTTTTTGTTCTAGTGCTTTATTTATTGCAAATTTTTGCTTCTAAGGTGACCCTGTTCTTAAGCTTGCATGTCAAATTTATGAGGTCAAAAGTAGTTCTAATGCATGATATAGCCTCTAGGCACTTGTGGGAGTAGTTGCTATCAATCTTGTTGAGTTTGGTTCACTTTTATTTTCAATCACTAAAAATTTTAGAATTTTTTCAGAGAAAAATGCATAGGAAAATTTACCAAGGTGGTTCCTCAAGGAAGCAAGTACCAAGGCTCGCGATACGTGAGCCGGAATTGAACCACTGATGGAAGCTCAAGTGCGGCCCTGTGAATGGCCGTCGGATGAGTTTATGGTCCAGGCAGGCATCAAGGAAGAATTTGACACACAAAAAGGAGATATGTTATAACCAGGGAGGAGGCGAATGAGTATGAGGGGACAACGGAGGTGGCTCACCTCCAAGCTGCAGCTCATCACGCAATAGCCGCTGCATCGCAGTACAACCCCAACTACAATTTTGGATATCCATCAGGCTAGCAGTGGCCATAGACCAACTTAGGCCAAAAGCCTAAGCTTGGGGGAGTACGTATTTCTCACCGACATTACATTCATGTTCACAGACTCATTTTAGTTGTCGGTGCTCATACTTTTTCATTATACTATCCATGCTAGTTTATTTTCTTTTCTAAGTTTTTTTCTCGTGTGTTTGAATAACCTTAAGAAAAACCCCAAAAAAATAGTTGTAGCTTTTAGCTACTTTACTTTCCGTGCTTGTAGTAGTAATAATTAAAAGAAAAACCCAAAAAGATTTCCGTTCTTCTTTTGCTTGTTGGGAGTTTTCCCGTGTAAATAGTTTTATTTCTTTTCTTTTCTTTGGGGGTCAAGAGGAGAAGACCATGATGAAAATGTTGAGTGGCTCTCATATGCATTGTTGTTGATTTAACCAAGATCCATACTACCTTGTCTTCTCCCTTGCACTAAATGCTTGCAGATTCCAGCTTAGTCCAATGCATATGCACTATTATTATTATCCACACCGTTCGGTCGTGCGAGTGAAAGGCAATAATGATGATATATGATGAACTGATTGAGACGAGAGAAGCTGGTATGAACTCGACCTATCATGTTTTTGTAAATATGAATAGTTCATCATTCCTGATTCAACCTATTATGAATGAAACATGCTTGCAATGACAATTAGAGATTATGGTTGCTCATGCCATGCTTAATTAGCTAGGAGTTTATAATAGTCTACCTTGTGTGCCAACATGCTATTAAAATGATTGTGATGAGGTATGATAGGGTCGTATCCTCCTTTGAATGATTCAAGTGGTTTGACTTGGCACATGTTCACGCATGTAGTTGAAACAAAATCAACATAGACTCCACGATATTTATGTTCATGGTGATTTATATCCTACTCATGCTTGCACTCATTGATTCATTAATCTTACTGCGTGTTCATGATTGTTGTCGCTCTCTAGCTGGTCACTTCCCAGTCTCTTTCTCGCCTTCACTTGTACTAAGCGGGAATACTGCTTGTGCATCCTCTTCCATAAACCCCAAAGTTATTCCATATGAGTCCACCATACCTTCCTATATGCGGTATTTACCTACCGTTCCAAGTAAATTTGTATGTGCCAAACTCTAAACATTCAAATGAAATTTTGTTTTGTATGCTCGAACAGCTCATGTATCAACTAGGGTTGTCTATATCTTCCATGCTAGGTGGGTTATTCACATGATGAGTGGACTCTGCTCGTCATTCACGAGAAAATGGCCGGTAACCGGGATGCCCAGTCCCATGCTCAAATAAAATCAAAATACTTAAACAAAACTCCCCCAGGACTATTGTTGGTACGGACGGTACCCTTGTTTCGGTCCAGCCATGGAGTGCGCTTGTTGGTGGTGGGGGAGTATAAACTTTACCATTCAGTATGGGAACCGCCTATAATGTGTGTAGCATGGAAGATATCGAGATCTCTTGGTTGTTATGTTGACAATGAAAGTATGCCACTCATATATTTATCTCTATTTCAAAACTCGAGCTCTGGCACCTCTGCAAATCTTTGCTTCCCTCCGCGAAGGGCCTATCTATTTACTTTTATGTTGAGTCATCATACTCTTATTAAAAAGCACCAGTTGGAGAGCACCGCTGTCATTTGCATGCATTGCTATTAATTTACATTGAGTATGACTGTGACTAGATCTCTTTTACCATGAATTACAATGTCTAGTCGGTCCTTGATCTTCAGAGGTGCTCTGTATTTATGTTTTCTGGTCTCAGAAAGGGCTAGTGAGATATCCGAGGTTTATTATTATTGCTCACTAGTTGATTATGCCATTGATATGAGTAACATGAGACCTAAAAGTTATTGTGATTGTGGTTAGTTCATAATCTTTGCTAAAAACTTGAATGCCGGCTTTACATATTTGCAACAACAAGAGGAAACAGAGTTTGTAAAAGTTTGTTGTTTATCACTTTCAGTTTGTCAACTGAATTGCTTGAGGACAAGCAAAGGCTTAAGCTTGGGGGAGTTGATACGTCTCCAACGTATCTACTTTTCCAAACACTTTAGCCCTTGTTTTGGACTCTAGCTTGCTTGATTTGAATGGAACTAACCCGGATTGACGTTGTTTTCAGCAGAATTGCCATGGTGTAAGTTCTCGGAATGACCTGAATATCCACGAAGAATATTTTTGGAATATATAAAAAATACTGGCGATAGAATCAATACAAGGGGGGCCGCACCCTATCCACGAGGGTGGAGGGCACGCCCCCTATCTCGTGGGCCCCTTGAGGCTCCACCGACCCCGACTCCAACTCCATATATTCACTTTCTGGGAGAAAAAAATCAGAGAGAAGGATTCATTGCGTTTTACGATACGGAGCCGCCGCCAAGCCCTAAACTCTCTCGGGAGGGCCGATCTGGAGTCCGTTTGGGGCTCCGGAGAGTGGAGATCGTCGCCGTCGTCATCATCAACCTTCCTCCATCACCAATTCCATGATGCTCATCGCTGTGCGTGAGTAATTCCATTATAGGCTTGCTGGGCGGTGATGGGTTGGATGAGATTTACCATATAATCGAGTTAGTTTTGTTAGGGTTTGATCCCTAGTATCCATTATGTTCTATGATTGATGGTGCTATAAATTTGCCATGCTTAATGCTTGTCACTAGGGCCCGAGTGCCATGATCTCAGATCTGAACCTATTATGTTTTCACGAATATATGTGAGTTCTTGATCCTATCTTGCAAGTCAATAGTCACCTACTATGTGTTATGATTTGGCAACCTCGAAGTGACAACAATCGGGACCACTCTCGGTGATGACCGTAGTTTGAGGAGTTCATGTATTCACTAAGTGCTAATGCTTTTGTCCGGTAAACTATTAAAAGGAGGCCTTAATATCCCTTAGTTTCCAATAGGACCCTGCTGCCATGGTGATACGTCCAAAACGTATCTATAATTTCTGCTTGCTCCATGCCTCTTTTGTGTGATATTGCTATGATATTTATGCACTTCCATACACTTTTGATCATATTTGGACTAACCTATTAACTCAGTGCACCCCAGTGCCAGTTTCTGTTTTCTGCTGTTTTTGTATTTCAGATTTTCCCATTACGTAAACTGCCAGAAAAATTCCGGGAAAAATATATAAAAAATCAGCGTTCCGGAAGCTTCCATGCGGCCAAAGTAGGGCCGGAGGGGGGCCACCAAGGCTCCAGGCGGCCAGAGGGCGCGCCCCCCTCCTAGCCGCGCCGCCAGGGCGCCTGGGCCCCCCTGGCCTCCTCTGACGCCCCCCTTTGGCATATATTTACACCGCGTCCCGAAACCCTCGAGGACGGAACCCTTTTTCGCGATCTCATCTCTGTTCCGCCGCCACCGCGCTTCCAAGATCGGGAGCACCAGGAGAACTCTTCCCGGCACCCTGCCAGAGGGGAGGATCACCACTGGGAGCCTACCCACCACCATGGACGCCTCCCGGATGAGTTGTGAGTAGTCTCCCTTGGACCATGGGTCCATGACCAGTAGCTATGTGATGTTCTCCTCCCCTCTTTGTTCTTCACCGATTAGACCTCGTGAGCTGCCCTACATGATCGAGGCACATATGTAATCCTTATGTTGTTGTTATGCTGAGTTTGCTGGGATCCGATGGATTCTGGGATTATGTTCAGATTGTGTGTGAGTAATATATTTGATTCACCTCTTTTATATTTATGTTCTTGAGTAATTCTTGCATGTTCTTTGTTGTTGTTTATTGCTTTGGCCAAGTAGTAGGTAGTAACTCCAAAAGGGAACGTTATGCTTGATTGTGGGTTCATGCCCCTCGATGACTAGCTTGAGTGACAGAAACATGAGTCTAGGGGATGTGCTATTGCCACAAGGGGGAAAACAACGGTGCTTGTACTTGCAGGTGCAAGGATTGTTTACTTTACGCAAAGTTCTTTTAATGCAGTTGTCTGTTGCTTTGAGTTTACACTATGGGTGGGACTCGCAACTTAATACCAGTGAGATGTTCTGGATAGATATCTCAAGGTGGATGATTAGTAGTAGACGCAGATGGATTTCGATCTACTTGACTTGGCGTACCGCCCATGCTTTTGAGCCTCTACCTTTCTTTGCAGCATAGTTAGCATTGGTTTGCGCACATAATCCTGTCAATTGCCCAGCTGTAATTCGTTTACCTCGCTTAGCTGTTTTATCGTCTTTTGGGAGAGAGATACATCACTAGTGAACATCATGGGACCCCGGTCCATATTACCATCACTGATCACATCCGTTATTTACTTTCTGTTCTTACTTACTAGTTGCAGTAATACCTATCACTATTATCTCTTGTGTTTGATCCTTTGTAAACGACAAGGCCAGAGGGATTGACAACCTCTCTGTACTCGTTGGGAGCAAAGTTATTTGTATTTGTGTGCAGGTCCGGTCAATCGCTAGTTGCGCCGCTAGCAGTTGACACCTTCTTGTTGAACCTCGGAGTCTCAGGGGATTCGATCCTTGGTATCTTTGCCAAGGGAAAACTACCGCTACACTGCATCTCAAACCTTCCACTTGGGGTAACCAACGAGGGGCGAGAAGCCATCAAGCAAAGTTTTCTGGCGCCGTTGCTGGGGACTCCACTCTTCAAGATAGGGGAGTTGCACGCTATCTTTTACCTTTGCTTTTTAGTCTTGTTAGTTTACCTTTCAGTTTTTGCTTTAGTGTCTTCTATCAAAAATCACAAAAATAGTTATCTTGCTTGCTTGCTGCTATGGGTTCCACCGAGAACACCAAGTTGTGTGACTTCACTAGTCATAACAACGATGACTTTATCTGCACGCCCATTACTACACCTGCCACTTCAGCACCTTCTTATGAAATTAAACCTGCTTTACTGAACTTAGTTATGAAAGATCAATTCTCCGGTGCTGGAGATGATGCTGCTTTACACTTAAACAATTTTGTTGAACTCTGTGATATGCAAAAGTACCGAGAAGTAGATAGTGATATTGTTAAGCTTAAGCTTTTTCCTTTCTCCTTCAGAGGAGGAGCTAAAATTTGGTTTCAATCTTTGCCTAGAAATAACATAGATTCTTGGGACAAGTGCAAGGATGCTTTTATTGGAAAGTACTATCCACCTGCTAAAATTATCCAACTAAGGAGTAACATAATGAATTTCAAACAATTGGATAATGAACACGTTGCCCAAGCTTGGGAACGCATGAAATCTCTTGTCAAGAACTGCCCTACTCATGGTTTGACTACTTGGATGGTTATCCAAACTTTTTATGCAGGCTTGAACTTTACCTCGCAGAACTTGTTAGATTCGGCCGCGGGAGGAACCTTTATGTCAACTACACTTGGTGCTGCCACGAAGCTTCTCGATGAGATGATGACCAATTATTCTCAATGGCACACCGAATGCGCTCCAACAGGTAGGAAGGTAAACTCTGTCGAGGAGATTTCCTCCCTAAATGAAAAAGTTGACTTGATCATGTCTCTACTTTCCAAGCAATCTTCTGTTGATCCTCGTGATGTTCCTTTAAATTCTTTGATTGCTCAAGAACAAGTAGATGTGAACTTTATCTCTAGAAACAATTTCAATAACAATGCTTATAGGAGTAATTTTGGTAGCAATCCTAGACCGTTCCCCTCTAATTCCTATGTGAACAACAATGCTTATCCTAGCACCAAGAACTCCACTTCTGAACTAGACATTATGCTTAAAGATTTCATCACTACCCAAAAAGCCTTCAATAAGAGTGTAGAAGAAAAACTAGCCAAACTAGATGATCTCTCTTCGAAGGTAGACAATTTAGCCCATGAGGTAGAGTTGCTTAAAATTAGAACTTCCCCTCCTGAGGAGAGGAAGACCACTCCTATGAATGCTATTCAAGTGCAAATTAATGAAAACATTAGGATTTTGGCTAAACTTAAAGAGAGATGGGCTAGAGAAAAGGAGGAAGAAGATAGAATTAAGAACCTTCCTACCCACCACACTGTTGCTACTATCCAAGTTGTTGAGGATATCCAAACTCTTAGCACCCAATGCACTCCTGGTCCCATTGGACCTATTAATGGTGATGCTATGACTATAGAAACTACCAAACAAGTGAGCCTAAAGGACACCACTACCACTTTACTTGATAGTAGTGACCTTGATTTTGATAATTGCACCCTTACCGAAGTTATTGATTTCCTTCACAAGATGTCTAGAGAACCCCGCACTAGCACACTTAACCTTGCCTTCACAGAGCATATCACTAATGCTCTCATCAAAGCTAGGGAGGAGAAACTTAGGGTAGAAGCCTCCATACCTAGAAAGCTAGAAGATGGTTGGGATCCTATGATTAAAATTAAGTTGAATAACTTCTCTTGCTATGCTTTATGTGATGTTGGAGCTAGTACCTCCGTTATGCCCAAAAGAATATATGATATGCTTAAATTGAAACCTTTTGATTCTTGTTCTTTTGGTGTTCGCCTTGTTGATTCTTCCATAAAGAAACCCTTGGGGAGGATCGACGATGTTCTTATCATTGTCAATGACAATTATGTTCCCGTTGATTTTACTATTATGGATATTGAATGTGAACCTTCTTGTCCAATTATTTTGGGACGTCCTTTTCTTCGCACCGTTGGTGCCATCATTGACATGAAAGAGGGGATATAAAATTCCAATTTCCTCTCAAGAAAGGGATGGAACACTTCCCTAGAAAGAAGATTAAGTTACCTTTTGAGTCCGTTATACGGCTAGCTATTCTTTTACTCTTGATAAAACTTGATCTCTTTGCATTATGCCTAGCTTAAAGGCATAAAAGAAAGCGATTTTGGGAGGCAGCCCACAATGAATAAAATTTTATTTTGCTTTTTTTGTGTCTTGATGTTGTTACTACAGTAGCATCATCATTGTATCTTTACTTTTCAGCTTTGTGCCAAGTGTAGCCTCTGATTGCAAGAAAGTTCAAAAGTTGTGACGTGCTGTCCAGGAAACAGATTCTGTCCTTGGACAGAAAAATTTGTATAAAATCACCAGATCATCTTTTTGGTCTAAATTTTCTCGACAACGTGATCTATACAATTGGATTTCGGGCGTCTGTTCTGAGTTTTTTGATTTGATTTGCAGAAGTGCCCCGAAAAAATTATTTACTACCTGCTGGTCTGTTTTTCACAGATTCTGTCTTGTTTTGCCTTTCCTTCGTTTTGCGAACCTTGAGCTTGCTTTTTCTTTGCAAAAACCTTTTGGCAATCTTGAGAAACAGTAGACCTTCAGGAATATCTTTATTTCCAGCAAGGAAAAATTATTTTATTAAGGGTACTAACCTCGCTAATCAGATTATGATGAGTTATGTATGAAGGGAGTTTTCAAGTGTGCGAGGGAAGATGATAAAAAGATTCAGGAGTGTCAAACGCTCAAGCTTGGGGATGCCCCCGTGCACCCCCAAGAAACATTCAAGAAGACTCAAGCGTCTAAGCTTGGGGATGCCCCCGTGCATCCCCTTCTCCATCAACAATTATCAGTTCGTCTTTCGTTCCACTATATTTTTATCACTTCATGTGTTATGTGCTACGCTTGGAGCGTCTTGCTTTTAGTTTCCTTTTTAGTTTTCTTTAGCTTTGCTTGCTGTTCATAACGAGTTGGAACTCAGCTTTCTTTGTGTGGGAGAGAAACACGCTCCACTTCAACCTAGAACATAACATGGGATTTTCATGTTTATCTTTGATGTGTATGTTCTTTGTCTTTCAATAGCTACTATCATGTTCAGCTCTTAGTTTTCATGCTTTACTTTTTGAAGAGCTTTTGTTTAGTTGGTCGCTGGAACTCTCTTGAGTTATCATGCTTATCTTGTTAAGAGAGTTGGCTTCTGTTGCACTGGTTGATATGTCTATGATAAAAATGCTATGTGCATAATGGTGCTTAGTAGTTCATGTTTTCTTATGGTTAGTCTCAAATAGTTGGGGGGTTCTTAATGTGTTATTGAAGTACCAACATGATTTGTTTGCCTATGATGTGGTATGGTTTAGTGGTATCTTCCTCCAAGAATTTATTTTGATTGACTTGGCATATGCTCACGCATATTTAAGACTGTAAAGAAAGCCTATCAAGCCTTGATGATCTTTAATTTCTGAGTAGCGATATAACTTCCATGCCCGATTCAATGTTGCTTTGTCGCTCTGCATGATTATGACCGGTATTGCTCTTTTAGTTGGTCGCTCCCAGTCTTTTGCTAACCTTCGCCTGTACTAAGCGGACTGACTGCTTGTGCATCCAAAATCCTTTAAACCAGTTATGCCATATGAGTCCACCATACCTTCCTATATATGGTATTTACCTGCCATTCCTAACGAATACTTTCATGTACCATCTCGAAATTATTCAAAAAAAAGCATTTCTCTTTTGTGCCTCTGTTTTAGCTCATGAGGAAGTAGTAGTTAATTCATGATCTTTTTAAGTTGGACGAGCTTCACCCCGGGATTGCATGTCTAATGTGCAAACCCCTAATACGAGAAGGAACTGGCATAGAGTGCGCCCGGCTCATTAAAAAAATATACAACAAACAAACCCTCATTCACGCTTTGTTCATGAGAAATCAGAAAACTTTGGCAGTGATATACAAAGGAGATTAAGAGGATGTGATCGTCCTCGTGCGGGAGCCGTTCCTCGAAACTTGTCCAGCTCAAGAAGTAATTGAGTTATCTACTAGCATTCGTTGACGAAATATGCATATTCTAAAAATAATAATTATTACCTCTGTTTTTAAAAACCAAGAGCTCTGGTACATGTTTAGTTTTTGTTTCCGACCACGGGTTTTCAACTTTGCCAACAAAAGCCACGGTTCGAGAGTCTCCACCTTCTTTCTTTAAAGTACCAACTATTGAGAGCATGATTGTCATTCTGAGTGTAATGTGCATTGTCCCAAAGTACCATTGTCTTCTGCATGATTATGATATCGTTTATTCTGAAATCATTGTATCTAGTCGTCACTTAAACTTTGGAGGTGCCCCTGCATTTATGTTTTGCTTCACTAAAGGGGGCAAGTGAGATATCACTTTGTCATGTTTGCACACCATGCTCACTTCAAATCTATTGAGTGTTTCAGTATCATATTGTAAAACTTTCAGTTCTTTGTGATGTTCTCATGAGGCAACTTAATTACTACAGACTCATTGTCTCAGTAAGCACTTGTCATGTGACTGTGAAAAGTTCTTATATGGTTAATAGCATGTCACCACAGAAATTATGCTTGTTATCATTTACCTACTCGAGGACGAGCACAAATTAAGCTTGGGGATGTTGATACGTCCAAAACGTATCTATAATTTCTGCTTGCTCCATGCCTCTTTTGTGTGATATTGCTATGATATTTATGCACTTCCATACACTTTTGATCATATTTGGACTAACCTATTAACTTAGTGCACCCCAGTGCCAGTTTTTGTTTTCTGTTGTTTTTGTATTTCAGGTTTTCCCATTACGTAAACTGCCAGAAAAATTCCGGGAAAAATATATAAAAAATCAGCGTTCCGGAAGCTTCCATGCGGCCAAAGTAGGGCCGGAGGGGGGCCACCAGGGCACCCGGCGGCCAGAGGGCGCGCCCCCCTCCTGGCCGTGCCGCCAGGGCGCCTGGGCCCCCCTGGCCTCCTCTGACGCCCCCCTTTGGCATATATTTACACCGCGTCCCGAAACCGTCGAGGACGGAACCCTTTTTCGTGATCTCATCTCTGTTCCGCCGCCGCCGCGCTTCCAAGATCGGGAGCACCAGGAGAACTCTTCCCGGCACCCTGCCGGAGGGAAGGATCACCACCGGGAGCCTCCCCACCACCATGGACGCCTCCCGGATGACTCGTGAGTAGTCTCCCTTGGACCATGAGTCCATGACCAGTAGCTATGTGATGTTCTCCTCCCGTTCTTGTGCTTCACTAATTAGTCCTCGTGAGCTGCCCTACATGATCGAGGCACATATGTAATCCTTATGCTGTTGCTATGTTGAGTTTGCTGGGATCCGATGGATTATGGGATTATGTTCAGATTGATCTCGAGTAATATATTTGATCTACCTCTTTTATATTTATTTTCATAAGTAATTCTTGCATGTTCTCCGTTGTTATTTATTGCTTTGGCCAAGTAATACGTAGTGACTCCAAGAGGACAACCAGGAACATCCCAGCCTCTGAGAAGAACAAAGGTGATGTGCCACCATCTGAGTCTGATGATGAAGAACATGTGTTGTTGAAGCTCCGTCCAAAACTGCCGCTCCACAACGATGCTCATCCTCAAGCCGAGGATATGAAGGCAAGGAAGGATAGAGGTCTCAGGCTATGGAGACAGTCTGATCCATATACCATGAGGAGAAGGACTGCTGTGGACCCCAGATTCCACACCAGAGAGCAGCAGGACTTCTATGAGACTGTGCTGATGGATAAGAAGCCTATAGTTGCAGATACCAGATACGTTGACTGGAAGTACATTGACAGTGAAGAGCACCGAGACTTCTTTCCCCATGTGCATGAAAGCTTCACTGCATGTGGAGTTGATGAGTTTGTGGGTCAGAAACTGACAGACTGGAACGACGAGATGATTATGCAGTTCTACGCCACAGCCCACTTCTATCCTGATGGGAAGATCACCTGGATGACTGAAGGTCAAAGGTTTTCTTCGTCTGTTGAAGAATGGGCAGAACTTCTGAATGCTCCAGTGCAAAGAGAGGACGACATTGATGTCTATGGGATTCCTAAGAAGAACCATGATTCCATGAAGAACATGTACAAGGAGATCCCCGCAGCAGATTTGGAAGGGTGGAAACTTGGCTCAGTGTACTATCTCCAGGCAGGTCTACCTACCACAAACACTATTCTGAGGCATACCTTGATGCCCAAGTCTGGAGACCATCGCATGATCCGACGCTATTCTATCAACATGCTGCACATACTTGATGAGAAGGCACCTTTCAAGGTGATGGACTTAATGGTAGAGACCATTAAGAGGACTGCAGCTGACCAGAAGAGGTCATGTGGATTTGCCCCGCAGATTCAGATGCTTATCAATGCCAAGTTTGGCACGGGCAAATTCTTGTTGGATAGGAAGCACTTACCACTACAGCCAGAGCATGAAGATAATGTTGTTGTGATGGACGAGGAGGATCCAACTTCGGTTGAAGGTCAAGCCAAGATTGAAGCTGCTAGGAAATGTTGGGGAACGTTGCATGGGAAACAAAAATTTTCCTACCGTTCACCAAGATCAATCTAGTAGAAGCAACTACGAGAGGGGAGTGTGATCTACGTACCCTTGTAGATCGCTAAGCGGAAGCGTTATGAACGCGGATGATGGAGTCGTACTCGTCGCGATTCAGATCGCCGAAGACCTAGCACCGAAGCAACGGTGCCTCCGCGTTCTTCACACGTACGGCTCGGGGACGTCTCCTCCTTCTTGATCCAGCAAGGGGTGGAGGAGAGGTTGATGGAGAACCGGCAGCACGACGGCGTGGTGGTGATGGTGGAGAAGAACTCCAGCAGGGCTTCGCCTAAGCACTGCGGGAGGAGAAGATATGACGGGAGAGGGAGGGCAGCACCGAGGCACAAACTGTATTGGCTGCCCTCCCTTTGCCCCACTATATATAGGGGGGTGGAGAGGTGAGGGCGCCCTAGGGTTTCCCCCTAGGGGCCGGCGGCCAGGGCAAGGGGAGGGGGCGGCGGCCAGGGCAGGGGGAGGCGCCCAGGCCCTAGGGTTTCCCCCCTAGGTGCCTTGCCCCCCAAGCCCAAGGGGTGCGGCCAGCCCTAGGGGGTCCCACCCCCTTAGCCGCATGGGGAGAGGGCCCAGGGGGGGCGCACAGCCCCCTGAGGGCTGTGGTGTCCCCCTTTGTGGCCCAATAGGCCCAGAACAACTTCCGGACCCCCCGAAAACCCTTCCGGTATTCCGCCGATTTCCCGATGCTCCCCGGAACACTTCCGGTACTCCGAAACCTTTCATCCTATATATCAATCTTCGTCTCCGGACCATTCCGGAGACCCTCGTCATGTCCGGGATCTCATCCGGGACTCCGAACAACCTTCGGTAACCATGCACTCTTCTCACTAACAACCCTAGCGTCACCGAACGTTAAGTGTGTAGACCCTGCGGGTTCGGAAACCATGTAGACATGACCGAGACACTCCCAGGTCAATAACCAATAGAGGGATCTGGATACCCATATTGGCTCCTACATGTTTCTCGATGATCTCATCGGATGAACCACGATGTCAAGGATTCAGGCAATCCCGTATACAGTTCCCTTTGTCTCGTCGGTATGTTACTTGCCCGAGATTCGATCGTCGGTATCTCTATACCTAGTTCAATCTCGTTACCGGCAAGTCTCTTTACTCGTTACCGTAATACATAATCCCGTGACCAACTACTTAGTCACTTTGAGCTCATTGAGATGACGTATTACCGAGTGGGCCCGGAGATACCTCTCCGTCACACGGAGTGACAAATCCCAGTCTCGATCCATGTCAACTCAACAGACACCCTCGGAGATACCTGTAGAGTACCTTTATAGTCACCCAGTTATGTTGTGACGTTTGGCACACACAAAGCACTCCTACGGTGTCAGTGAGTTACATGATCTCATGGTCATAGGAACTTATACTTGACATGCAGAAAACTATAGCGATAACTGACACGATGAAAAGCTATGTTTAACGTTTGGGTCTCGTCCATCACATCATTCTCCTAATGATGTGATCCCGTTATCAAATGACAACTCATGTCTATGACCTGGAAACCGCGGTCATCTTTGATCAACGAGCTAGTCCTGTAGAGGCTCACTAGGGACACAAAGTCTGTCTATTTATCCACACATGTATTTGAGTTTCCAATCAATACAATTATAGCATGGATAATAAACGATTATCATGAACAAGGAAATATAATAATAACTCTTTTATTATTGCCTCTAGGGCATATTTCCAACAGTCTCCCACTTGCACTAGAGTCAATAATCTAGCATTACAAGGTAATGAATCTAACACCCATAGAGTCTTGGTGTTGATCGTGCTTAGCCCGTGGAAGAGGCTTAGTCAACGGATCTGCAACATTCAAATCCGTGTGTACTTTGCAAATGTTTATGTCCTCCTCCTTGACCAAATCGCGGATGGAATTGAAGCGTCGCTTTATGTGTCTGGTCCTCTTGTGAAACCTTGGTTCCTTGGCTAGAGCAATGGCACCAGTGTTATCACAGAACAGAGTCATTGGGTTCAGTGCACTAGGCACAACTCCAAGATCTGTCATGAACTCCTTCATCCAGACACCTTCCTTTGCCGCCTCCGAGGCAGCTATATACTCCGCTTCACATGTAGAATCAGCTACCACGCTTTGCTTGGAACTGCACCAGCTTACCGCTCCCCCGTTGAGAATATATACGTATCCGGTTTGAGACTTAGAGTCATCCGGATCAGTGTCAAAACTTGCATCGATGTAACCCTTTACGACGAGCTCTTGATCACCTCCATAAACGAGAAACATATCCTTAGTCCTTTTCAGGTACTTTAGGATATTCTTGACCGCTGTCCAGTGATCCATACCAGGATTACTCTGAAACCTTCCGGCCATACTTATGGCAAGGCTGACATCTGGTCTCGTGCACAGCATTGCATACATGATAGAGCCTATGGCTGAAGCATAGGGGACGACACTCATCTTTTCTCTATCTTCCGCAGTCACTGGGCACTGAGTCTTACTCAACTTTGTACCTTGCAATACCGGCAAGAACCCCTTCTTGGATTGATCCATTTTGAACTTCTTCAAAACTTTATCAAGGTATGTGCTTTGTGAAAGTCCTATCAAGCGTCTTGATCTATCTCTATAGATCTTGATGCCCAATATGAAAGCAGCTTCACCGAGATCCTTCATCGAAAAACTCTTGTTCAAATACCCCTTCACGCTATCCAAAAATTATATATTGTTTCCAATCAGCAATATGTCATCCACATATAATATTAGAAACGCTATAGAGCTCCCACTCACTTTCTTGTAAATACAAGCTTCATTGTAAACTTGTATAAACCCAAACGCTTTGATCACCTCATCAAAGCGAAGATTCCAACTCCGAGATGCTTGCACCAGCCCATAAATGGAACGCTGGAGCTTGCATACTTTGTCAGCATTCTCTGGATCGACAAAACCTTCTGGTTGCATCATATACAACTCTTCCTTAAGAAAACCGTTAAGGAACGCTGTTTTGACATCCATCTGCCAAATTTCATAATCAAAAATGCAGCTATTGCTAACATGATTCGGACGGATTTAAGCATCGCTACGGGTGAGAAAGTCTCATCGTAGTCAATCCCTTGAACTTGTGAAAAACCCTTTGCCACAAGTCGAGCTTTATACACGGT
Organism: Secale cereale; assembly: GCA_902687465.1. Lineage (NCBI taxonomy): Eukaryota > Viridiplantae > Streptophyta > Magnoliopsida > Poales > Poaceae > Secale > Secale cereale. The sequence continues at coordinate 244,384,473 of LR738715.1, read as the reverse complement.
GACATTACCGTCAGCGTCCGTCTTCCTCTTAAAAATCCATTTATTCTGAATGGCCTTCCGCCCTTCAGGTAATACTTCCAAAGTCCATACTTTGTTTTCATACATGGATCCCATCTCGGATTTCATGGCCTCTAACCATTTGTCGGAATCTGGGCCCACCATCGCTTCTCCATAGCTCGTAGGTTCACCGTTGTCTAACAACATGACCTCCAAGACAGGGTTACCATACCACTCAGGTGCAGTGCGTACCCTTGTCGACCTACGAGGTTCGGTAGTAACTTGATCGGAAGCTTCTTGATCATCATCATTGGCTTCCTCTTCAACCTCTGAAGGCTCCACAAAAACATCTTTCTGTGCTGCGCTACTTTCTGGTTGAAGCAGAGGTTCAATAACCTCATCAAGTTCTACCTTCCTCCCACTCAATTCTTTCGAGAGAAACTCTTTCTCGAGGAAGGACCCGTTCTTAGCGACAAACACTTTGCCCTCGGATCTGAGATAGAAGGTGTACCCAACTGTTTCTTTTGGGTATCCTATGAAGACACATTTGTCCGCTTTGGGTTCGAGCTTTTCTGGCTGAAGCCTTTTGACATAAGCATCGCAACCCCAAACCTTGAGAAAAGACAACTTAGGTTTCTTACCAAACCACAGTTCATACGGTGTTGTCTCAACGGACTTAGATGGAGCCCTATTTAAAGTGAATGCAGCTGTCTCTAACGCATATCCCCAAAACGATAGTGGCAAGTCGGCAAGAGACATCATAGAACGTACCATATCTAATAGGGTTCGATTACGACGTTCGGACACACCATTACGCTGTGGTGTTCCAGGAGGTGTCAACTGTGAAACAATTCCACATTTTCTTAAGTGATCACCAAACTCATAACTCAGATATTCTCCCCCTCGATCAGATCGTAGGAACTTGATCCTCTTGTTACGATGATTTTCAACTTCACTCTGAAATTGCTTGAACTTTTCAAAAGTTTCAGACTTATGCTTCATCAAGTAAATATACCCATATCTACTTAAGTCGTCAGTGAAGGTGAGAAAATAACGATATCCACCGCGCGCCGTTACACTCATCGGACCGCACACATCAGTATGTATGATTTCCAATAAGTCACTTGCCCGTTCCATTGTCCCTGAAAACGGGGTCCTTGTCATCTTGCCCATGAGGCACGGCTCGCACGTGTCAAGTGATTCAAAATCAAGAGACTCCAAAAGTCCATCAGCATGGAGCTTCCTCATGCGTTTCACGCCGATATGACCGAGACGGCAGTGCCACAAGAAAGTGGTATTATCATTATCTACTCTACATCTTTTGGCATCAATGTTATGAACATGTGTATCATCACTATCGAGATTCAATAAGAATAAACCCCTAACTTCGGGTGCATGACCATAAAAGATATTACTCATATAAATAGAACAACCATTATTCTCTGACTTAAATGAGTACCCGTCTCGCAATAAACAAGATCCAGATATAATGTTCATGCTTAACGCAGGCACTAAATAACAATTATTCAGGTTCATAACTAATCCCGATGGTAATCGAAGAGCGAGCGTGCCGACGGCGATCACATCAACCTTGGAACCATTTCCCACGCGCATCGTCACTTCGTCCTTCGCCAGCCTCCGTTTATTCCGCAGTTCCTGTTTAGAGTTGCAAATGTGAGCAACCGAACCGGTATCAAATACCCAGGCACTACAACGAGAGTTGGTAAGGTACACATCAATAACATGTATATCATATATACCTTTGTTGTTGTTGGCCCCCTTCTTGTCTGCCAGATACTTGGGGCAGTTCCGCTTCCAGTGGCCATTCCCCTTGCAATAGAAACACTCAGTCTCTGGCTTGGGCCCAGCCTTGGGTTTCTTCACTGGATTAGCAACTGATTTGCCACCCTTCTTAGAGTTACCCTTCTTGCCCTTGCCATTCTTCTTGAAACTGGTGGTCTTATTGACCATCAACACTTGATACTCCTTCTGGATGTCTGCCTCAGCGACTTTCAGCATCGAAAACAGCTCGGCGATGGTTTTATTCATCCCTTGCATGTTGTACTGCTGGACGAAGCTCTTGTAGCTTGGAGGGAGTGACTGGAGAATTCTGTCAATGATAGCCTCATCCGGGAACACAAGTCCCAGATCAGCTATGCGGGTATAGTACCCAGACATCTTCAGTAAGTGCTCACTGACAGACGAATTCTCCTCCATCTTGCAAGCGAAGAATTTATCGGTGGTCTCATACCTCTCGATCTTAGCATTCTTCTCAAAGATGAATTTCAACTCCGTGTACATCTCATATGCACCATGACGTTCAAAACGCCTTTGGAGTCCTCCTTCCAAGCCGTACAACATGGCACACTGTACTATCGAATAGTCATCCGAACGCGTCTGCCAGACGTTCATATCGTCCGCAGATGCTCCAGGAGCGGGGGGTTGACCTAGCGGTGCATTTAGGACATAAACCTTTTGGGCAGCTGTGAGGATGATCCTCAGATTGCGGAGCCAGTCCACAAAGTTGCTCCCATCATCTTTCAGTTTAGCTTTCTCTAGGAACGCATTAAAATTCAGGGGAACCCCTGCGCGAGCCATCTACAACATAAATTTGCAAAGACATTTTAGACTATTGTTCATGATAAGTGAGTTATTACCTAATCAAATTAATTATAACTCCCACTCAAATTGACATCCCTCCGGTCATTCGAGCGTGACATGATCCAAATTCACCAACCCAAGTCCGATCATCACGTGAGATGAGGTGGTGTCAATGGTGAACATCAACATGTTGATCATATCTACTATATGACTCATGCTCGACCTTTCGGTCCTCCGTGTTCCGAGGCCATGTCTGTACATGCTAGGCTCGCCAAGTCTAACCCGAGTGTTCTGCACGTGCAAAACTGGCTTGCACCCGTTGTATGCGAACGTAGAGTCTATCACACCCGATCATCACGTGGTGCTTCGAAACGACGAACCTTCGCAACGGCGCACACTCGGGGGGAACACAATTTTATCTTGAAATTTTAGTGAAGGATCACCTTATAATGCTACCGTCGTCCTAAGCAAAATAAGATGCATAAAAGGATTAACATCACATGCAAATCATAAGTGACATGATATGGCCATCAACTCGTGCTTTTGATCTCCATCTCCAAAGCACCGGCATGATCTCCATCGTCACCGGCGCCACACCATGATCTCCATCATCATGATCTCCATCATCGTGTTGCCATCGGGGTTGTCGGCGCCCCACCATGCTCTTACTACTATTGCTACCGTTTAGCGATAAAGTAAAGCATTACAAAGCGCTTAATGATTGACACGCAGGTCATACAAAATTAAAGACAACCCTATGGCTCCTGCCGGTTGCCGTATGCATCGACATGCAAGTCGATGTTAACTATTACAACATGATCATCTCATACATCAAAATATATTTCATCATGTCATTGGCCATATCATATCACATACATACCCTGCAAAAACAAGTTAGACGTCCTCTAATTTGTTGTTGCATGTTTTACGTGGCTGCTATGGGTATCTAGCAAGAACGCTTCTTACCTACGCAAAACCACAACGGTGATATTCAAGTTGCTATTTAACCTTATACAAGGACCGCCTTGTTCTATTCCGATTCAACTAAGATAGGAGAGACAGACACCCGCCAGCCATCTTATGCAACAAAAGTCACATGTCTGTCGATGGAACCGGTCTCATGTACGTGGACATGTAAAGTTGGTCCGGGCCGCTTCATCCTATAATACCGCTGAATCAAGAAAGACTAAGGAGGGCAGCAATTTAAACATCAACGCCACAAACTTCTTTGTGTTCTACTCGAGAAAGCATCTACGCAAGATCCTAGCTCTGATACCACTGTTGGGGAACGTTGCATGGGAAACAAAAATTTTCCTACCGTTCACCAAGATCAATCTAGTAGAAGCAACTACGAGAGGGGAGTGTGATCTACGTACCCTTGTAGATCGCTAAGCGGAAGCGTTATGAACGCGGATGATGGAGTCGTACTCGTCGCGATTCAGATCGCCGAAGACCTAGCACCGAAGCAACGGTGCCTCCGCGTTCTTCACACGTACGGCTCGGGGACGTCTCCTCCTTCTTGATCCAGCAAGGGGTGGAGGAGAGGTTGATGGAGAACCGGCAGCACGACGGCGTGGTGGTGATGGTGGAGAAGAACTCCGGCAGGGCTTCGCCTAAGCACCGCGGGAGAAGAAGATATGACGGGAGAGGGAGGGCAGCACCGAGGCACAAACTGTGTTGGCTGCCCTCCCTTTGCCCCACTATATATAGGGGGGGTGGAGAGGCTAGGGCGCCCTAGGGTTTCCCCCTAGGGGCCGGCGGCCAGGGCAAGGGGAGGGGGGCGGCGGCCAGGGCAGGGGGGCGGCCAGGCCCTAGGGTTTCCCCCCCTAGGTGCCTTGCCCCCCAAGGCCAAGGGGTGCGGCCAGCCCTAGGGGGTCCCACCCCCTTAGCCGCATGGGGAGAGGGCCCAGGGGGGGCGCACAGCCCCCTGAGGGCTGTGGTGTTCCCCCTTGTGGCCCAATAGGCCCAGAACACCTTCCGGACCCCCCGAAAACCTTCCCGGTACTCCGCCGATTTCCCGATGCTCCCCGGAACACTTCCGGTACTCCGAAACCTTTCATCCTATATATCAATCTTCGTCTCCGGACCATTCCGGAGACCCTCGTCATGTCCGGGATCTCATCCGGGACTCCGAACAACCTTCGGTAACCATGCACTCTTCTCACTAACAACCCTAGCGTCACCGAACGTTAAGTGTGTAGACCCTGCGGGTTCGGAAACCATGTAGACATGACCGAGACACTCCCAGGTCAATAACCAATAGCGGGATCTGGATACCCATATTGGCTCCTACATGTTTCTCGATGATCTCATCGGATGAACCACGATGTCAAGGATTCAGGCAATCCCGTATACAGTTCTCTTTGTCTCGTCGGTATGTTACTTGCCCGAGATTCGATCGTCGGTATCTCTATACCTAGTTCAACCTCGTTATCGGCAAGTCTCTTTACTCGTTACCGTAATACATAATCCCGTGACCAACTACTTAGTCACTTTGAGCTCATTGAGATGACGTATTACCGAGTGGGCCCGGAGATACCTCTCCGTCATACGGAGTGACAAATCCCAGTCTCGATCCATGTCAACTCAACAGACACCCTCGGAGATACCTGTAGAGTACCTTTATAGTCACCCAGTTACGTTGCGACGTTTGGCACACACAAAGCACTCCTACGGTGTCAGTGAGTTACATGATCTCATGGTCATAGGAACTTATACTTGACATGCAGAAAACTATAGCGATAACTGACACGATCAAAAGCTATGTTAACGTTTGGGTCTCGTCCATCACATCATTCTCCTAATGATGTGATCCCGTTATCAAATGACAACTCATGTCTATGACCTGGAAACCGCGGTCATCTTTGATCAACGAGCTAGTCCTGTAGAGGCACACTAGGGACACAAAGTCTGTCTATTCATCCACACGTGTATCTGAGTTTCCAATCAATACAGTTATAGCATGGATAATAAACGATTATCATGAACAAGGAAATATAATAATAACTCTTTTATTATTGCCTCTAGGGCATATTTCCACTGTTGGGGAACGTTGCATGGGAAACAAAAATTTTTCCTACCGTTCACCAAGATCAATCTAGTAGATGCAACTACGAGGAAGGAGTGTGATCTACGTACCCTTGTAGATCGCTAAGCGGAAGCGTTATGAACGCGGATGATGGAGTCGTACTCGTCGCGATTCAGATCGCCGAAGACCTAGCACCGAAGCAACGGTGCCTCCGCGTTCTTCACACGTACGGCTCGGGGACGTCTCCTCCTTCTTGATCCAGCAAGGGGTGGAGGAGAGGTTGATGGAGAACCGGCAGCACGACGGCGTGGTGGTGATGGTGGAGAAGAACTCCAGCAGGGCTTCGCCTAAGCACCGCGGGAGAAGAAGATATGACGGGAGAGGGAGGGCAGCACCGAGGCACGAACTGTGTTGGCTGCCCTCCCTTTGCCCCACTATATATAGGGGGGGTGGAGAGGCTAGGGCGCCCTAGGGTTTCCCCCTAGGGGCCGGCGGCCAGGGCAAGGGGAGGAGGGGCGGCGGCCAGGGCAGGGGGAGGCGCCCAGGCCCTAGGGTTTCCCCCCTAGGTGCCTTGCCCCCCAAGCCCAAGGGGTGCGGCCAGCCCTAGGGGGTCCCACCCCCTTAGCCGCATGGGGAGAGGGCCCAGGGGGGGCGCACAGCCCCGTGAGGGCTGTGGTGTCCCCCCTTGTGGCCCAATAGGCCCAGAACACCTTCCGGACCCCCCGAAAACCTTCCCGGTACTCCGCCGATTTCCCGATGCTCCCCGGAACACTTCCGGTACTCCGAAACCTTTCATCCTATATATCAATCTTCGTCTCCGGACCATTCCGGAGACCCTCGTCATGTCCGGGATCTCATCCGGGACTCCGAACAACCTTCGGTAACCATGCACTCTTCTCACTAACAACCCTAGCGTCACCGAACGTTAAGTGTGTAGACCCTGCGGGTTCGGAAACCATGTAGACATGACCGAGACACTCCCAGGTCAATAACCAATAGCGGGATCTGGATACCCATATTGGCTCCTACATGTTTCTCGATGATCTCATCGGATGAACCACGATGTCAAGGATTCAGGCAATCCCGTATACAGTTCCCTTTGTCTCGTCGGTATGTTACTTGCCCGAGATTCGATCGTCGGTATCTCCATACCTAGTTCAATCTCGTTATCGGCAAGTCTCTTTACTCGTTACCGTAATACATAATCCCGTGACCAACTACTTAGTCACTTTGAGCTCATTGAGATGACGTATTACCGAGTGGGCCCGGAGATACCTCTCCGTCATACGGAGTGACAAATCCCAGTCTCGATCCATGTCAACTCAACAGACACCCTCGGAGATACCTGTAGAGTACCTTTATAGTCACCCAGTTACGTTGCGACGTTTGGCACACACAAAGCACTCCTACGGTGTCAGTGAGTTACATGATCTCATGGTCATAGGAACTTATACTTGACATGCAGAAAACTATAGCGATAACTGACACGATCAAAAGCTATGTTAACGTTCGGGTCTCGTCCATCACATCATTCTCCTAATGATGTGATCCCGTTATCAAATGACAACTCATGTCTATGACCTGGAAACCGCGGTCATCTTTGATCAACGAGCTAGTCCTGTAGAGGCTCACTAGGGACACAAAGTCTGTCTATTCATCCACACGTGTATTTGAGTTTCCAATCAATACAGTTATAGCATGGATAATAAACGATTATCATGAACAAGGAAATATAATAATAACTCTTTTATTATTGCCTCTAGGGCATATTTCCAACAGGAAAGCCAAAGCTGATAAAGAGGCAGCAGCAGCAGCAGCTAAACCAAAGAGCTTCGGAGAGCAGATTCTTGAAGCTACCCAAAGGATTGAACAACGCCTGGCCAGCATTGAACAATCTCAGGAAAGCTTGGAAAGGATTGTTGACGAGAAGGTCCACGCTCTGGACGTGAAGCTGACTGAACTTCAGGTGACCGTCAACAAGCTTGAGGCAGACATGGAGGAAGCAAGGCAGGACAGGGCAGAGCTCGTGCAGGATGACCTAGTCCAGGACTCTCATCGCCAGACTGCTCCGGTTCCCAGAGGATCCCGATCAGCTGCTATCCCAGTGACTGACTCCAGGACTACCACTTCAGCACCTCCTACAGCTCCAGCAGTCACTCCAGCCACAGCTCCAGCATCCACTCCTCCAGCGCAGACATCAGCTGAAGTCTTCGCCGATGCCGTCATATCTACTCCGACATCTACCCAGACGGGAGCCGCCAACAGAGCCCACAGTGACGTTTAGCTCTATGCTTTTTCGAACTTTTTGGTAACTTGTTGCCAAAGGGGGAGAAATTGTATAGATCATAGGGCTTCGAGAGAGAGAGTGCTCTTTCGTTCTTTTGCGGTTTCTTTGAGATACATTTGGTTCTTTTGGTTCTTGAAACTTTCAGTGTGCTTGATACTACGTTTGATGCTACCTTAATGAGTGCTTGGTCGTACTATGCTTTAATGTGTGCTTAATGCTTATCATATGCTATTCCTATCTTGTATGGCTATTTACTCATGTCTTGGTGATTGGGTGCATGTTATTCATTCTTATCATTTTGTGCGCTCCACCAAGATGTATGTGACATGGAAGAGTGACCCATAATCCTAATCGATTGTGCATTTGCATTCAAACGCAAATTTTAAATAATGCACAAATTTAGGGGGAGCTCTTGTTTATCACATACTTCTCAAAGCGACGATATTATTCATTGATTATATCTTTTGTCGAAGCTTTGATCTATATGTTGTCATCAATTACCAAAAAGGGGGAGATTGAAAGTGCAACTAATCCCCGGGTGGTTTTGGCAATTAATAACAACATATATATCATTGAACTAATAGTTACTTGAGAATCATTTCAGAGAAGTTCAGTGATATGGGTATGGAAATGACTGAAGAAGTGGACCCCTCAAAATGCTAAGGCAAGCATTGGCAAAAGCTCAAGACTCCATTTTTGGTTTAGTGATCAAAGATCACATTGAGTCCATAGGAAAAGCCAATACTATTAAAAAGGGATGAGGTTGTGTTGATGATCTAGTTGCTCAACTGCTTAGTGATATATCTCCTTCAACTATCAACAACTTTCACTACTATACACACTCATAAGTAATCTCGGACAAACCGATTTTCCAAACTCAGTCCCACCGAGATGAACCACCTCAGCCATAAGCCAAACCCTAGAAAAATCGGTCATTCCGAGTTTGAGTTCGGTCTCACCGAAACACGGGCTGCCAACCTTCTGTAACCGTTTGTCATCATATCGGAATATCCGAGTTGATGATTTCGGTCCCACCGAAACCGGCAAGTTCCTGTCTTGACTCAAATCGGACAAACCGAGATGGTATTTTCGGTCCCACCGAAAACCCCAACGTTCACTATATTTGAACTTTCGGTCTGACCGAGTTTCCACTTCGGTCTCACCGAGATTGCTCAATTATGTGTGTAACGGTTGGATTTTGTGTGGAGGCTATATATACCCCTCCACCCCCTCTTCATTCGTGGAGAGAGCCATCAGAAAGAACTACCACTCCTACCTTACACTTTCTGAGAAGAGAACTACCTACCCTTGTGTTGAGATCAAGTTGCTCCATTCCTACCATATGAAACTTGATTTCTAACCTTCCCAAGTTGCTTTCCACTCAATCCTTTCTTCCACCACAGCCATATCAGTGAGGAGAGTTGAGTGTTGGGGAGATTATCATTTGAAGCACAAGAGCAAGGAGTTCATCATCATCTACAACATCTTTTACCTTTTGGAGGGTGGTGCCTCCTAGATTGGTTAGGTGTCGCTTGGGAGCCTCCGTCATCGAGATGTGGAGTTGAACCAAGAAGTTTGTAAGGGCAAGGAGATCGCCTACTTCGTGAAGATCTACCCCGAGTAAGGCTAGCCCTCCGTGGGCGTAGGCCATGATGGAATAGACAAGGTTGCTTCTTCGTGGACCCTTCGTGGACTCGCGCAGCCGTTACCCTCCGTGGGTTGAAGTCTCCATCAACGTGGATGTACGATAGCACTACCTATCGGAACCACGGGAAAAATCATTGCGTCTCCAAATTGCGTTTGATCTTCTCCACCTCTCTTTACTACATGTGCAATTTACTTTCCGCTGCTTATACTCTAGAATTGCATGTGTAGGGTGATGCTTGACTTGATCTTAATTGTGAAACTACCTAAAACTGTTCTTTGTCAAAGGCAGAATTTTTATATTTACAAGTAGTCTAATCACCCCCCCTCTAGACATACTTTCGATCCTACAAGTGGTATCAGAGCTTTGGTCTCCATTGTTTTGGTTTCCATTGCATTGGACTCCATAAGCTTGGTTTCACAACCTAGGAGAGTATGGCGTCTAGTGAGGGTAATTATCGTAGAGGTCCTTACTTTGATGGTACAAATTTTGCTAGTTGGAAGCATAAAATGAAAATGCATATTCTTGGTCATAACCCAGCCGCATGGGGCATTATTTGTGTTCGTATGCAAGGTGAATTCTTCGAGGAAGGAAAAGTTCCGGATCGCGAAGCTACACCGGAAGAGTTGCTGATGTTGCAAAACAATGCTCAAGCTTGTGACATTCTCTTCAATGCTTTGTGTCCCGAGGAGTTCAACAAAATCAGCCGTCTTGAGAATGCTAAAGAGATTTGGGATACTTTGGTTGAAATGCACGAAGGTACCGAGTCTGTGAAGGAATCAAAGCTAGATATTCTTCAAGGTCAACTTGACAAGTTCAAGATGAAGGATGGTGAAGGAGTCGCTGAAATGTACTCTAGGCTTGCTCTCATCACAAATGAGATTGCCGGCTTAGGAAGCGAAGAAATGACCGACCGATTCATCATTAAGAAGATTCTCAGAGCTTTGGATGGAAAATATGACACCGTGTGCACTTTGATCCAAATGATGCCAAACTACAAGACTCTCAAGCCAACTGAAGTCATTGGAAGAATTGTTGCTCATGAGATGACACTTAAGGATAAGGAAGAGCTTCACAACAAGTCAAGTGGTGCTTACAAAGCTACAAGTGATGCTCCCACAACCTCAAGTGACAAGTTAATTTCCAATGAAGAGATAAGCCTAATGGTTAAGAACTTCAACAAATTCTACAAGAATAGAGGCAAAGAGAGAAGCTCAAAGTCTAGATCATATGATGAAAAGAGATCTTCTAGCCGTGATCGAAACTGCTACAATTGTGGAAGACCTGGACACTACTCAAATGAGTGTACGGCTCCCCACAAGAGAAGAGAAGAATCTCCAAGAAGAAGATCAAGAGATGAGTCACCTCGGAGAGAGAGAAGGAGTAGAGATGATCGTTATGAACGAAGACCCTCCCGGAGAAGCAAGGATTCGGAGAGGAAAGACAAGTCATCAAGGAGCTACACAAGAAGAAGACATCAAGCTCATGTAGGTGAATGGGTCACCGGCTCCGACTCCGACAATCAATCCGATAGAAGCTATCACTCCGACTCCGACTACAGTCAAGATGAAGGTGTTGCCGGACTTGCTCTCGTATCCTCCAACTCCAACTCCTACGACTTATTTGATTCACCAAATGAGGGAATTGGAAGATGCTTCATGGCTAAAGGCCCCAAGGTAACTCACCCTGAATTCATTGACTTTGATAGTGATGAGGATGACTTGCTTGGTGAAGATGAGCTCTTGCATGATAAATCTAGTGAGCTTAGTAACGATGAAAATGCTAGTAGTCTTTATAGTCGAGAAGAGTCGAATGACAATGCTATGAAGGAGATTGAGCGTCAAACTAAAGAACTAAACACTCTTAAGTTAGCTCATGAAACAACTCAAGAAGATCATAGAGAGCTCCTAAGATCTCATGAGAAGCTGCGCTTCGAGAAGCTCACTCTAGAGCAAGAACATGAGTTTCTAAAAGCGATCAATGACGATCTTCGAAAGAAGAGTTCTTCATATCTTGACAAACGACTTCTCTTGTCTAATTTCTTGCCACCTATTAAGACTAAGCATGACAAGCATAAGAAAAATTCTTCCTCTAGTAGTAACAATAACCATGTTAAATCCAATATTGTTGCTTCTAGTAGTTCTCTTGATTCCACTAACAATGTTTCAAGCCAAGTTACACTTGAGCAAGAAAATAGCTTATTGAAGGAAATCATAGAGAAAGGTGTCTACAAGAGTCTTGCCGGAAGCAAGAACTTTGAGGAAATTGTTCGCAAACAAGGAAGGCACCGGAAGAATCAAGGGATTGGTTTTGAGCGTAAGTTCAACACCGAAGGTGTTGAGTGGGAAGAAGGTCAATACCCTACTCCACAGTTTGTTTCCCAAAAGGAGAAGTACGATCCTACTTCTTCCAATGTGGAACAAGCTCAAGATGACCTTCCACCACAAGCTAAAAGCCAAGGACAAGCTTCAAGAGGAGATTGATGCATTCATTGAAGCACCTCAAGCCATGGTCAAGTGGGTTCCCAAGGACACATCAAGTTCTACTTCGTCAAGCTCAACTACAACCCCAAGGATTCCCATCAAGATGATGTGGATCCCAAAGAAGAAGAACTAGAAGGTTCTTGAGGGTGACTCCGCCAACATACTTCACTCACATTCATTTTGGCAACTTGTGCAATCAACTTCCACATCATGCACTAGTTCATGGAGTCACAAACCCTCTTGTTGGTAAGTCAAGGGACAAGGTAATCATTGCTTTCATGGACATCATCTATTGTGAACTTCAATCTATGTCCATGGATATCCTTGTTTGTTCCTTGTGGGACTAACCCATGTAGGTATTGAAAGTGCCCTAATCCAAAGGATAGCTCCCAACTCTTGATGATCTACATCAACATTGAGCATCCACATCTTCAACATCTACATGAAGTCTTCTACGACAACCCAAGGTTAGTTTGACCCTTTAAAAGGGGTTCTCACATCTAGGGGGAGCTTTGCTCTAGAAATTGAGCTAAAGCATCTTCAAATGATGTGAACACATCAATGCTTTATGTAAAAGTGGTAACCCCACTTGTGCTTAAACGATGAGTATGACCTATGATCAAATGTTCTCATTTGGCTCCTAAGTCAAAATACTCATATAAAGATGACCTAGTCATCGACAAATTGTGTGCTAGTAGCTAGAGTTTTGGTTGTGCATGTTTGACACATATTTCATTTGCTATCTTATTGTGTGAGCATGTTGAATGCATGATTTTATCCATTCGAGGACATCCATTTGTTGTTTTGGTTGTTTTGATTTTTCTGGCCAAATGGATGGACAAGAATGCCTAAGCACCTCCCCTAGCTATCTATGCTTTCTTGTCTCAAATCCTATTCATGCTTATATCACAAACTTTGAACAAGTCATTTTCGGACCCTCCGAGTGAGGAGCACTCGGAGCCACCGATCCGTCTAAGGCTGACTTCCAAAACCTTCTAAGTCAATTTCGGTCAGACCAACTTCTCCCACTCGGTCCAACCGAAACGCTTAGACTGATCTAGGTTTCATCTCGGTGAAACCGAGTTTTAAATCTCGACGTGACCTATATGAGTAACTGCATAGCAGTTATCCATCTCGGTGTCACCGAGTTTTTCAACTCGGTCCCACCGACAGCAAGGGCATATAAATACTGAGGGCAGCGCGCGATTTTTCCTTCAAACGTTTTCGCCCCCAAGTCCCCTGCTGCCGTCGCCCTGATCTCCGGATCGTCGCCGTCGTCGCCTGTGCGCCCTCGCCGCAGGTCTCCGCCGCCGTCAACGGTTTTCTCCTCCGCGCCGTTGCCGCCGTAGAGGGACTCTACCAAGTTAGGGTGAGTCTCGATCCCTCTCGTGCTCCCCATCTGATTCATTGCACGATTGGTTTACCCTACATCTGGCCACGATTGAAAAATTCCTTAACACCAGATCGTTTCTAGTTTCGAGCAAAATTCTTAGGTTTAGGTTTCCACGAAACACATCTCGGTGAAACCGGTTTTAAATTTTTGGTGTGACCGATTCGGCCTCTGGCCATTGCACTGCACTTTCGGTCTAACCGAGTTGTGCAAATCGGTGTGACCGAAGTATGGTTTTAGTGAAACCCTAGAGTATCGGCAGGACCGAAACCCATTTCGGTCCAACCGAAAGTGGTGTGTAAAGTTTCTGTTATACACTTCGGATTCACCGAAACTGAAAATCGGTTTGACCGAAATGCATTCTGTGAAAACTTAAAACTAAGATTTGAACTCATTTTTTTTTTTGCAAAAACCTCTGCAGTTTGTGATAACTCTTCTACTCTGCCTATACCTTATCTATTCACAGGTTGTCAGCCATGTCAGATGCCAGTGACAGCCAGAACAGGTCAGAGTCACCTTTTGCAGAGATTCCTGAGGCAGATACTAGTCCTGAGGCTAGTAGTCCTATTGATGATGGTGAGAGGAGTACACCTAGTGGCTTGCCTCCTGCAGCCACCAGAACCAGAAAGCAGAGAAATTCTGATGATGAGGACTCTGACTTCATTGCTGAGGAAGTAACCTCCAAGCCCAAGAGAAAGGTTGTTGCCAAAGAGCAACAAGGGCAGCAGTCGAAGAAAGGCACCAGCAAGGTCAAGCAGTCAGCTGTTGCCAAGAAGCTAAACTTGGGAGAGCCAGCCCCAAGTAAAGTGAAGAAAACTTCCAAGAGGAAGAGGGTAGTGTATGCTGAACCTCATACAGAAGCAGCAGTTGAAGATGAAGAAGAAGAAGCACCCCAGCCTGCTCCTCAGAAGCAGAAACTCATGGGTGATGCAATTAGGGCTCAAGCCACTTCTAAGCCCAAGAAGCCCGCTCAAGCTAAGGCAGCTCCAGCAAAGCCTTCTGCCAAGCCCAAGAGGACAACCAGGAACATCCCATCCTCTGAGAAGAACAAAGGTGATGTGCCACCGTCTGAGTCTGATGATGAAGAACATGTGTTGCTGAAGCTCCGTCCAAAACTGCCGCTCCACAACGATGCTCATCCTCAAGCCGAGGATATGAAGGCAAGGAAGGATAGAGGTCTCAGGCTATGGAGACAGTCTGATCCATATACCGTGAGGAGAAGGACTGCTGTGGACCCCAGATTCCACACCAGAGAGCAGCAGGACTTCTATGAGACTGTGCTGATGGATAAGAAGCCTATAGTTGCAGATACCAGATACGTTGACTGGAAGTACATTGACAGTGAAGAGCACCGAGACTTCTTTCCCCATGTGCATGAAAGCTTCACTGCATGTGGAGTTGATGAGTTTGTGGGTCAGAAACTGACAGACTGGAACGACGAGATGATTATGCAGTTCTACGCCACAGCCCACTTCTATCCTGATGGGAAGATCACCTGGATGACTGAAGGTCAAAGGTTTTCTTCGTCTGTTGAAGAATGGGCAGAACTTCTGAATGCTCCAGTGCAAAGAGAGGACGACATTGATGTCTATGGGATTCCTAAGAAGAACCATGATTCCATGAAGAACATGTACAAGGAGATCCCCGCAGCAGATTTGGAAGGGTGGAAACTTGGCTCAGTGTACTATCTCTAGGCAGGTCTACCTACCACAAACACTATTCTGAGGCATACCTTGATGCCCAAGTCTGGAGACCATCGCATGATCCGAGGCTATTCTATCAACATGTTGCACATACTTGATGAGAAGGCACCTTTCAAGGTGATGGACTTAATGGTAGAGACCATTAAGAGGACTGCAGCTGACCAGAAGAGGTCATGTGGATTTGCCCCGCAGATTCAGATGCTTATCAATGCCAAGTTTGGCACGGGCAAATTCTTGTTGGATAGGAAGCACTTACCACTGCAGCCAGAGCATGAAGATAATGTTGTTGTGATGGACGAGGAGGATCCAACTTCGGTTGAAGGTCAAGCCAAGATTGAAGATGCTAGGAAAGCCAAAGCTGATAAAGAGGCAGCAGCAGCAGCAGCTAAACCAAAGAGCTTCGGAGAGCAGATTCTTGAAGCTACCCAAAGGATTGAACAACGCCTGGCCAGCATTGAACAATCTCAGGAAAGCTTGGAAAGGATTGTTGACGAGAAGGTCCACGCTCTGGACGTGAAGCTGACTGAACTTCAGGTGACCGTCAACAAGCTTGAGGCAGACATGGAGGAAGCAAGGCAGGACAGGGCAGAGCTCATGCAGGATGACCTAGTCCAGGACTCTCATCGCCAGACTGCTCCGGTTCCCAGAGGATCCCGATCAGCTGCTATCCCAGTGACTGACTCCAGGACTACCACTTCAGCACCTCCTACAGCTCCAGCAGTCACTCCAGCCACAGCTCCAGCATCCACTCCTCCAGCGCAGACATCAGCTGAGGTCTTCGCCGATGCCGTCATATCTACTCCGACATCTACCCAGACGGGAGCCGCCAGCAGAGCCCACAGTGACGTTTAGCTCTATGCTTTTTCGAACTTTTTGGTAACTTGTTGCCAAAGGGGGAGAAATTGTATAGATCATAGGGCTTCGAGAGAGAGAGTGCTCTTTCGTTCTTTTCGGTTTCTTTGAGATACATTTGGTTCTTTTGGTTCTTGAAACTTTCAGTGTGCTTGATACTACGTTTGATGCTACCTTAATGAGGGCTTGGTCGTACTATGCTTTAATGTGTGCTTAATGCTTATCATATGCTATTCCTATCTTGTATGGCTATTTACTCATGTCTTGGTGATTGGGTGCATGTTATTCATTCTTATCATTTTGTGCGCTCCACCAAGATGTATGTGACATGGAAGAGTGACCCATAATCCTAATCGATTGTGCATTTGCATTCAAACGCAAATTTTAAATAATGCACAAATTTAGGGGGAGCTCTTGTTTATCACATACTTCTCAAAGCGACGATATTATTCATTGATTATATCTTTTGTCGAAGCTTTGATCTATATGTTGTCATCAATTACCAAAAAGGGGGAGATTGAAAGTGCAACTAATCCCCGGGTGGTTTTGGCAATTAATAACAACATATATATCATTGAACTAATAGTTACTTGAGAATCATTTCAGAGAAGTTCAGTGATATGGGTATGGAAATGACTGAAGAAGTGGACCCCTCAAAATGCTAAGGCAAGCATTGGCAAAAGCTCAAGACTCCATTTTTGGTTTAGTGATCAAAGATCACATTGAGTCCATAGGAAAAGCCAATACTATTAAAAGGGGATGAGGTTGTGTTGATGATCTGGTTGCTCAAGTGCTTAGTGATATATCTCCTTCAACTATCAGCAACTTTCACTACAATACACACTCATAAGTAATCTCGGACAAACCGATTTTCCAAACTCAGTCCCACCGAGATGAACCACCTCAGCCATAAGCCAAACCCTAGAAAAATCGGTCATTCCGAGTTTGAGTTCGGTCTCACCGAAATACGGGCTGCCAACCTTCTGTAACCGTTTGTCATCATTTCGGAATATCCGAGTTGATGATTTCGGTCTCACCGAAATTGGCAAGTTCCTGTCTTGACTCAAATCAGACAAACCGAGATGGTATTTTCGGTCCCACCGAAAACCCCAACGTTCACTATATTTGAACTTTCGGACTGATCGAGTTTCCACTTTGTTCTCACCGAGATTGCTCAATTATATGTGTAACGGTTGGATTTTGTGTGGAGGATATATATACCCCTCCACCCCCTGTTCATTCGTGGAGAGAGCCATCAGAAAGAACTACCACTCCTACCTTACACTTTCTGAGAAGAGAACTACCTACCCTTGTGTTGAGATCAAGTTGCTCCATTCCTACCATATGAAACTTGATTTCTAACCTTCCCAAGTTGCTTTCCACTCAATCCTTTCTTCCACCACAGCCATATCAGTGAGGAGAGTTGAGTGTTGGGGAGATTATCATTTGAAGCACAAGAGCAAGGAGTTCATCATCATCTACAACATCTATTACCTTTTGGAGGGTGGTGCCTCCTAGATTGGTTAGGTGTCGCTTGGGAGCCTCCGTCATCGAGATGTGGAGTTGAACCAAGAAGTTTGTAAGGGCAAGGAGATCGCCTACTTCGTGAAGATCTACCCCGAGTAAGGCTAGCCCTCCGTGGGCGTAGGCCATGATGGAATAGACAAGGTTGCTTCTTCGTGGACCCTTCGTGGGTGGAGCCCTCCGTGGACTCGCGCAGCCGTTACCCTCCGTGGGTTGAAGTCTCCATCAACGTGGATGTACGATAGCACTACCTATCGGAACCACGGGAAAAATCATTGCGTCTCCAAATTGCGTTTGATCTTCTCCACCTCTCTTTACAACATGTGCAATTTACTTTCCGCTGCTTATACTCTAGATTTGCATGTGTAGGGTGATACTTGACTTGATCTTAATTGTGAAACTACCTAAAACTGTTCTTTGTCAAAGGCAGAATTTTTATATTTACAAGTAGTCTAATCACCCCCCCTCTAGACATACTTTCGATCCTACAAGTGGTATCAGAGCTTTGGTCTCCATTGTTTTGGTTTCCATTGCATTGGACTCCATAAGCTTGGTTTCACAACCTAGGAGAGTATGGCGTCTAGTGAGGGTAATTATCGTAGAGGTCCTTACTTTGATGGTACAAATTTTGCTAGTTGGAAGCATAAAATGAAAATGCATATTCTTGGTCATAACCCAGCCGCATGGGGCATTATTTGTGTTGGTATGCAAGGTGAATTCTTCGAGGAAGGAAAAGTTCCGGATCGCGAAGCTACACCGGAAGAGTTGCGGATGTTGCAAAACAATGCTCAAGCTTGTGACATTCTCTTCAATGCCTTGTGTCCCGAGGAGTTCAACAAAATCAGCCGTCTTGAGAATGCTAAAGAGATTTGGGATACTTTGGTTGAAATGCACGAAGGTACCGAGTCTGTGAAGGAATCAAAGCTAGAGGGAGTCGACGCCTGCCTTGAGGCTGAGGGTCTCCAACTGTTGGACGAGTGGCGCCGACTGGGGGTGGCCATCAACCTCGGGCGCCTCCAGCATGAGCGCGCCAATGCGAAGGCAGACGCATCCCTCGCGGCCTCATGAGAAGCCTGCGCCCAAGCCCTGGAGGAGGCCAAGGAAGCCGACACCCGCCGCGAGGCTGCAGAGAGGCGCATGCTGGAGCTTCAGCCCCTGAACGCCGACTTGGAGGAGCGAGCTGAGGCGCGCAGGGCCGCCCTGGCGTCAATGAGGGGAATGCCCTCCGAAGAGGCGGAGATCTTGCGACGTGAGGAGGCGCTGATGCTAGAAGCCATGGAGCGCAGCCTTGAGTTTGAGCGGCTGGAGGCGAGGGAGTGCCACGTGACCCTGGTCGAGGATGCCGTCTTCATTCGCGAGGCCAGGGTCCAGGA
This sequence comes from Secale cereale, assembly GCA_902687465.1. NCBI lineage: Eukaryota > Viridiplantae > Streptophyta > Magnoliopsida > Poales > Poaceae > Secale > Secale cereale. Next base: position 244,365,590 of record LR738715.1, on the reverse strand, counting down.
GGAAATTGACCGGAGGGTGGCGGAGGTCCGCACGGACCTAGCCGAGGGGTACAACTTGAAGTTGGAGCTCCAGCGAGCGGAGGCCGATGGGAGGACTGCTTCCCTCAGGGCGAGGCTGAGAGAAGCAGAGCTGCGTGAGAGGGCCGCCGTGGCAGCTCAGTCTTCCGCCCAGGCTGAGCTGGCCTCCGTGCGGGCAAACTTGGCCTTGCTCCGGCGACAAGTTGATGACGCCACAGTTCTTGCGCAATAGAGAGAGGACGAGGCTGGCCATCGACTACTGCTGCAGCACGAGCATGTCCCCATGCTGCGGACTCTTCGGGCAAAGGCCAACCGGGCGTTGGGGGCCATCTGTGAGGAGAACGCCCCCGATCTCCACGTGGAGGATTACGTTGGTCATCTTGTCTTCTTCACCGAGGTTGTGACGCGTCTGGAGAGCCAGGCCGTGAGGGCCCGTCACCTTGTCGAAGAGAAGAGCCGGAGCCTCGTGGGGCGCGTGTTCTCCCGGGTCTTCAGCTACCTCTAGAGCATTGATCCTGACTTTGACTTTGACGCTGCCATCGCCCCCGTGCCTGGGGCTATCCGAGACAACTTGGTGCACTGGGTGGACGACCACGTGGATGCTTTGGTCCAGGCCTTCGCCACCGATGATGATGAGGCCGTGGTCGTGGCGGACGAAGGCAGCGTGGTTGAAGATGATAGTGACGTGTCCAGCGACAGCGCTGGCAGTGCACACGAGAGCGACTCGGACGGCGCGGCGAGCGATGTGTCCGGTTGAGCTTGTGTTCTTTTGCTCTGACCCTTGGACGTGCGTCCTTGAGCTTCCCGAGCTTAGTTGCCATTGTATTTCACTTAGATCTTACCTGTCTTCACACGGGTTACGAAGCTGTAGGTTCACATCCATCCTTGGGTGGATTGCTGGCGGTCCGCGGCCCTGAGCCTCCTGAGCAATGTGTGGCCTTGCTCCGGGGAACTGGTCTAGGGGTGTTCCGCTGGCCGCGGCAGGATGCCTTGATGGGCCTCGAACCCCTCGTTGGTTACCCCAAGTGGAAGGTGTAAGATGCAGTATGTAGAAGTGTTTTCCCTTAGCAAAGATGCCAAGGATCGAATCCCCAGAGACTCCTAGGTTCAACAAGTAGGTGTCAACTGCTAACGGCGCAATTAGCAATCAACGTGGACCTGCACACAGATACAAATAACTTTGCTCCCAACGAGTACCGAGAGGTTGTCAATCCCTCCGGCCTTGTAGTTCACAAAGGGTTAAAAGCAAATGATAGTAGTGATAGATAGTGTTTTGCAATAGTAAGTAAATAGCGAAAAGTAAATAGCGGTTGTGATCAATGATGGTAATATGGACCGGAGTCTCATGATGTTCACTAGTGATGTCTCTCTCCCAAAAGACGATAAAACAGCTATGTGAGGTAAACAAATTACAGCTGGGCAATTGACAGGACCACAAACGCAAACCAATGCTGATTACATTGCAGAAAGGTTGAGGTTCAAAGCATGGGCGGTACGCCAAAATAAGTAGACCGAAATCCATCAATATCTACTACTAATCATCCACCTTGAGATATCTATCCAGAACATCTCGCTGGTATTAAGTTGCGAGTCCCACCCATAGTGTAAACTCAATGCAACAGACAACTGCATTAAAAGAACTTTGTGTAAAGTAAACAATCCTTGCACCCGCGGGCACAAGCACCGTTGTTTTCCCCCTTGTGGCAACAGCACATCCCCTAGACTCATGTTTCCGTCACTCAAGCTAGTCATCGAGGGGCATGAACCCACAATCGAGCATAATGTTCCCTCTTGGAGTCACTACGTATTACTTGGCCAAAGCAATAAATAACAACGGAGAACATGCAAGAATTACTTATGAACATAAATATAAAATAGGTAGATCAAATATATTACTCGAGATCAATCTGAACATAATCCCCTAATCCATCGGATCCCAGCAAACTCAACATAGCAACAGCATAAGGATTACATATGTGCCTCGATCATGTAGGGCAGCTCACGAGGACTAATTAGTGAAGCACAAGAACGGGGGGAGAACATCACATAGCTACTGGTCATGGACTCATGGTCCAAGGGTGACTACTCACGAGTCATCCGGGAGGCGTCCATGGTGGTGGAGAAGCTCCCGGTGGTGATCCTCCCCTCCGGCAGGGTGCCGGGAAGAGTTCTCCTGGTGCTCCCGATCTTGGAAGCGGCGGCGGCGGCGGAACAGAGATGGGATCGCGAAAAGAGTTCCTGTTCTGAGGGTTTTGGAGGACGCTTTAAATATATGCCAAAGGGGAGCATCGGGGAAGCTTCGGGGGGCCCAGGCGCCCCCCCGGCGCGGTCCAGGGGGGGCGCGCCGCGGGGCGCCTGGAGCCCTGGTGCCCCCCCCCCCGGCTGCCCTTCGGACGCAGGGTTGTTTCCGAAACGCTGATTTTTTATATAATTTTTCTGGATTTTTCTGGGCAGTTCTCGTAACGTGAAAACCTGAAATACAAAAACAGCCGAAAACAGAAACTGGCACTGGGGTGCACTGGATTAGTAAGTTAGTCCAAATATGATCAAAAGTGTATGGAAGTGTATGAATATCATAGCAACATCACCCAAAAGTGGCATGGAGCAAGCGGAAATTATAGATACGTTTTGGACGTATCA
>LR738715.1:244303310-244362922 GCA_902687465.1 Secale cereale | reverse complement strand
GGAAGCGGCGGCGGCGGCAGAACAGAGATGGGATCGCAAAAAGAGTTCCCGTTCTGAGGGTTTCGGAGGACGCTTTAAATATATGCCAAAGGGGAGCATCGGGGAAGCTTCGGGGGGCCCAGGCGCCCCCCCGGCGCGGCCCAGGGGGGGTGCGCCGCCAGGGCGCCTGGAGCCCTGGTGCCCCCCCCCCCCGGCTGCCCTTCGGACGCAGGGTTGTTTCCGAAACGCTGATTTTTTATATAATTTTTCTGGATTTTTCTGGGCAGTTCTCGTAACGTGAAAACCTGAAATACAAAAACAGCCGAAAACAGAAACTGGCACTGGGGTGCACTGGATTAGTAAGTTAGTCCAAATATGATCAAAAGTGTATGGAAGTGTATGAATATCATAGCAACATCACCCAAAAGTGGCATGGAGCAAGCGGAAATTATAGATACGTTTTGGACGTATCAACATCCCCAAGCTTAATTCCTGCTCGTCCTCGAGTAGGTAAATGATAACAAGAATAATTTCTGTGGTGACATGCTATTAACCATATAGGACTTTTTCATAGTCATATGACAAAAGCTTACTGAGACAATGATTCTATAGTAATCAAGTTGCCTCAAGAGAAAATCACAAATGACTGAAAGTTTTACAACATGACATTGAAGCATCAAAAAGATTTGCAATGAACATGATGTGCAAATATGATAAAGTGATATCTAGCTTTGCCCCCTTTAGTGAAGCAAAACATAAATGCAGGGGCACCTTCAAGGTTTAAGTGATGACTAGATACAATGATTTCAGAAATAACGATAATACAATCATGCAAAAGACAATGCTACTTTGGGACAATGCACATTACACTCAGAATGACAATCATGCTCTCAGTAGTTGGTGCTTTTAAAAGAAGGTGGAGACTCAACATAAAAGTAAAAGATGGTTATGACTTTTTATTTTGAAAACATGGAAGCAATTTTGTCAACGGTAGTAGTACTTCATATGTGTCATGTATAAGACCTCCTATAAGTTGCAAGCCTAATGCATCGAATGCCAATAGTGCTCGCACCTTGTCCTAATTAGCTCGGATTTCCCATGGGTTATCATTGCATTACATATGTTTCAACCAAGTGTCACAAAGGGGTACCTCTATGCCACCTGTACAAAGGTCCAAGGAGATAAATCGCATTTGATTTCTCGTTTTTGATAGATCTCAACTTGAGGACATCCATGCCGGAACAACATAGAAAATATATGATGGACTCCTCTTAAATGCATAAGCATATTCTCATAAGAGATTGAGGATTAAGTCCAAGCTAAAACTTCCACCATGATGCATGGCTTTGGTTGGCGGCCCAATGTTCTTCTCTAACAATATGCATATTCATTCAACCCACGGCAATTCACCCTTACTTCAGACAAGACGAACATGCATAGCAACTCACATGATATTCAACAAAAGTGTGACAGTTGATGGCGTCCCCAGAAACATGGTTATCGCTCAGCAAGCAACTTATAAGAAATAAGATACATAAGCAACATATTCTTTACCACAATAGTTTTTAAGCTACTTTCCCATGAGCTATGTATTGCAAGGTTAGTCTGCTTAGTACAGGTGGAGGTTAGCAAAAGACTGGGAGCGACCAACTAAGAGAGCAATGCCGGTCATAATCATGCAGAGCGACAAAGCAATATTGAATCAGGCATGGTAGTTATATCGCTACTCAGAAATAAAAGATCATCAAGGCTTGACAGACTTTCTTTACAGTCTTAAATATGCGTGAGCATACGCCAAGTCAATCAAAATAAATTCTTGAAGGAAGATATTACTAAACCATACCACATCATAGGCAAACAAATCAAGTTGGTACTCCAATAACACATTGGGAATCCCCCAGCTATTTGAGACTAACCATAAGAAAACCTGAACTACTAAGCACCATTATGCACGTAGCATCTTTATCATAGACATATTAACCAATGCAACGGAAGCAAACTCTCTTAATAAGGTGAGCATGATAATTAAAGAGAGTTCAAGCAACCAACTAAACAAAAGCTCTTTGAAAAGATAAGCATGAATACTAAGAGCAGAGCATGATAGTAGCTATTAAAAGACAAAGAACACACACAACAAAGATAGACATGAAAATTCTATGTTATGTTCTAGGTAGAAGTGGAGCGTGTTTCTCTCCCACATAAAGGAATGCTGGGTTCCGACTCGTTATGAAAAACTAAAAAGAAAACTAAAAGCAAGACGCTCCAAGCATAGCACATAACACATGAAGTGATAAAAATATAGCGAAACGAAAGACGAACTGATAATGTTGATGGAGAAGGGGATGCACGGGGGCATCCCCAAGCTTAGATGCTTGAGTCTCCTTGAATATTTCTTGGGGGTGCATGGGGGCATCCCCAAGATTGAGCGCTTGACACTCCTGAATCTTTTTATCATCTTCCCTCGCACACTTGAAAACTCCCTTCATACATAACTCATCATAATCTGATTAGCGAGGTTAGTACCCTTAATAAAATAATTATACCTTGCTGGAAATAAAGATATTCTTGAAGTTCTACTGTTTCTCAAGATTGCCAAAAGGTTTTTGCAAAGAAAAAGCAAGCTCTTGATTTGCAAAATGAAGGAAAGGCAAAACAGGACAGAATCTGTGAAAAACAGAACAACAGGTAGTAATTGATCTGTTCGGGATACTTCTGCAACTCAAATAAAAAAACTCAGAACAGACGCACGAAAGACAATTATATAGATAACGCTGTCGAAAAAATTCAGACCAAAAGGATGATCTGGTGATTTTATACGAATTTTTCTATCCAAGGATAGAATCTGTTTTCTAGACAGCACCTCACAACTTTTGAACTTTCTAGCAATCAGAGGCTATACTTGGCACAAATATGAAAAGCAAAGATACAATGATGATGCTACAGCAGTAATTAACATCAAGACACAACAAAAGCAAAAAGTTTATTCATGTGGGCTGCCTCCCAAAAGCGCTTTCTTTTATGCCTTTAAGCTAGGCATAATGCACAGATCAAGTTGTATCAATTGAACCATCATCAAGATCATCAAAAAGCTCTTCAATAATACAACTATTTTTAAGAGGACTCTCAAATAAAGGCCTCATAGAGATACTCCTAGGTAGAAGACCAAAAGGATACAAGTCAAGGGAAGATTCATTTATAAATTTATCAAAGACAGGTGTTTCTTCCAAGGTCTTAACAGTTTCAACCCCTTTGGCAATAGATGGATTACTTTTAGAACGGGGAGCCTTTGGAACGTGAATGAACTTAGGCTCCCTCTTTGCCGGAGTTTCTACCTTTTTGGTTTTGATTGAGGAGAAGGTGGTTCCTAGAGTGTTAAAGATATCCTCAATCTTGTCTATCCTAGAAGAGTCCAAGTCATGGAATTTGACAGTCTCCAAAATTTTAAAAATTTTATGCATGGAGCTATCAAGTCTATTCAAATTCCCTTGGATCTTGCGATCCAACTCATTTATCTTATTAATGCTTGGCATCTCTAGCTCTATCTTTTCAAGTTTTTTCATAATGTGAGCTAGGGTGATGTCCTCTCGAATGCTAACAACAGGGAGATTCCCAACAAGATTTTCAATAATACTAAGAGACTCCCAAACTGGGGCCTCTAGGAAATTCCCATTGATAGCAGTATCTAGAATAAACCTATTCCAAGAAGTAATTCCAACATAAAAATTTCTAAGCAAGATAGTAGTAGGTTGCTTCTTGGTGGCTCTTTTTTGTGAATCATTAATTCTATACCAAGCATCTTTCAAACTTTCCCCACCTCTTTGTTTAAAGGTGAGAACTTCTGCCTCGTCAAAGACAAAAGGACCCGACATAATGATAACTAAAGAACAAGATAACTATTGTTGTGATTTTCGATAAAAGATACTAAAGCAAAAACTGAAAGGTAAACTAACAAGACTAAAAACAAAGGTAAAAGATTGCGTGCAACTCCCCTATCCTGAAGAGTGGAGTCCCCGGCAACGGCGCCAGAAAATACTCCTTGATGGTCTTCGAACCCCTCGTTGGTTACCCCAAGTGGAAGGTGTAAGATGCAGTATGTAGAAGTGTTTTCCCTTAGCAAAGATGCCAAGGATCGAATCCCCAGAGACTCCTAGGTTCAACAAGTAGGTGTCAACTGCTAACGGCGCAATTAGCAATCAACGTGGACCTGCACACAGATACAAATAACTTTGCTCCCAACGAGTACAGAGATGTTGTCAATCCCTCCGGCCTTGTAGTTCACAAAGGGTTAAAAGCAAATGATAGTAGTGATAGATAGTGTTTTGCAATAGTAAGTAAATAGCGAAAAGTAAATAGCGGTTGTGATCAATGATGGTAATATGGACCGGAGTCTCATGATGTTCACTAGTGATGTCTCTCTCCCAAGAGACGATAAAACAACTATGTGAGGTAAACAAATTACAGCTGGGCAATTGACAGGACCACGAACGCAAACCAATGCTGATTACATTGCAGAAAGGTTGAGGTTCAAAGCATGGGCGGTACGCCAAAATAAGTAGACCGAAATCCGTCAGTATCTACTACTAATCATCCACCTTGAGATATCTATCCAGAACATCTCGCTGGTATTAAGTTGCGAGTCCCACCCAGAGTGTAAACTCAATGCAATAGACAACTGCATTAAAAGAACTTTGCGTAAAGTAAACAATCCTTGCACCCGCGGGCACAAGCACCGTTGTTTTCCCCCTTGTGGCAACAGCACATCCCCTAGAATCATGTTTCTGTCACTCAAGCTAGTCATCGAGGGGCATGAACCCACAATCGAGCATAACGTTCCCTCTTGGAGTCACTACGTATTACTTGGCCAAAGCAATAAATAACAACGGAGAACATGCAAGAATTACTTATGAACATAAATATAAAAGAGGTAGATCAATTATATTACTCAAGATCAATCTGAACATAATCCCATAATCTATCGGATCCCAGCAAACTCAACATAGCAACAGCATAAGGATTACATATGTGCCTCGATCATGTAGGGCAGCTCACGAGGACTAATTAGTGAAGCACAAGAACGGGAGGAGAACATCACATAGCTACTGGTCATGGACTCATGGTCCAAGGGAGACTACTCACGAGTCATCCGGGAGGCGTCCATGGTGGTGGAGAAGCTCCCGGTGGTGATCCTCCCCTCCGGCAGGGTGCCGGGAAGAGTTCTCCTGGTGCTCCCGATCTTGGAAGCGGCGGCAGCGGCGGAACAGAGATGGGATCGCGAAAAGAGTTCCTGTTCTGAGGGTTTCGGAGGACGCTTTAAATATATGCCGAAGGGGAGCATCGGGGAAGCTTCGGGGGGCCCAGGCGCCCCCCCGGCGCGGCTCAGGGGGGGGGGCGCGCCGCCAGGGCGCCTGGAGCCCTGGTGGCCCCCTCGGCTGCCCTTCGGACGCAGGGTTGTTTCCGAAACGCTGATTTTTTATATAATTTTTCTGGATTTTTCTGGGCAGTTCTCGTAACGTGAAAACCTGAAATACAAAAACAGCCGAAAACAGAAACTGGCACTGGGGTGCACTGGATTAGTAAGTTAGTCCAAATATGATCAAAAGTGTATGGAAGTTTATGAATATCATAGCAATATCACCCAAAAGTGGCATGGAGCAAGCGGAAATTATAGATACGTTTTGGACGTATCATGCCTACGCGGCAAAATTGCGGCACATAGGATCTTGCTCCGTGGGGGTCCTGCCGAGGCTGCAATGGCACGCCAGTTCCCGAGCCGGAGGGCCCGGGGTAAAATCTTCACGACAGCCAGAGGCGGCAAAATTAAGCAGAAATCAACGAAAACTCCCCCCCCCCAATTTCGGCAACAAGCAAGACTTCAAGTTTAATTCGAAAGACACGGCGAATCCAATTACAAAAAGGAAGGCGAGGAAAGCAAATAGCCGCGCCCGGCACCTATCTAGTCTTCAGTCTTCTCACCAGCGCGGAGCTAACTGCTGCCACTAGGACATGGCAGGGAGCCCCCGAGGCCCGAGGGCGGCTCTCCTGAGACTCCGGGGAATGTACAACCCCACTCATTATTACGTGAGAGTGTCACGGGCAGAGATCTTCATAGGCGCGATCCTTACTTCATATCGCCAGACGAGGGGCCCGCCTTGCACCACCCCCGACCTCCGTTGGGGCGACCGAAAACCAGGATAGGACCAAGGAGGCAAAGGGGGACGCCAGCGGCGCCCTCGGCGACCACGGGTCCTCTGCTGGGGGGGAGCTTGGCGAGGCTCACCCCGACAAAGGACCTACTTTCGCATAATTTCCTGCTCCTCGCGTTGCTGGGGAGGCCGCGGCTCTAGGCCTTCCACACGCAACCCCCAGCGTTCTCCTACGGTTGAGGGCAGAGCGGCCGCTCTCAGATCTTCGTCCATCGTCGTGGTCTGATTCACCTGCAGTACATTGTTAGCGTACACCTGCTGCTGTCATGCACGCTGTGCTCTGTCGTCGTTGCTGAAGGGTTCCACGGTGTCCCAGGGCACTCATGGTAATCTTCTTCCTCGAGCGCCTCGCCGTTCCATCTCGGCCCGAGGAAGGCATTGGGGCCTTCCCCGAACACGTATGCCAGGTCCACCATGCGGGGCATGTAGGCTTCATCGGCAGCCCCACTGTCGTGGAATTGTCACAGCAGATTTCCTAGTGTGAGGACTTAGTCGTGAGGCCAACGCATCTATGTGGTAGCTTGAGAGGGGTTGAGCAGAATCGAGAACCGCAACACAAGACAAGGGTTTATACAGCTTCGGGCCCCGGGAAACATCATCCGGTAATAGCCCTACATGCTGTTCGAGGCTAGATCTCATTATGACCCTCATGGAGTCGCTGCATAGGCCGGCTCTCCTTTAGTTGTGTCTAGCCCTAAGATTATTTCTTCTTGCTTGTCCCTCTTTGGGGAGCCCTGCCCCTCCTTATATATGTTGAAGGGGCGGGTTACATGACTAGTCCTAGTAGGATTAGGATTACTCTATTACAAGTGGAGTCCTAGTCTTGCTTCCTTTGTAGGAGAATATTCCTTGTGCTTTCCTCATAAACCGGCCCACCATGACATGAACCGGCCTTCCATAAACTGCCTTCTAGGCCACCGGGTCTTGCTGTTCCTCTGACCCGCTTGCCGGGTCACCCATGAGCCACCAGGTTCGGGCAGGTCACTTAGTGAGTCGTCCAGTCAGAGCTGGTCATTAGTGAGTCGCCAAGTCCGTCCGGTTTATACTTCCGGCCGGGTTACGCCGTGGGGTATATCCCCGACATTAGCCCCCAGTTTAATTTGAATTTATCCATGTTAAACTGATCTGCAACATAAACACAAGAACAAATTTGGCGGCTTGTGCTCCGGGTTAAATATTCTTATAAACCGGCACTTGGTCATCCTTAAATGCTTGTCATTTCTTCCTTCTAAAAAATCCGAATCAATAGACCAGCTTCATAATCAATTTGCTTGCAGAAGATATTTTGTAAATAAAGAATCCATTTGAATCGGCCTTCAACGCTCTGATTTGACAAAAATATTGGTCTTCAAATGATATTCAGCCGGTTTTGAAAATGTAGAACTTGCCGGTTTATGATTGCCAAAATTGCCGGGTTATAAAAACTGATGATCCCGGGTCATGACTGTTTATAGACGCTGGGTTATGATTGTTACCAACACCGGGTTACACAATTAATCTTCCTAATTTGCCCGAAACTGAGAATTTGAAGATGTTCCCCCTTTATATGCATATTACCTGTAGCCCCCAAGTCTTAAGAGGAGAACATAGTGATAGCTTAAGACTTGTTTCAATATAAATGTTGCAACCTTGAAGAAATCCATATTGTTCACCACTAGTAAAAACTGAATACTCCATATTATGTAGCCCCCAAGTGCCGGGTTGTCATGCTTGCAGCAACCTGGGACTTGTAATTGCCTGATGCTCAAAAACTTCAACCAGTGTAGCCCCCATGGGCCGGGTTATTATGTAATAATGAGCAGGGACTTTGTAGATATGATCATGTAGACTTGAACAACAGCGTGTAGCCCCCTAGGGCCGGCTCAGTAAGAAAATTGAGCTGGGACTTTATACATACTTCATTGAAAATAACATTATATAATGTAACTCCCATCATGGCGCTTAAACCCGCGTCCAGAAGGTTAAGAACTTTGTGCTTTACCAACTGAGCAGTGGGCCCTTCAATATAATGGATTAATACTTGTGTACCTTGAATTGTTGACAGGAGCAATTGGTAGCCCCCAAGGGCCGGCTCATTATGTTGTGATGAGTCCGGTCTTCAATAAGGCTAGTAAAAATGACTTTGCATTAGTCCCCAAGTGTCATGGTGCATGCTGGCAGTGACATGAGACTTGCATATTTGATGTAATCTCAACTTGAATAATGTAGCCCCCAAGTGTCGGGTCATAAGCCTGCAGCGACTCGGGACTATTCCTTTCATTGTAGAATGAATCATATCCATTGATAAAATAATAGCCATTGCGCTAAAGTGACTTTGAAAACCTCAATCATAATATTGGTTATTGATAACCATGATAAAAATCCAGCCATGTTGGCTATTTAAAGATTTGAATAATATAACCCGGTTTGAAAACCGGTTCCGGTGATATTTGATCACACTGTTGGTTTTACCAAGCCACTGTAGTAAAGGTGATAACCCAAAATTTGAACACTGGTAACTATCATAGATTGCCGGTTTATAAACAAAACCAGGCCGGGTTAATAAACACCAGTCATTATCTTATCTCATACTGGCAACTTATAGTCAAAAGCCATGCCCGGTTAATAAACATCGGTCATTATCTTATCTCATACTGGCGACTTATAGTCAAAAGCCAGGCCGGGTTAATAAACACCGGTCATTATAACTGATCATGTACTGACAACTTGTAGTTGAAAGCCAAGCCGGGTCAATAAACGCCGGTTTACCATAAACAATATTGTAAACCTCAACAAAAGAGAAAAAACTTATCAAATAAAATCATGCGAGACTTTTATGGGCTGCCAGGCCTAAAATTGAGGCTTTTCATGGGCTGCCAGGTCACTGAGTTAAACCATTTTACAAAGACTTTTAAGATGGACCTCACATTAACCAATCTTCGTTTTAACATTGACAAGTTCAGGGTCTGTATAAGATTGACTTGTCAAACATTCAGCGGGTCATACCAGGTTTACCTGGACGGAGTGACTTACTTGATGAAGGCAGGTTAACCCGGGGCTTTAGGTGAATACACATGGCTTCCAAGCCTGGCTTGATAGCCTATTACAAGGGCCTTAAAAACTCTTTGTTGTTGTGCAGCAAGAGCCCCCAAGTAACATTGTGAGCTGTGCTCAGTGGGTGCCTATGTTTGAGTTGTGCCGTGCATCAAACTTTCTTTTGCCCCTTATGATAATATTATCTTGATAGCCGGATTACCGAAGTAACCAGAGATGTGCTCTTATGATAATATTGGCTTGATAGCCGGATCAAGAGGCTAGTCAGAACTTCACTTTATAAACAGAAGCCCCCAAGTGATATATTTCTGAGTTGTGCTCGCTGGGTGCCTATGTTTGAGTTGTGTTGTGCAACAAACTCTCTTTGGTCCCATTAATTTTTTTCGAGAACTCGAACTTGCGAGAGATTATTCTTTTGAACCAGAAATTCTTAAACCGGATACTAAGAGCTTCAAAGCTTTGTGGGAGACATCTTTCCCTTGAACCGGATCTTAAACCGGAATCTTCATTTTCAGCCGGAATTTTTCTGACGGCCTTTAAACTCGAACTTGCGAGAGATTAATTCTTTTTTAACCGGAGATTCTTAAATATGATTTGAGAGCTTCAGAGCTTTGTGGGCACCGCCTGTGTGCCCCGTGCCTTGAGCCCCCGGCTGCAGTATCTGGCCTTGGCGGCCGCTGGTTTGTACCCCGGCGTACCCTCGCGAGAGGCCACCGGCGCTTGTTCCTGCTAGTGACGAAGTCGCTGCAGTCGTGAGGATGGCGCCAGCGCTCCTGTTGGTGTCGTCGGGTCTTCCAATCGCTCCAGAGGATGCCCGCGCCTGTCGAGGCCTCACTAGCGCCCCACCTGCGACCTGGGGCAGGGGTGAGGAGCAGAACGGCGACGCGCCTCTGCAAGCGCAGCCCAGTAGTTCATCGACGCGTTCCAGTAGCACGTCGCGACCGCCCTCGTCCAGCCTGCATCGTAACAGTTCCCGCGCCACGATGAGCGCAACCCTCATGTTCGCCTGCTCCCTTCGGGTGTAGGGTGTCGTCGCTGCGGCGTTGTTTGCAGACCGCGCCGCGGAGCGCGCGCGCCGGGATGCTGAGGCGGTGGTCGCCGGCCCGCGCCGCCCACGGCTGGCGGCGCCAGGCGGTGCGGGGGCCGCCTGGAGCGTGGGGTTGAGGTCTCCATGGGTGGACGGTGCCGCCTGCGTAGGCCGGGTCGCTCAGCGGTCGGCATGACCTCCTTGATCGTCGGCCATCGGGATTGTAGAGCGGTGACGGCATGAACAACAGATGAAAAGATCCGGCGCACCCCTACCTGGCGCGCCAAATGTCAGATCTCGGGTTCCGGCAAAACCCTTAAGGTTCAAACTCTGGGGTGCGCACGAAGATCTTTCCTTCCGCCCTAGCTCGTCTACTCACCGATCCTAGGCCTAGCTTGTCAGATCCGAAGAACAAGGGACACAAAGTATATACTGGTTCGGGCCACCGTTGTGGTGTAATACCCTAATCCAGTGTGGTGGGGTGGATTGCCTTATAGGCTGATGAAGAACTAGTACATGGATGAACTGCCTCCTGAGGAGAGGGGTTCTTGCGCTCGGGTGAGCTTGTGCTGTGTGGCCATCTATCTGATCAGCTCTAGATGAGATGATCCCAATGGTGGTGGCTAGTCCTATTTATAGTGGCCCGGGTCCTCTTCCCAAATATTGAGCGGGAAGGGATCCCACAATGGCCAAATTTGAAGGGGGCATCTAGCACAAGCTATCCTGACAAAAGGTGGTCTTTGCCTACCAAAGGTTCTGGTGGTGACGCCGCCGTGGGCTCCGCGGTGACCTCCGTTCTGCTGTCCTGCTGGCCTTGGCCTTGTTGCACCGATATGGAAACCTTTGCCTGACGCCTCGGGACTCTTTGCTTGCACCTACTCCTTTAGCACCAAAGAGGAAACTAGCACTCTGCGCCCGCTGGCGCCCGCTTGGCCTTGATCGTCACTGCTCACGTCACGAGGACCTCGCGAGGTGTCCCCCGCCTCCATATCTCCGATCCTCGTGAGCCGGCCTAGTGAGGCCACCCCAGGGGATGTTTTGCATCGTCCGCCTCGCGAGGCTTGGCCCCTTGCGAGGGTCTTGAGTGGTTGCTGAAGATGCTGGGCCATACCAGGCAGCCCGGTGAGCCACGCCATGGGCCGTGGGCAGGCAAAACTGGGTACCCCCATTCCCAGAACGCCAACAGTCTCACCGATAAGGATCTTGGTCTCACCGAGATGGGATTGCAAACTCAATGTTTCCCTTTATAACATTTCAGTCTAACCGAAGTGAGCGATCGGTCCCACCGAGTTTGCAATGAAAACTCTCTATTTCCTTTTCGTAACGTTTCGGTCTCAACAAAATGAGCGAATTGGTCCCACCGAGTTTGCCTGACCAACTCTCTGTTTGCCTATTGTAGAAATCGGTCTCGTCGAGTTGATGTGATCGGTCTCACTGAGATTACGTTATGCCCTTACCCTAATGAAATCGGTACGACCGAGTTGATAGTATCGGTCCCATTGAAAAGCCTAACGTTCACATTTTGAAATAAATCGGTCTGACCGAGTTTCATGATTCGGTCCCGTCGAGTTTGGTAAATTGTGTGTAACAGCTCGATTTTGTGTGGAGGCTATATATACCCCTCCACCCACTCTTCATTTGTAGAGAGAGCCATAAGAACGTGCCTACATTTCCACTATTCCTTTTCTGAGAGAGAACCACCTACTCATGTGTTGAGACCAAGATATTCCAATCCTACCATATGAATCTTGATCTCTAGCTGTTATGCCCAGTATGCGGCTATGTCCCCCACATGTCGAGGCACGACTTAAGGACATAAACGCATACTAGAATGATCTCAAGTATGATACTTTGCACAACTCATGTAAAATCAGGGATGAAAGTGTAAAATGATAGTTGGCTTACACTCGCCACGTCACACAATGTAATACATTAACATACATCATCCAAATAACATCAGAGTCCGACTACGGACGGAATCCAAACAAAAAGATACCATAAACAACACAAGCCCGGATCATCCTAGTAGGAGCCACTACTGGTCGTCAGGATAAGACACATAGTAACGTCCACGCTCTTCATCGAATTCCCAGTACAGCTCTGAACCACCACCTATATAATTCTCAACGGTACCTGCATCTGGTGTGTGTTGATTCTATGAGCCACAGAGGACTCAGCAATCCCGTTCCCGGGTAACAAGACTATCAAAGCCTTAGGTGTGGAAAGGCTTAAAACAAGGTTGCGGCAGCACTAAGCACTAGCTTACGAGTTTAGAGCGAGAAGAGAACAAGTGCCAACGATCGCCAAGTTGATCAAGAAGTGATCCTAACTACTCACGATCAAACATAACCCCACCGTGTTCACTTCCCGAAGCCCTTCGAAAAGAGACCATCACGGTTACTCACGCAGGTAGTGTATTCAGAACATGGTGTCAAGTTATCTATAACCGGATATTAACAAATTCCCATCTGCCATATAACCGCGGGCATGGCTTTCGAAAGATCAAAACCCTGCAGGGGTGTCCCAACTTAGCCCATCACAAGCTCACGATCTGCGGAGTAGCAACTCCAAGGTGGGAAGACCCGAGTATTCTCGGAATCCCGTGCTCAAGATATTCCGACAAAGGTAAAACTAATCCAGCAAGACCTCCCGGCGTGCCGACACCCTGACAGTAGCCGCGCGTATCTAGTCTTAGGCCATGATCGGATGGGACAAGCTACGGGTGTATACCAGCCCTTGAGTTTCCCCGAGGTGGGCCCGCAGGTTGCCTAGTTTGGACCAACACTCATGAGGAGCACTGGCCCGGGTTGTTAATTAAGAACTCAGGTTTGCAAAGCCCTATGCAAGTTTTACTTATTAGGCAAAAGTAAAACCAATGTTGGGCCTTGCTGGAAAAGCTTTAGCACTGAGTGGGTTATCAAGGGTGGCCCATAAACCCCAACCGTGTTAGGGACGCAAAATCAAGGAACATAACACCGGTTTATCGGTTCCTAGGGTGGCATGAGTGGAACAAAACACAAAGCAAGAGGCTTAGCCTTCCACCCATTACCAATATATAGGTGATTTAGTTTAACAGATTATATATTGTGATATCCCAACAATAACTTCATCACGTGGCAAGAATCTTCAAATCTTCACCTGCAACTAACAACGCTATAAGAGGGGCTGAGCGATGCATACTTAGCCAAACAACGGTTTGCTAGGAGGGTGGTTACAGAGTTTCATGGCAACAATAGGAGGGCTGACAAACAGGAATAGGCATCAAGGCAAATATCTAAAGAGCGAGACATCTAGCATAGGCAAAGATAGTAGTGATATCTAGGAATGGTCATCTTGCCTGTTGATTCCACGGAGGGATCGTAACCTTGCTCCTCAAACTCAACCTCGGTAGGAACCTCGTACTCCGAATCATCACCGGGCTCTAACCAACCCAACAAGCAACACCGGAACAACAATAAATCATCATGCAATGCTCAACCACATGATGCATGATCATGATGCATATGGACATGAATAGATATGATGCATGGCCTAGGGACACAAGGGGGCACTAACATCATAGCAAACAAGATCACCCACATGAAAAATAACAAGCAAAAGAACAAAACTAACAAGGCCGTGTAGATTATTCAAACAAGCACCCAACAAGATTAAAGGAGTTGGTTAACATGGCAAGGGTGCAACTAGGACTACAGCAACATGCTAGCATATTTAAAAGGGCTGGAAATAACAAACAACAATTTCCAGAAACTCCCATAATTATTTAAATGCATTTGGGACAGATCTAAGAAACTTCTGCTGTAAAGTTGTTACACATGCAAAACAACAGCACCACATTATTCTACATATTTTTTCACCTGAAATGCATATAAAGTTTGTTAAATGTGGAGTTGTAGTTATTTAGTTATGATTTTCACAAGTTATAAGCATATGTATCACAAGAATAATTCAAACAACATTTTAAATGTTTTTAAACATGGCAACAAACAGCATATAAATAACCTACATGAAAAACTAAGCAAGTTTCATATATAACTCAAACCCAACAGATGCATATATCAACATTTATTAATTAAACAAAGAATATGCAGAAAAAGAAAAGGAAAAACAAAAAAGGAAAAGAAAAATAGGCGCAGAGGTCAAAAATGACCTAGGCCTATTCTAGCCGCAGCCACTGACCTGTGTGGTCAGGGTGCTGATGTGGCAGCGGTTGTGTGCGCGTGTGGGAGTGCAGCGAGTGGTGAGGCTGGCAGGTGGGGCATGCCTGTTAGTCTCACGCGAAGCAAAAATGGGGGATTAAATCCCACTGCCCCTTGTTGGATTCGAACTCGGGTCTCGCGGCTAACTGATGAAGGAGCTAGCCACTGGGCTAGAGAGGTGATCTTGACAGAGAAGGAGTCTGGCTCCTTTTGAGGCATTCTGCAACAGGTGCAGATCCCCATCCGGCTGAACCAGAGAAGCTCATCGACAGCGACGAGCGCAACGGCGGCGACGGGGCATTGCGGTGGCTGCGGGACTCGGTTGCGGAGCGGCTCAGAAGCTGATGGTGCAAGGGGACGACGAGCTGCTCGAGCACGAGCAGCGGCTCGGCTCGGGGCGCGGTGGCGCTGCGGTGGAGGAGTAGCACGGTGCTGCGGTGACACAGAAAGGGCGCGTGGGCCCGGGCATGCGTGAGCGCGGTCAGGCGCGGATGCGAGCGAGCACGGGGAGCAGCGAGCGCGAGAAGCAGGCCCGGACGCGAGCGAGCACGGCAGGTGTTCTCTGAAGTTTCAGAGGAACGCAGGAGCACGGGGAGCGCGAGGTTGACACGGGTCTGGCGACGATGCAGGTACGCAAAAGGCGACGGGGAGGAGATAGGGAGGAGCTGGGTATACCTCCTATACCTATGACAGAAGACGAGGCCGACGACGGGGCTACACGACGCAGGCGAGCTCTGAACTCCGGCGACGACGTCTGGCCGAGGCGGCGCTGGAAGCAGAGGAGGAAGAAGACGGCGCTACGACGTCGAGATGGCGTCTGATCCGTGTAGTAGAGGAAGTAGTCGACGACGGGGAAGCAGCAGGACACGACGCCAGCGGTTGGACCCGACCGGAGGATCGCTGGCGACGACGAGGCGCTCTCAGCTGCGCTCGGGTGTTCGCGGGGAAGAAGGAGGGAAGGGGAAGATCCCCTGGGAGGAGGCGGCGAAGGAGGAACCCTAGAGGGGGTGTTGAGGCTTATAAAAAGGGGGGAGCGTCGACGACGTCTCGTCATGCGTGACGGCGAGCTCACTACGTCGACGCTCTGGAACAGGGGAAGGGCACGGCGTGACTGAAGGAGCAGGTGACTGTCGAAGCTGGAGAGGCTGACATGCAGGTCCGAGTGTGAGGAGGGGGACGGCGCGACTGTGCGCTCGGCTCGCTGGGCCTGCGAGAGGACGAGCTGGGCCGCTGGAGCTGCTGCGGCTGCGAGCTGCTAGGCGGGCTGCGGGCTGCGGGAGGCCCAGGTAAGTCCTCTGCTGATCCTTTCCAATTTCTGTTTATTTAAATAAACAGTTGAATAAAAGAAAAAGGACAGGGGCTAGGAGAGGAGTTTGGGAAAAACAAAAAATACCCCCAAGCTCCTGGATTTATGCACAAATTTATAAAATTGGCTTGGACATTTTTAGAGGCAGAAAAATAATATAAGTTGCCATTTTTGAACCCAACCAAGACAACTCCAAAAATGATGAAATTTGGCAGAGAGGGTGTAGACATGGTGCAAGATTTTTGGGGAAAGAAAGAACATTAATGGAATAGGCTAGGTCATTGCAAAAATAATTAAAGAAAGGAAGAAAAGGATGAAGGAAGAGGGGAGACAAGAAGGAGGGGGGTCTAGGGTTTTGCAAGGGCATGGCTTTGCACCAACACGCACACAACATCAACAAAGGTGCCTCACATCACAACCACAACAAGAAATTAACTAAGATGACTAAGATGCCATGATGGTGAAGCAATGCATGGATGCAAAATAAAATAAAATGACAATGCCAAAAATAAAATAAGCTCAAATGACAAGAACCCCCAAGGATAAGGAAAGTATCAAGATGATAATGCTTTATTGCCATTATGTGAAAGTATCACATATGGGGTGTTACACTAGTCTTCCCCAAGTTGCTTTCCACTCAAATCTTCTTACCACCATATCCAAATCTGTGAGAGCGAGTTGAGTGTTGGGGGGGGGGGCTATCATTTGAAGCACAAGAGCAAGGAGTTCATCATCAACACACCATTTATTAACTTTTGGAGAGTGGTGTCTCCTAGATTGGTTACATGTCACTCGGGTGCCTCTGACAAGATTGTGGAGTCTAACCAAGGAGTTTGTGAGGGCAAGGTGATCGCCTACTTCGTGAAGATCTACCCTAGTGAGGCAAGTCCTTCATGGGCGATGGCCATGGTGGGATAGACAAGGTTGCTTCTTCGTGGACCCTTTGTGGGTGGAGCCCTCCATGGACTGGCGCAGCCGTTACCCTTCGTGGGTTGAAGTCTCCATCAACGTGGATGTACGATAGCACCACCTATTGGAACCACGCCAAAAACATCTATGTCTCCACTTGCGTTTTCACTCTCCAAACCCCTCCCTTTACCTTCATATGCAATGATTTACTTTCCGCTGCTACAACTCTAGAATTGCATGTGTAGGAAGATTGCTTGACTTGTGCTAAATTGCTAAAAAAACTATCAAAACATAAAATTGGGAAAAGGTTAAGTTTTTATTTAGTCAAGTAGTCTAATCACCTCCCCTCTAGACATACTTTCGATCCTACAAGTGGTATTAGAGCTTTGGTCTCCATTTGCCTTGATTTTCATAGCTTTGGTGATCATAGCCTTGGTTTCACAAGCTAGGAGAGTATGGCGTCTAGCGAGGGAAGTTACCCCCATAGAGGTCCTTATTTTTTATGGTACAAATTTTGCTAGTTGGAAGCATAAGTTGAAAATGCATATTCTTGGACATAACCCCGTCGTTTGGGCTATTGTGTGTATTGGTTTGCAAGGTGCCTCTTCAATGGGAAGGAACCAAATCGTGAAGCCTCTGCTGAAGAACTGAAGATGTTGCAATACAATGCTCAAGCTTGCGATGTCCTCTTCAATGGATTGTGTCCCGAATAATTCAAAAAAATCAGCCGTCTTGAGAATGCGAAGGAAAGTTGGGATACTTTGATTGATATACACGAAGGTACCGACTCCGTCAAGGAATCCAAGTTGGATGTGCTTCAAAGTCAACTTGACAAGTTCAAGATGAAGGATGATGAAGGTGTCGCTGAAATGTATTCTAGGCTTGCTCTCATCACAAATGAGATTGCCGGCTTAGGAAGCGAGGAAATGACCGATAGATTCATCATCAAGAAGATCCTAAGAGCCTTGGATGGAAAATATGATACCGTGTGCACATTGATACAAATGATGCCCAACTACAAAGATCTCAAGCCAACGGAAGTCATTGCAAGAATTGTTGCTCATGAGATGTCACTCAAGGATAAAGAAGAGCTTCACAACAAGTCTAGTGGTGCTTACAAAGCCTCATGTGATGCTCCTACATCATGAAGTGAGAAATAAGTCTTCAATGAAGAATTGAGCTTAATGGTGAAGAACTTCAACAAATTCTACAAGAGTAGAAGCAAAGGAGAAGTTCCAAGTCAAGGTCCTACAATGACAAAAGATCTTCTAGTCCTGAACGCACTTGCTACAATTGTGGGAGACACGGACACTACTCAAATGAGTGTAGGGCTCCACACAAAAGAAGAGAAGACTCACCTAAAAGGAGAAGTAGAAGAGAAGAATCACCACCAAAAGAGAGAAGGAGTAGAGATGATCGTTATGAACGAAGACCCTCTCGAAGAAGCAAGGATTTGGAAAGGAAGGACAAATCATCAAGGAGATATACAAGACGAAGACATCAAGCTCATGTTGGTGAATGGGTATCCAGTTCCGACTCCGATAACTATTCCAAGAGAAGCTATCACTCCAACTCATAAGATACTCAAGATGAAGGTGTTGCCGGAATTGCTCTTGTGTCATCCAACTCCTATGACATATTTGACTCACCAAATGAAGGAATTGGAAGATGCTTCATGGCTAAAGGCCCTAAGGTATCACACCCCGATATCTTGATTTCAGTAGTGATGAAGATGATTTGCTAGGAGATGATGATTTACTTGTTGGTAGCAATAGTGATGAAAACTATGATGAAATTGCTGTTAATCATGCTAATCAAGATAAAACGAATGACAGTGATAAGGAGAAGATTGAGCGTCTAACTAGAGAATTAAACACTCTCAAGTTTGCTCATGAAACTACATTAGAGGATCATCGAGAACTTTTGAGGACTCATGAGAAGCTACGCTTTGTAAAACTCAATCAAGAGCAAGAGCATGAGTTATTAAAAGCAATCAATGATGATCATCGTAAGAAAAGTTATTCTTACATTGCCAAGCGTTTACTCTTGTCTACCTACATGCCACAAGTAAAATCTTGAAATAAGAACAAAAAATATTCTTCCTCTAGTAGTAATAATAATCATGATAAAACAAATGTTGTTGCTTCTAGTAGTTCTCTTGAATCCACTAATGAATCTCTTAGCCAAGTTATACTTGAGCAAGAAAATAGCTTATTGAAGGGAATTATAGAGAAATGTGTCTATAAGAGCCTTGTCGGGAGTAAGCAATTTGAGGAAATTATACGCAAGCAAGGAAGGCACCGGAAGAATCAAGGTGCTGGTTTTGAACGAATGTTCAATGCCAATGGAGTTGAGTGGGAAGAAGATTAATACCCCAAGACAAAGTTTGTTCCTCAACAAGAGAAGTATGGTCCTACTTCCTTCAAGGGGACACAAGTCCAAGATGATCTCCCACCACAAGACCACAAGCTAAAGGGCAAGGACAAGCTTCAAGAAGAGATTGATGCATTTGAAGAAGCTTCCAAGGCCTTGGTCAAGTGGGTTCCCAAGACTACTTCAAGTTCTACTTCATCAAGTACATCTACAACTCCAAGGATTCCCATCAAGATGGTGTGGATCCCGAAGAAGAAGAACTAGAGTGTTCTTGAGGGTGACTTCGCCAACACACTTCACTCTTATTCATATTGGCAAGGACAAGTGCAATCAACTTTCACATCTTGCACTAGTTCAAGGAGTCACAAAGCCTCTTGTTGGTAAGACAAGGGACAAGGTAACATAATGCTTTCACAGACATCATCTTGTGTGCAATTCACTCTATGTCCATGGATATCTTTGTTTGTTCCTTGTGGTACTAACCCTTGTACGTATTGAAAGTGCAAGTCACTCCAATGGATTGCTCCAAATGATCTACATCAACGTTGAGCATCTACATCTTCAACACCTACATGAAGTCATCGTCGACAAAACCCAAGGTTAGTTCATCCCTCTTAGGGGGGATATCACATCTATGGGAGCTTTACTCTAAATATTGAGCTAAAGCAACTCTAATGATGTGAACACAACAATGCTTTATGTAAAATTGCTAACCCCACTTGAGCTCAAACAATGAGTATGACATATGATCAAATGTTCTCATTTGACTCCTAAGTCAATATACTCATATATAGATGACCTAGTCATCGTCAATTGCTTGATATATGCTAGAGTGTTTGTGCATGCTTTGCCACATGCTTCATTTGCTATCTTATTGTGTGAGCATGTTGAGCGCATATTTTTCTCATTTGAGGACATCCATTTGTTGCTTTGATTGTTTGGCTTTCTTCTTTTACCAAATGGATGGACAAGAATGCCTAAGAACCTCCTCTAGCTATCTATGTTTTTCTCGTCTCAAACTCTATTCACGCTACATCACAAAGTTTGATCAAGTCAGATTCGAACAACTCTAAAGTGAGGAGTCAGATTCAAACCAATCTAAAGTGAGGAGCACTTGGAGTCTCAGATTCATCATGGACTTAAACTTCTAAAACCTCTTAGTGCATTTCGGTCTGACCGATTCTCTCCTTTCGGTCATACCGAGTTCATTAAGTTGATCTAGGTTTTCAATCTCGGTGCAACCGATTAGAACAATTCGGTCTCACCGAGTTGCAGTAACTGCCAGCAGTTTTGCGTCTCTATGCCACCAAGTCGTTCCACTCAGTCACACCGATAAAGTCTGGTTATATATACCCACGGGCCGAAATTTGGAAAGTTATCCGAATCCCTCGCCCACGCCTATCCAGCTCTGCCGTCTCAAGGTCTCCGGATCGTCCTCTCGTCGCCAGCGACCCCCTGTCGCTGGTCTCCGCCGCCGTCAACGGAATTCAACCCCGCCGTTGCTGCCGTAGCGAACTCATCACCGAGTTAGGGTATGAATTCGATCATTTGTGTTTTCCTCAATCTGATTCTAAGCACACAGCAAATGCCATGATTCTTGCCATGTATGAGTTCATCCTATCCAGCGAAAACTCCGTATAGATTAGTTTTGATTCAAAGTTTTAGGGTTAGGTTTTCGCCGAACTCATCTCGGACCGACCGAGTTGTGGAAATCGGTCTCACCGATTTGGCTTAGGCCATTGTACTTGAACTTTTCGGTGTGACCGAAACTTGCAAATCGGTGTGACCGAGTTCAACTCTCAGTGAAACCCTAGCAATTTCGGAGTCACCGAACTGTGTCTCAGTCTGACCGATTTCACCAGTTTAGACTCTCAAAGTTGCTTCCGGAATATTTTCTGTAGAAACCCAAAACTAAGATTTTGACTCAATTGTTTTTGCAAAACCTCTGCACTTTGTGATGCTCATCCACTCTATTTTAATTTAATGATCCAAACACTCTTATATTAATTTACAGAGGGAGTATTGTTTTAAAAAAATAGCCGAATTGGGCGTCTATGTTCAATGTCAAGTGACAGAGACGTGAAGGTATATTATTAATAGTGCAGCAGAATGTTTAACTAATTTTTATGAAAAGCCAAGTTAATTTTGTGCTCCAGCAGTGATAATCAGACAGAAAAACAGTCAGTGATCTGTCCATAGTAGCACATGCAACCCTGCAGAAATGTAGAAATGTACGTATCGTGTCATCCAAAATTTGTAGATCCTTTGTATAGTACGATGTAGTTACTTAACTCTTTTCTAGCCTCAGAGAATTTATTGAACATACCACTGGCGCCTGATTTGTTTGAGCAATTCGAGATTCTGAGCATATCTGCATGATCCCTTGACAATTTGTCGGTTCGTAGACCTCCGTTATTTAACTGGATTTCATTCACAATTCTTGAAGGTAATGATGCATGTTAGCAGCAGGAACTTGCCGGGTCGCAAAAAAACATGCTTTAGAGTTTAATTGGAGCACTGGAGCGCCTCTCATGGAACCAATTGATTAACTTAGGCCAAGAACTGACAAACTGTACCAGACACCCTGTAAAACAAGCAATTGCTATTCGCAAAAAAATAAAAAATCGGCGCAGTAATAACATCCACCCATGTTTCTACACCGTACCTATGTGTATTTACACAGTTGTTTGACTTGTATACACGCATGCTCCTGTATCGCGCACACGCACACACAAAAAAGTAGTGCTAGTACGTCGGCCGTGCTCACGTGAGGAGTACTTGTCAGGTCTGAAGACACGTCTACGACCATCCGAGGACATCGACGGGGAGACACGACCGATTGATCCAGGCTGCTGCAACCACCAACCAGTGTGCTGTGCTAGCTGTGCGCTCGGGCGGGCGAAGCCCGTCCTGGAGTGATGGTGTCTTCACAAGGAAGAGAGGAAAACGCACTCCCGATCGGCCGGTCAGGGGTTGGCCAGCCGGCAGTCCAGCACACAAGTGGCAAACCGTCGATCGATCCACCCACCCACCCGCCCGCCCACCGGGCTCCGCTCGCGCGCGCACGCTGTTCCGGGGCCCCTTCTCACGTGCCGCGACCGGCCGGGACCGCGCCCGCCGTGCGTCCATCGATCTCAGGCTAGCTGTGCGTACGTACGCCGCAGGGCCCAACGGCGTTTGCGTCACCGGGAACGGGAACACACACACACTCGATCGTTGTTCGATCCGCTTTCGCCACGGCACGCCATGATGCTCGATGATGCCAGATCTCATCCGTGCGTTATGCGCATCGCCTGCTAACTACTTGGGCCCGGCTCAGTTGCCCATGTCGTGGTGCTGGTCTTTATGACGCACACCGCACGGTTTATAACAAATTCATAAGCCCAACCCCAACGCGCCCCGCATTTGGTCGGACCCGGATTGTTTGGGGTGAACGGACAGAAAACACGGCCGAACGTGTTCATTTTTGTCCTATCTTTGGTCTGCATTTGTGTCGAAACGGACAAGGCGTGGACGGGTAGGGCGCCTCCCTAGCCCATCTGTCGGGGAAACAACGTTCTCATTTTCTCCTTCCCTCCCCAAATCCCTCCCGCCCTCACGCTCCCTCCTTGGCCACCGCAATGTCGGCCGCCACCTCTGCCAGTCCTGTGGCCCCGAAGAAGAAGAACCCCAAGAAGGAGCTCTCGCCGGCGGAGCTCGCCCAAGAAACGATCCAGAGGAGAGGCTGGAGGGCCACCGCGGCGGACCGGCCGCCTAGGCCGCCCTCGTTGATGCTGCCGCGCAACACGCCCTTCTCCTGCTACGGTTTAGCCGACCCTTGCCGGCCATTCTTTCCACTGCCGCCATGGTCGTCGACCATTCGCCCTCCACAAGGCAAGTCGTCGAGCTCCTCCACAACACCGCAAACAGGCGGTTATCACCCGACGAACGAGCATGCCGCAACCCGCTTCTCCACATCGCCGGACGTCGGCGTGATCGTACCGGGCACCCTCGGCCCGTAGCCAGCATCGACCTCAACGTCACGCTTGGGTCGGGCGCTGTCGGCCATCGGGATGCAAAAGAAGCAGTCGTGGGCGCGGCCAACCTTCCCGACGCCCGCAAACTGTTCGACGAAATGCCCAACCTGACGTCAGCACATTATGACCTAGACTTCGACGATTTCATGGAGAACATCATCTACGAGGTCCGTGGCCAAGCCTTGCACCCAAAGGTCCATGGCCTAGACTTCGATCCCGATGAGATCCAAAGCCAAGATAGTTGCGGCCAAGATAATGGTGTCGAATACATTGGCAGCCATGACAACCAAGAAGAGTTCGATGGTCGAGACGATGCATGGAATGGAGACATATATTGCGAAGACGAAGAAGAAAGCGTAGACATTAAGGAGGAGCCATTGTTTATCGATGAGCTCGTCCTAAAAGCCTATGCACAAAAGAGGAGGCAAAGCATTCACACGTGATCATACACCAAAGATGAGGAAAAGTTGCTTTGCGAGAGTTGGAAGGAAATAGGGCAAGATCCCACGACCGTCACCGAGAAAAAATATGTCATTTTCTGGGGGAGAGTTCATGTGAACTTTCATGAACATAGGAAGTTTCTGCCCTACAAGTTTGCGAGCACCCGTGGCATCAACTCAATCCAAAATAGGTGGTGGTTTATCCAACAAGAATGCAACAAGTATTATGCCGCGCTTAGAGCGTCGAAGCCCGTCCCTTGACTGGCCTAGACGTGTATTATTATTATTATTATCCAATGATGTGTCTATTATGCTTGAGTAGATTTTTGTTGTCCTGTCGGTAATTTATGAATTACTATGATTGGTTCAATTTGCTTGTGGTTATGTTGCTATCTTTTGGTGTCCATCATATGAGCGCGCGTGTTAGGGTTAGTTGTATGCTGATATGACTATGCATTGGAGGGCAAGAGTGACATAAACTTCTTCCTAAACATAGAAATTGATGCATGCGAGATTGAAGGGGAGCCAAAATATTTTAATGTTGTGGTTAGATTTTACCTAAATGAACGTTTGTAGTTGCGGATGCTTGCTAATAGTTCCAATCATAAGTGCATAGAATGCCAAGTAAGGGATGACATGCTAGCAGTGGCCTCTCCCACATAAAAACTTGATATCGGTCTAGTAACATAGTCAATTGCTTAGGGACAATTTCGC
Organism: Secale cereale; assembly: GCA_902687465.1. Lineage (NCBI taxonomy): Eukaryota > Viridiplantae > Streptophyta > Magnoliopsida > Poales > Poaceae > Secale > Secale cereale. The sequence goes on along the minus strand of LR738715.1, from coordinate 244,338,723 downwards.
AACTCCTACCACCACTTTTACACACTCGCCATACTAAAGTAATTGTACTTTTATTACAACATCACCTAGTTTTTATTTTCATGTTCTTTATTGCCTTGCAAACCTATCCTACTGCACCTACAAAGTACTTGTAGTTTTATTCTCGTTCTAGGTAAAGTGAACATTAAGTATGCATAGAGTTGTATCTTTGGTCGATAGAACTTAAAAGAATATAAATCCTAACTTTAGCTCCTCGTTGGGCTAGACACTCTTACTTATCGAAAGAGGCTACAATTGATCCCCTATACTTGTGGGTTATCAAGACCCTTTTCTGGCGCCGTTGCCGGGGAGCAATAGCATGGGGTGAATATTCTCGTATTTACTTGTTTGCTTTATCACTAAGTAGATTTTATTTTCAGTTCTAAATTGTTCTCTATCTTTAGTTATGGATATGGAACATGAAATACCAAAAAAATAGTTGTGCCTACTAAACCAATGGTTGAAGAACCACTCAAAATCTACCACACTCCTAAAGCTTTTTTACTTGGATCATTTTTGATCCATTTGTGCTCGTGCCAAAAACCCAACTAGCTTAGTTGAGGGAAAATCATTAAAGGAGCATGCTTATTTTGCGCAACACCGCTTGTCTCAAGAAGGAAAACTTTTAAGGCATCAAATTAATTGTTTGCAGTCCTATGCTTGGAACTTATGTGAAATATATGATTTTACTTATTGTTCTAGAGACCCTAAGAACACCTTCAATTCCAATGTGAGTTTAAGGATACTAGAATCTTGTATTCTTATGCCAAAGATGATTATAATTACTTTGATATTGAACAAATTGAAGAAATTGTTGCTTTTAAGGTTGCTTATGAAATTGCATCTTTGATTGAAAAGTATGATGCTACTCTTTACGTATCTGAATTTTTTTACATACTTGACTATTACTGTAAAAACTATGCTTTTGATGCTTATGTTAAACCATATATCGAGGACACCTCCGCTGTCTAAGAAGTGACTAATATTTTGCAGGATCTATGGAAGAAGAAATTGATGACACTCTGAGCTCATTAGATGGAAAAGATGAGGTGGAGAGCGAAGAACAAATGAGGAAGAACGGATTAGCTACCCGTGCTCACCTTCTAATGAGAGTAACTCTTTATCCCATACATTGTTTAATTTCCCTTCGTGCTTATCGAAGGATGAATGCTATGATGATTGCTATGATCCCTTGGATTCATTTGAAATATCCCTTTTTGATGAAATTGATGCTTGCTACGCTTGTGGCCATGATGCCAATATGAATTATGCTTATTGATATGAACTTGCTATAGTTCCTTGTGTTAAACACGAAATTTTTGCTATTGCACCCACGCATGATAGTCCTATTATCTTTTTGAATTCTCCCAACTACACTATATCGGAGAATTTTGTGCTTATTCAGGATTATTTTGATGGGTTGCTGATGTCGCTTGGAGCTACGTCGATATTTCCCCAAAGAGGAAGGGATAATGCAGCACAGCTACGGTAGGAATTTCCCTCAGTTATGAAACCAAGGTTATCGAACCACTAGGAGAACCACGCAACACTATGTAAACGATACCTGCACACAAACAACAAATACTTGCAACCCGACGTGTTAAACGGGTTGTCAATCCCTTCCGGGTAACGGTGCCAGAAATTGTTAAGTTGACGGGATAAAATTGTAGTAGATTGAAAGATGCAAATAAAAGCAAATAAAACGAAAAGGTATTTTTGTATTTCTTATAATATAGATCTGAAAATAAAAGTTTCAAATAGAGGAAAAAGGAAATAGCAATATAGATATGAAAGTATATGATAGGAAAATAGACCCGGGGGACATAGATTTCACTAGTGCCTTCTCTCAAAAAATAGCAACGATGGGTAGACAAATTACTGTTGTGCAATTGATAGAAAAGCAAATAATTATGACGACATCCAAGACAATGATCATGTATACAGGCATCACGTCCAAGATTAATAGACCGACTCCTGCCTGCATCCACTACTATTACTCCACACATCGACCGCTCTCCAGCATACATCTAGTGTATTAAGTTCATGGACAAACGGAGTAATGCAATAAGAACGATGACATGATGTAGACAAGATCTATTCATGTAGGAATAGACCCCATCTTCTTATCCATAATAGCAATGATACATGCGTGTCTTGCTGCCCCTTCTGTCACTGGGAAAGGACACCGCAAGATCGAACCCATTACAAAGCAGCTCTTCCCATTGCAAGATAAATAGATCAAGTTGGCCAAACAAAACCCAAATATTGGAGAAGAAATACAAGGCTATAATAATCAAGAATGGATATTAAATCAAGGCAAATCTGATCATAAACTCACAATTCATCGGATCCCAACAAACACACCACACAAAGTCATTACATTAAATAGTTCTCCAACAGACCATTGTATTGAGATACAAAGAGAGAAGAAGCCATCTAACTACTGCCTACGAATCCGTAGGTCTGTGGTAAACTACTCACGCATCATCGGAGAGGCACCAATGAGGATGATGAACCCCTCCATGATCGTGTTCCCCTCCAGCGGAGTGCCAGAAAAGGGCTCTAGATTGGATCTCGTGGTTCTGGAACTTGCGGCGGCTGGAATAAAATTTCGTCGACTCCCCTAGAGTTTCTGGAATATTGGGGTATTTATAGAGCGAAGAGGTGGTGCGGGAGGCCACCGAGGTGGGCACTGATGACCCACAAGTGTAGGGGATCTATCGTATTCCTTTTGATAAGTAAGAGTTTCGAACCCAACGAGGAGCAGAAGGAAATGATAGGCAGTTTTCAGTAAGGTATTTTCTGCAAGCACTGAAATTATAGGTAACATATAGTTTTGTGATAAGGTAATTGGTAGCAAGTGACAAAAAGGTAAAAGTAAATAAGGTGCAGCAAGGTGGCCCAATCCTTTTTGTAGCAAAGGACAAGCCTGGACAAACTCTTATATAAAGGAAAGTGCTCCCGAGGACACATGGGAATTATCGTCAAGCTAGTTTTCATCACGATCATCTGATTCGCGTTTGGTACTTTGATAATTTGGTATGTGGGTGGACCGGTGCTTGGGTGCTGTCCTTACTTGGACAGGCCTCCACTTATGATTAACCTCTAATGCAAGCATCCGCAACTACAAAAGAAGTATTAAGGTAAACCTAACCATAGCCTGAAACATATGGATCCAAATCATCCCCTTACGAAGCAACGCATAAACTAGGGTTTAAGCTTTTATCACTCTAGCAACCCATCATCTACTTATTACTTCCCAATGACTTCCTCTAGGCCCAAATAATGGTGAAGTGTCATGTAGTCGACGTTCACATGACACCACTAGAGGAGAGACAACATACATCTCATCAAAATATCGAACGAAGACCAAATTCACATGACTACTAATAGCAAGACTTCTCCCATGTCCTCAGGAACAAAAGTAACTACTCACAAGACATAATATGGTTCATGATCAGAGGGGTATTAATATGCACAATGGGTCTGAACATATGATCTTCTACCAAATAAACCAACTAGCATCAACTACAAGGAGTAATCAACACTACTAGCAACCCACATGTACCAATCTGAGGTTTGGGTACAAAGATTGGATACAAGAGATGAACTATGGTTTGAGAGGAGATGGTGCTGGTGAAGATGTTGATGAAGATAGCTCTCCCCAAGATGGGAGAGTTGGTGGTGATGACGGCGGTGACGATTTCCCCATCCCGGAGGGAAGTATCCCCGGCAGAACAGCTCTGCCGGAGCCCTAGATTGGTTTCCACCTCGGTTCCACCTCGAGACGCCGGCGTCTGGTCCCGAAAGCCTCCTTATGATTTTTTCCAGGTCAAAACACCTCATATAGGAGAAGATGGGCATCAGGGGGCCTTCGGGGGGCCCACGAGACAGGGGGCGCCCTGAGAGGGGGGGCGCGCCCCCACCCTCATGGATAGCCGGTGGCCCCCCTCGTGAACTTCTTTCGCCAGATATTTTTTATATTTTCTGAAACGGAGTTCTGTTGTGTTTCTGGGCTTTTGGAGTTGTGCAGAATAGGTTTCCAGAGTTTGCTCCTTTTCTAGCCCAGAATTCCGGCTGCCTGCATTCTCCTTCTTCATGTAAACCTTGTAAAATAAGAGAGAAAAGGCATAAATATTGTGACAAAACATGTAATAACAGCCCATAGTGCAATAAATATCAACTTATAAGCATGATGCAAAATGGACGTATCAACTCTCCCAAGCTTAGACCTCGCTTGTCCTCAAGCAAAAGCCGATATCGAAAAATATGTCCACATGTTTAGAGATAGAGGTATCGATAAAAACAAAGTACGAACATGAGGGCATCATGATCATTTTCATAACAACACACACAGATATATATTGTCATATGATTCTTATGCTAAAGTAACAATTCATTCACAATACCAAGCATGAATCATAAACTTCATTGGAAACTAACAAACTTTGATCTCGGTCATTGAAGCAATTGCAATTTATCGTAACATCGGAAAGAGTCAATATAAGAGCTTTTCAGCAAGCTTACATACTCAACTATCATATAGTCTTTCACAATTGCTCACACTCACGCAATACTTATGTTTATGGAGTTTTAGTCGGACACAGAGAAAGATAGGGGCTTATGGTGTTTCCTCCCAACCATTTACCTCAAGGGTAATGTCAACAGTAATAGACCATGAAAACTTACATCCAAGTGGGTATATATGTCAGGATCTTTCCAACACAGTGTCCTTGCCAAAGGAAAAAATGTAAAAAAGGAAAGGTGAATTTCACCTTGACTCTTAAGGAAGAATAATAGATAGGCCCTTCTCAGAGGGAAGCAGAGTTTGTCATGTGTTTTTATGGTTGGATGCACAAAGTCTTAGCATAGAAGAATGTCACTTTATATTGCCACTTGTGATAAGGAGCTTTATTATGCAGTCCGTCGCTTTTATTACTTCCATATCACAAGATCATATAAAGCTAATTTCCTCCACACTAATAAATCATACATATTTTAGCGAGTTTTCAACATGACAACTTACTTGGAAGGATATTTCTCAATCCATAGGTAGGTATGGTGGACTCTCATGGAAAAACTTGGTTTAAGGATGTATGGAAGCACAAGTAGTATCTCTACTTAATGCGAGGAGTTTTGGCTAGCATGAGGGGGAAAGGCAAGCTCAACATGTTGGATGATCCATGACAATATACTTTATTTCGGATATAAGAAAGCATAACCCATTATGTTGTCTTCCTTGTCCAACATCAACTCTTTAGCATGTCATACTTTAATGAGTGCTCACAATCATAAAAGATGTCCAAGATAGTATATTTGTAGTGAAGCCTCTCTTCTTTTATTACTTCCTATTAATTGCAACGATGACCAAAACTATGTTTGTCAACTCCCAACAATTTGTACTTATCATACTCTTATATGTGAAGTCATTACGTTCCATAAGATTGATATGATCTCTTTGATACTCTTTATGTTTTCTTTCCTTTTATCATGACCCAAGTGAGGGAATCAAGCCCTTGATTCAACACTAATCTTTATTATATAGCTCACGGACTCGATTACAAAGAGTAAAGATCATAAGGCAAAAGCTCACAACTAGATCATGCTAACTTTATTCTACTAGATAAAGATACTACCAAAAGGATCGAACTAAGTAAAACGGTAAAGATAGGAGTGCTGGTGATACGATACCGGGGTCACTCCCCCAAGCTTGGCAGTTGCCAAGGGGAGTGCCCATACCCATATGATTATGTCTCCTTCTTCGGGGGTGGTGAGGTAGGAGTTGTTGATGATGCAGGCATGTCGTCCACCTTCCAAGGCATGGGTTCACCATCGTAGAAGGATGACCAAGTCTCCGGGATACTCAAATCTGTAGCCAAACTCATCTTCTTGAATCTATATTCATACTCACAGTTTTGGTTTTGTAGGTCATAGATCCGGGCTTGGAGGTGTTCGATTTTCTCTTGAAGATTGGAGATAGCTTCCCAGAAGATCCTTGAGTCCAGCTTGAGGTTATTTGCAAGCTCCGAGATCATCATGTGGTTGGCATTGAGTCCCCGTTCCACCATACCTTGGCACTTGAAAACTTGCTGCTCCATCGGTTCGAGCATTGTGTCCATGCTTCCGGTCCTCCTTGGCCCCTCAACATCACGGATGTGCAGCACCCCCTCATGCAACTCCATGGTTTTAGGGTGGTGCAGCACCTCCGCAAGGTAAGGGTTGACGACCTTCTCAAAGAACTTGTCCTTGGGGGTGTTGGAGGATGCCATGATGATCTAGATCTGTCAAAAACAGCAGCTCGAAACGAAAACAAAGGATTTTTGCGTGATACAGAGGTCAAAACCTTCGGGAGTATATAATGAATTTTTGACCAAAAGGAGTAACCCACAAGAAAACAGAGTCCGGGAGGCACACGGGGTGCCCACGAGGCAGGGTGCGCGCCCTAGGCAGGGGGGCGCGCCCTCCACCCTCGTGGACGCCTCGTGTCTCTTCCGGACTGCTACTTATTTTTCTATTTTTCTAAATATTCCAAAACGAAACAAATTGCCTTTAGAGCTGTTTTGGAGTCGGTTTACTTACCGTATCACATACCTCTTTCTTTTCGGAGGCTGAATCATTCTGGAAAGTGTCCCTTATGTATTCCTCCGGGGTTACGGTTTCAATAACATTGGTTTCAACATTTATAGGATTACCTGAGATATAATGTTTGATTCTTTGACCGTTCACCACCTTCGGGTTTGTGCCTTCGAAGTTGTTGATTTTTATCGCACCGGAACAATAGACCTCCTCGATAACGTAAGGTCCTTCCCACTTGGAGAGAAGTTTTCCTGAGTTGAATAGCAAGACATAATCACCTACGGTAAACTCACGCTTTTGTATCCTTTTATCATGCCATCTTTTAACCTTTTCTTTAAACAGCTTGGCATTCTCATAGGCATGGGTTCTCCATTCATCAAGGCAGCTAATGTCAAATAAGCTCTTCTCACCGGCAAGTTTGAAATCATAATTGAGCTCTTTAATAGCCCAATATTCCTTATGTTCTAGCTCGAGAGGTAAGTGACAAGCTTTTCCATATACCATCTTATATGGAGACATACCCATAGGATTTTTGTATGCAGTTCTATAGGCCCATAATGCATCATCAAGTTTCTTGGACCAATTCTTTCTAGACCTATTAACTGTCTTTTGCAAAATTAATTTCAGCTCTCTATTACTTAGTTCTACTTGACCACTAGTCTGTGGGTGATAAGGGGATGCAATTCTATGGTTGATATCATACTTTGCAAGCATCTTACATAAAGCACCATGAATAAAGTGTGAACCACCATCAGTCATTAGGTATCTAGGGACTCCAAACCTCAGGAAAATAACTTCTTTAAGCATCTTAATAATAGTGTTATGATCAGCACTACTAGTTGGAATAGCTTCTACCCACTTAGTAACGTAATCAACATCAACTAGAATATGTGTGTACCCATTAGAGGCAGGAAACGGTCCCATATAATCAAAGTCCCAAACTTCAAATGGTTCAGTAACAAGTGAATAATTCATAGGCATTTCTTGACGTCTACTGATATTACCAATTATTTAACATTTATCACAAGATAAGACAAACTTACGGGCATCCTTGAAGAGAGTAGGCCAATAAAAACCGGATTGCGATACCTTGTGTGTAGTTCTATATCCCGCATGGTGTCCTCCATAGACTTAGGAGTGGCACTTGCGTAAGATCTGTTCCTGTTCATGCTCATGTACACAACGTCTAATAATACCATCTACTCCTTCTTTATAAAGATATGGGTCATCCCAGAAGTAATTTCTTGAATCGCAGAAGAACTTTTTCTTTTGCTGGTATGTGAAGCTAGGAGGTATAAACTTAGCAACAATATAATTAGCATAATCAGCATACCATGGAGTAGTACGAGAAGTATTTATGACAGCTAGTTGTTCATTAGGAAAACTATCATCAATAGGTTGTGGGTCATCAAGTACATTCTCTAACCTAGACAAGTTGTCTGGAACGGGGTTCTCAGCTCCCTTTCTATCAATAATATGCAAATCAAATTCTTGCAGCAAAGGAACCCATCTAATAAGTCTAGGTTTAGCATCTTTCTTTTCCATGAGGTATTTGATAGCAACATGATCAGTGTGAATAGTTACTCTAGAATCAACAATATAGGGTCTAAACTTATCACAAGCAAATACAACTGCTAATTTTTTTTCTCAGTAGTAGCATAATTTCTTTGGGCACTATCTAGAGTTTTACTAGCATACTGGATAACATTTAATTTCTTATCAACTCTTTGCCCTAAAACAGCACCTACAACATAATCACTAGCATCGCACATAATATCCAAAGGTAAATTCCAGTCAGGAGGCTGGACAATAGGTGTAGAGATCAATGCTTTCTTAAGAATTTCAAATGCTTCTAGACAATCATCATCAAAGACAAAAGGAATATCTTTTTGTAAGAGATTAGTCAGAGGCCTGGAGATTTTGGAGAAGTCCTTTATGAACCTCCTATAAAACCCGGCATGACCAAGGAAACACCGTATACCTCTGATGTCCTTGGGGCATGGCATCTTTTCAATAGCATCAACTTTAGCTTTGTCAACTTCAATACCTCTTTCAGAAATTTTATGTCCCAAGACAATGCCTTCATTAACCATAAAGTGGCACTTCTCCCAATTCAAGACAAGATTAGTGTCTTCACATCTCTGCAAAACTCGATCAAGGTTGCTTAAGCAATCATCAAAAGAAGTTCCATAAACGGAGAAATCATCCATGAAAAACTCAATAATCTTTTTACTAAAATCAGAGAATATAGCCATCATGCATCTTTGAAAGGTAGCAGGTGCATTACATAAACCAAAAGGCATACGTCTATAAGAAAGGTACCGAAAGGACAAGTAAAAGTAGTCTTTTCTAGATCCCCTTTTGACATAGGTATTTGAGAGAAACCAGAATAACCATCTAGAAAGCAAAAATGAGTATGTTTGGATAACCTTTCTAGCATTTGATCAATAAATGGCAAGGGGTAATGATATTTCTTAGTAGCTTTATTTAACTTACGGAAATCAATTACCATCCTATGACCTGTAACTATTCTTTGTGGGATCAATTAATCTTTATCATTAGGAACGACAGTCATACCTCCCTTCTTAGGGACACAATGGACAAGACTTACCCACTGGCTATCAGCAACGGGATAGATAATACCTGCCTCTAGAAGCTTTAATATTTCCTTCCTTACCACTTCTTTCATCTTAGGATTTAATCTTCGCTGATGATCAATAACTGGTTTGGCATTTTCTTCCAAATTTATCTTGTGTTGGCATATAGTGGGACTAGTGCCCTTATGATCATCCAGGGTATATCCAATAGCAGCATGGTGCTTCTTCAAAGTTTTCAATAGTTCTTATTCTTCCTGCTCTGAAAGGTTAGCACTAATAATAACATGATATATTTTCTTTTCATCAAGATAAACATACTTAAGATTATCAGGCAAAGGTTTGAGTTCAAACACGGGATCACCCTTGGGTGGAGGAGGATCCCCTAGGATTTCAACAGGCAAGTTGTTTCTCAATACGGGTCCCTGTTTAAAGAATATTTCATCTATTTCCCTTCTCTCATTCATATACATATCATTTTCATGGTCCAGCAAGTATTGTTCTAAAGGATCGATAGGGGGAACGACAATAGAAGCAAGAACAATAATTTCATCCTTACTAGGTGGTTCCTTTTCAAGGGGTTATCTACGAAATTTAGCAAAGTTAAAATCATGAGACATATCCCCTAATCCCACAGTAACAATATCTTTCACGCAGTCTATCTTGGCATTAACAGTATTCAAGAAGGGTCTACCAAATATGATGGGACAAAATTCATCTTGTGTGGAACTAAGAACAAGAAAATCAGCAGGGTATTTAACCTTCCCACACAAGACTTCAACATCTCTAACAATCCCAACTGGTGAAATAGTGTCTCTATTAGCTAGCTTATTAATCGTAACATCAATCCCTTCTAACTCAAGGGTGCAATATGATGCATAATTTCTCGATATAAATCAAGAGGGATAATACTCGCACTAACACCTACGTCACATAAGCCATGATAGCAATGATCTCCTATCTTAACAGAGATAACAGGCAAGCCTACAACAGGTCTATGTTTATTCCTAGCATTGGGTTTGGATATTCTAGCAGACTCTTCTTGGAGGTAAATAACATGTCCATCTAGATCTTCTACCAAGAGATCTTTAACCATAGCAACACTAGGTTCAACTTTAATTTGCTCAGAGGATGTAGGTGTTCTAGTACTACTTTTACGAACTACATTTGAAGCTTGAGCATGATCCTTTATCCTAACAGGGAAATGTGGTTTCTCAATATAAGCAGTAGGAACAATAGGATCAACATTATAAGTGATAGTTTTTTCTTCAACTTTAACATGTTAAACTACTTTTACTTCAATAGGGGGATGGTATTTAAACCACTTCTCCTTGGGGAGATCAACATGAGTAGCAAAAGATTCACAGAAAGAAGCAACTACCTCAGAGTCAAGTCCATATTTAGTGCTAAACTCACGGAAAACATCGGTATCCATAAAAGCTTTAACACAATCAAACTTAGGGGTCATACCTGACTCCTTACCTTCATCGAGATCCCAATCTTCGGAGTTGCGTTTAATTCTTTCCAATAAATCCTATTTGAATTCAACAGTCTTCATCATAAAAGAGCCAGAACAAGAATTATCGAGCATGGTGCGATTATTGAGAGAAAGCCGAGCATAAAAATTTTGAATGATCATTTTTCTTGAGATTTCATGATTGGGGCATGAATATAACATTGAATTAAGCCTCCCCCAAGATTGAGTGATGCTTTCTCCTTCGCGAGGCCAAAAATTATAGATATAATTACGATCACGATGAACCTGGTGCATAGGGTAGAACTTCTGATGAAATTTCAACTTCAGACGATTATAGTTCCATGATCCAATATCATCACATAGCCGAAACCATGTCATTGCATCTCCCTTCAAAGATAAAGGGAATACCTTCTTCTTGATAACATCCTCGGGCATACCTGCAAGCTTAAATAATCCACAAACTTCATCCACATAGATTAGGTGTAAATCGGGATGCAGTGTTCCGTCTCCTGCAAAAGGATTTTCAAGCAGTTTCTCTATCATACACGAAGGAATTTCAAAGAAAACATTTTCATTAGGTGCAGTAGGTTGAGGAGCAACTCTTTGCTCTTATGTTTGGGGTGAAGATACCCCGAACAAGCCCCTCAAAGGATTTTGAGCCATAGTAACAAGTGACAATAAATTTCAGCACACTATATAAATTTTTCCTTACCAAAGGCACTTCACTCCCCGGCAACGGCGCCAGAAAAGAGTCTTGATGACCCACAACCTTACGGGATCTATCGTAGTCTTTTCGATAAGTAAGAGTGTCGAACCCAACGAGGAGCAAAAGAAAATGATAGGCAGTTTTCAGTAAGGTATTTTCTGCAAGCACTGAAATTATAGGTAACAGATAGTTTTGTGATAAGGTAATTGGTAGCAAGTGACAAAAAGGTAAAAGTAAATAAGGTGCAGCAAGGTGGCCCAATCCTTTTTGTAGCAAAGGACAAGGCTGGACAAACTCTTATATAAAGGAAAGCGCTCCCGGGGACACATGGGAATTATCATCAAGCTAGTTTTCATCACGATCATCTGATTCACGTTCGGTACTTTGATAATTTGGTATGTGGGTGGACCGGTGCTTGGGCGTTGTCCTTACTTGGACAAGCCTCCCACTTATGATTAACCTCTAATGCGAGCATCCGCAATTACAAAAGAAGTATTAAGGTAAACCTAACCATAGCCTGAAACATATGGACCCAAATCATCCCCTTACGAAGCAACGCATAAACTAGGGTTTAAGCTTCTGTCACTCTAGCAACCCATCATCTACTTATTACTTACCAATGCCTTCCTCTAGACCCAAATAATGGTGAAGTGTCATGTAGTCGACGTTCACGTGACACCACTAGAGGAGAGACAACATACATCTCATCAAAATATCGAACGAAGACCAAATTCACATGACTACTAATAGCAAGACTTCTCCCATGTCCTCAGGAACAAAAGTAACTACTCACAAGACATATTATGGTTCATGATCAGAGGGGTATTAATATGCATAATGGATCTAAACATATGATCTTCCACCAAATAAACCAACTAGCATCAACTACAAGGAGTAATCAACACTACTAGCAACCCACACGTACTAATATGAGGTTTGGGTACAAAGATTGGATACAAGAGATGAACTAGGGTTTGAGAGGAGATGGTGCTGGTGAAGATGTTGATGAAGATAGCTCTCCCCAAGATGGGAGAGTTGGTGGTGATGACGGCGGTGACGATTTCCCCCTTCCGGAGGGAAGTATCCCCGGCAGAACAGCTCTGCGGGAGCCCTAGATTGGTTTCCACCTCGGTTCCGCCTCGAGACGACGGCATCTGGTCCTGTCCCGAAAGCCTCTTTATGATTTTTTTTCTAGGTCAAAACACCTCATATAGGTGAAGATGTGCATCGGGGGGCCTTCGGGAGGCCCACGAGACAGGGGGGGTGCGCCCCCACCCTTGTGGATAGTTGGTGGCCCCCCTCGTGAACTTCTTTCGCCAGATATTTTTTATATTTTCTAAAACGGAGTTGTGTTGAGTTTCGGGGCTTTTGGAGTTGTGCAGAATAGGTTTCCAGAGTTTGCTCCTTTTCCAGCCCAGAATTCCAGCTTTTTGCATTCTCCACCTTCATGTAAACCTTGTAAAATAAGAGAGAAAAGGCATAAGTATTGTGACAAAACATGTAATAACAGCCCATAGTGCAATAAATATCAACATATAAGCATGATGCAAAATGGACGTATCAGGCACAGCCCACCCGGGCGCGCCTGGGCCCCCAGGAACGCCTAGGTGGGTTGTGACCCCCTCGAAGCACCCCCACTGGTACTTCTCCGGCCCGCTGGATGTCTTATAGTCCAAAAAAATCTCCAAAAAGTTTTGCTGTATTTGGACTCCATTTGGTATTGATTTTCTGCGATGTAAAAAACTAGCAAAAAACAACAATTGGCACTGGGCACTATGTCAATAGGTTAGTTCCAGAAAATGATCTTAAATGATTGTAAAACATCCAAGAATGATAATATATCAACATGGAACAATAAAAAATTATAGATACGTTGGAGACGTATCATTTGCGTTTTACCACTACACATGATGATTTTGATGAATATAATATGCATGTGCTTGCTGCTCCTACTTGCAATTATTATGAGAGAGGAACTACATCTCTACCTTTCTATGTTTCCAGTACGACAAAATTGCAAGAAACTGTTTATGCTATGTATAGGCCTTTATTGTTGGGTACAACGCGCGCGCGCGCACACACACACACACACACACACACACACACACACACACACACACACACACACACACACACACACACACTAGTTGTGCCTTTCTGCCTACCGCGTGTACTCTTGATATGTCTTTCTCTCCCTCTCCCCTCCCCACCCCCCAACAATGACCGCAGAAGGGTGAGAACTCGATCTTGATTTTAATCTATCAATTGGCTTCTCTCTCAAACACACACATACACGGTAGTTGTGTCTCTGTGCCTTGCTCACACACACTCGATACGTCTTTCTCTTTGTAGCCTCCTCGATTTGTAGACTTATCGCGCGCACACAACTATAGTGAGGATGACGAAGGACCTACTGTGCCTTGTTTTTACCGGCCTCATGTGATAGTTTTCACCCTCTTTTCTGTTAATTAACAAGGCAACCTTTTCTTTGTACTACCAGTGATTTTGAGATCATTAGGGGGCAGACATAAAATATATCGCTTCAACCAATTATCACAATAACTATTTAAACAGAAACTTGCAAGATGCCCTTGCGTTGCACGGAACATGAGGATGCATTTATATGAGTAGTTTATCTTGTGAGAGAAAAGGATGAACGAGGGAAGGCCTTACTTGCAAATGTGGAGAGGGGTGTGTGTATCTTTTGTTGGGGAACGTAGTATTTCAAAACAATTACCTACGATCACGCAAGATCTATCTAGGAGACGCATAGAAACGAGCGGGAGAGTGTGTCCACGTACCCTCGTAGACCGAAAGCGGAAGCGTTTAGCAACGCGGTTGATGTAGTCGAACGTCTTTGCGATCCAACCGATCCAAGCACCGAACGTACGGCACCTCCGCGTTCAGCACATGTTCAGCTCGATGATGTCCCCCAAACTATTGATCCAGTTGAGCATCGTGGGAGAGTTTCGTCAGCACGACGTCTTGGTGACGGTGATGATGAAGTTACCGATGCAGGGCTTCACCTAAGCACTACAACGATATGACCGAGGTGTGTAACTGTGGAGGGGCACCGCACACGGCCTGCAAATCAACTTGTGTGTTCTAGGGGTGCCCTCCCGACGTATATAAAGGAGGGATAGGGAGGAGGCGGCCGGCCTAGGGGGCGCGCCAAGCATAGGGAGTCCTACTAGGACTCCCAAGTCCTAGTAGGATTCCCTTTCCTATTCAGAGTAGGAGAGAAGGAAAGAGAGGGAGAGGGAGAAGGAAAGGGGGGCCGCACCCCCACCCCTTGTCCAATTCGGTTTGGGCAGGGGGAGGCGCGCGCCACCTCTTGGCCCTTCTCCTCTCTCTCCACTAAAGCCCAATAAGGCCCATTACTTCTCCCGGTGAATTCCCGTAACTCCTCGGTACTCCGAAAATCACTCGGAACCTTTCCGAAGTCCGAATATAGCCTTCCAATATATGAATCTTTACCTCTTGACTATTTAGAGACTCCTTGTCATGTCCATGATCTCATCCGTGACTCCAAACAAACTTCGGTCATCAAATCACATAACTCATAATACAAATCGGCATTGAACATTAAGCGTGCGGACCCTACGGGTTCGAGAACTATGGAGACGTGACCGAAACTCATCTCCTCTCAATAACCAATAGCGGAACCTGGATGTTCATATTGGCTCCTACATATTCTACGAAGATCTTTACCGGTCAAACTGCATAACAACATACGTTTGTTCCCTTTGTCATCGGTATGTTACTTGCCCGAGATTCCATCATCAGTATCATCATTCCTAGTTCAATCTTGTTACTGGCAAGTCTCTTTACTTGTTCCGTAATACATCATCTCATGACTAAATCATTAGTCGTTTGTTTGCAAGGCTTATTATGATGTGTATTACCGAGAGGGCCCAGAGATACCTCTCCGACACTCGGAGTGACAAATTCTATTCTCGATCTATGCCAACACCACAAACACTTTCGGAGACACCTGTAGAGCACATTTATAATCACCCAGTTAAGTTGTGACGTTTGATAGCACACAAGGTGTTCCTATGGTATTCGGGAGTTGCATAATCTCATAGTCAGAGGAACATGTATAAGTCATGAAGAAAGCAATAGCAGTAAAACTAAACGATCATAGGGCTAAGCTAACGGATGGGTCTTGTCCATCACATCATTCTCATAATGATGTGATCCCGTTGATCAAATGACAACACATGTCTATGGTTTGGAAATATAGCCATCTTTGATTAACGAGCTAATCTAGTAGAGGCATACTAGGGACACTTTGTTTTGTCTATGTATTCGCACATGTACTAAGTTTCCGGTTAATACAATTCTATCATGAATGATAAGCATTTATCATGATATAAGGAAATATAAATAACAAATTTATTATTCCCTCTAGGGCATATTTCCTTCAGTCTCCCACTTGCACTAGAGTCAATAATCTAGCTCACATCACCATGTGATTTAATATCGATAGTTCACATCGTTATGTGAATAACACCCATAGTTCACATCGCCATGTGACCAACACCAAAAGGGTCTACTAGAGTCAATAATCTAGTTCACATCGTTATGTGATTAACACCCAAAGAGTACTAAGGTGTGATCATGTTTTTCTTCGTGACAGAATTTTAGTCAGCGGGTCTGTTATATTCAGATTCGTATGTATTTCGCAAATTTCTATGTCTACAATGCTCTCCATGGAGCTACTCTAGCTAAGTGCTCCCACTTTCAATACGCATCCAGGTTGATACTTAGAGTCATCTGGATTAGTGTCAAAGCTTGCATCGACGTAACTCTTTACGACGAACTCTTTATCACCTCCAGTGATCTACTCCTGGATCACTTTTGTACCTCCTTGCCAAACTCAAGGCAAGGAACACAATAGGTTTGGTACACAACATGGCATACTTTATAGAACCTATGGTTGAGGCGTAGGGAATTTCTTACATTCTTTCTCTATCTTCTGCCGTGGTCGGGTTTTGAGTCTTACTCAACTTCATACCTTACAACTCAGGCAAGAACTCCTTCTTTGACTAATCCATTTTGAACTTCTTCAAAATCTTATTAAGGTATATACTCATTGAAAATCTTATCAAGCGTCTTAATCTATCTCTATAGATCTTGATGCCCAATATGTAAGCAGATTCACCGAGGTCTTTTATTGAAAAACTCTTTTAAACAATCCTTTATGCTTTCTAGAACATTCTACATCATTTCCGATCAACAATATGTCATTCACATATACTTATCAGAAAGGCTGCAGTACTCCCACTCACGTTCTTCTAAATACAGGCTTCACCGCAAGTCTGTATAAAACCATATGCTTTGATCACTTCATCAAAGCGTAGATTCCAACTCTGAGATGCTTCCACCAGTCCATAGATGGATCGCTGGAGCTTGCACACTTTGTTAGCACCTTTAGGATCGACGAAACCTTCTGGTTGCATCATATACAACTCCTCTTAGAGGTATCCATTAAGGAATGCAGTTTTGACACCCATTTGCCAGATTTCATAACCATAAAATGCGGCAATTGCTAACATGATTCGTACAGACTTAAGCATCGCTACGGGTGAGAAAGTCTCATCGTAGTCAACTCCTTGAACTTGTTGAAAACCTTTTGCAACAAGTCGAGCTTTTTATACGGTAACATTACCATCGGCGTCACTCTTCCTCTTAAAAATCCATTTATTTTCAATGGCTTACCGATCATCGTGCAAGTCAACCAAAGTCCACACTTTGTTCTCATACATGGATCCCATCTCAGATTTCATGGCCTCAAGCCATTTTGCGGAATCTGGTCTCATCATCGCTTCCTCAGAGTTCGTAGGTTCATCATGGTCTATTAACATGACTTCCAAAACCGGGTTACCGTACCACTCTGGCACGGAACATACTTTGGTTGACCTACGAGGTTCAGTAGTAACTTGATCTGAAATTTCATGATCATCATCATTAGCTTCCTCACTGATTGGTGTATGAATCACCAAAACTAGTTTCTATGATGTACTACTTTCCAATTCGGGAGAAAGTACAATTACCTCATCAAGTTCTACTTTCCTCCCACTCACTTCTTTCGAGAGAAACTCCTTCCTTAGAACGGATCCGTTCTTAGCAACGAATATCTTGCCTTCGGATCTGTGATAGAAGGCGTACCCAACAATTTCCTTTGGGTATCCTATGAAGACACATTTCTCCGACTTGGGTTCGAGCTTATCAGTTTGAAGCTTTTTCACCATAAGCATCGCAGCCCCAAACTTTAAGAAATGACAACTTTGGTTTCTTGCCAAACCACAGTTCATAAGGCATCGTCTCAATGGATTTAGATGGTGCCCTATTTAACGTGAATGCAACTGTCTCTAAAGCATAACCCCAAAACGATAGTGGTAAATCGGTAAGAGACATCATAGATCACACCATATCTAATAAAGTGTGGTTACACGTTCGGACACACCGTTTCGCCGTGGTGTTCCGGCTGGCGTGAGGTGTGAAACTATTCCACATTGTTTCAAATGAAGACCAAACTCGTAACTCAAATATTCGCCTCCACGATCAGATCGTAGAAACTTTTTTTTCTTGTTACACTGATTCTCTACTTCACTCTGAAATTCTTTGAACTTTTCAAATGTTTCAGAATTGTGCTTCATTAAGTAGATATACCCATATCTGCTCAAATCATTTGTGAAGGTCAGAAAATAATGATACCCGCCGCGATGTAACGCCCCGGACACACCCGCCGGTGGTCGTTACTCCTGGCGGGATCTAGACTGGCCCCACATATCAATACTAGTCTTTTCTGCGCACTTTATCCTCACTCGTGCGCACCCGGGACCAACTTCCCGGTCGGTCACCCATCCTGAAACTACTCCAAGCTGAGCACGCTTAACTTTAGAGTTCTATCCGAATGGGCTCCCAAAAAAGAAGGAATTCCTATTGATATGAGTAGTCTACCATCCCTCATAAGCCAGGCTATCACATACACCCCACTCAGTGGAACCGACGTCCTCGTCGGGCCATAGGAATGTTCCCTCTTGGCACAACCGTCTGTACATCCAGTCCGATACATGTGCCATGCCGTGTGCCACGATGGATCACAAACATCATGAACAACATGACCGAGCACCTGTCCGCAAACATCCAGTTAACCGCGAGGGTCGGCTCTGATACCAACTTTTAATGCCCCGGAAACACCCGCCGGTGGTCGTTACTCCTGGCGGGATCTAGACTGGCCCCACATATCAATACTAGTCTTTTCTACGCACTTTGTCCTCACTCGCGCGCACCCGGGACCAACTTCCCGGTCGGTCACCCATCCTGTAACTACTCCAAGCTGAGCACACTTAACTTTGGAGTTCTATCCGAATAGGCTCCCAGAAAAGAAGGAATTCCTTATTGATATGAGTAGTCTACCATCCCTAATAAGCAAGGCTATCACACACGAGCCTTTACACTCATCGGACCACATACATCAGTATGTATGATTTCCAATAAGTCAGTTGCTCGCTCCATTGTTCCGAAGAACGGAGTTTTAGTCATCTTGCCCATGAGGCATGGTTCGCAAGCACCAAATGATTCATGATCAAGTGATTCCAAAAGCCCACCAGCATGGAGTTTCTTCATGCGCTTTACACTAATATGACCTAAACGGCAGTGCCACAAATAAGTTGCACTATCATTATCAACTTTGCATCTTTTGGCTTCAATATTATGAGTATGTGTATTTACTATGATCGAGATTCAATAAACCATTCACCTTGGGTGTATGACCATAGAAGGTTTTATTCATGTAAACAGAATAACGATTATTCTCTCACTTAAATCAATAACCGTATTGCAATAAACACAATTCAATCTTGTTCGTGCTCAACGCAAACACCAAATAACATTTATTTAGGTTTAACACTAATCCCGAAAGTACAGGGAGTGTGCGATGATGATCATATCAATATTGGAACTACTTCCAACACACATCGTCACCTCACCCTCAACTAGTCTCCGTTTATTCTGCAACTCCTGTTTCGAGTTACTATTCTTAGCAACCGAACAAGTATCAAATACCTAGAGGATACTATGAATACTAGTAAGGTACACATCAATAACATGTAGATCAAATATACCTTTGTTCACTTTGCCATCCTTCTTATCCGCCAAATATTCGGGGAACTTCCGCTTCCAGTGACCATTTCCTTTGAAGTTAGAAGCACTCAGTATAAGGCTTAGGTCCAACTTTGGGCTTCTTCACGGGAGTGACAACTTTCTTGCCATTCTTCTTGAAGTTCCCTTTCTTCCCCTTGATCTTTTCTTGAAACTAGTGGTCTTATTAACCATCAACAGTTGATGCTCTTTCTTGATTTCTACCTTCGTTGATTTCAGCATCACAAAGAGCTCGGGAATCGTTTTTGTCATCCCTTGCATATTATAGTTCATCATGAAGTTCTAGTAACTTGGTGATAGTGTCTAGAGAACTCTGTCAATCACCATTTTATCTGGAAGATTAACTCCCACTTGATTCAAGAGATTGTAGTACTCAGACATTCTGAGCACATGCTCATTGGTTGAGCTATTCTCCTCCATCTTGTAGGCAAAGTACTTGTCAGAGGTCTCATACCTCTTGACAAAAGCATGAGCCTGAAATACTATTTTTCAACTCTTGGAACATCTCATATGCTCCGTGGAGTTCAAAACGTTTTTGAAGTCCCGGTTATAAGCCGTAAAGCATGGCGCACGAAACTATCAAGTAGTCATCATACCGAGCTTGTCAAACGTTCATAACGTATGCATCTGCTCCCGCAATAGGTTTGTCACCTAGCGGTGCATCAAGGACATAATACTTCTGTGCAGCAATGAGGATAATCATCAGATCACGGACCTAGTCCGCATCATTGCTACTAACATATTTTAACTTATTTTTCTCTAGGAACATATCAAAAACATAGGGGAGCTATAACGCGAGCTATTGATCTACAACATAATTTGAAAATACTATCAGAACTAAGTTCATGATAAATTAAAGTTCAATTAATCATATTACTAAAGAACTCCCACTTAGATAGACATCCCTCTTTTCATCTAAATTATCACGTGATCCAAATCAACTAAACCATGTCCGATCATCACGTGAGATGGAGTAGTTTTCAATGGTGAACATCTTATGTTGATCATATCTACTATATGATTCACGTTCGACCTTTCGGTCTCCAGTGTTTCGAGGCCATGTTTGTACATGCTAGGCTCGTCAAGTTTAACCCTAGTATTATGCATGTGCAAAACTGTCTTGCACCCGTTGTATTTGAATGTAGAGGTTATCACACCCGATCATCACGTGGTGTCTCGGCACGACGAACTTTCGCAACGGTGCATACTCAGGGAGAACACTTGTACCTTGAAATTTTGTAAGGGATCATCTTATAATGCTACCGATGTACTAAGCAAAATATGAAGCATAATATGATAAACATCACATGCAATCAAAATATGTGACGTGATATGGCCATCATAATCTTGTGCTTTTGATCTCCATCTCCAAAGCATCGTCATGATCTCCATTGTCACCGGCTTGACACCATGATCTTCATCGTAGCATCGTGGTCGTCTCACCAACTATTGCTACTACTACTATCGCTAACTCATAGTGAGAAAGTAAAGCAATTACATGGCCTCCGCAATTCATACAATAAAGAGACAACCATAAGGCTCATGCCGGTTGCCCATAATTTAAAAAACATGATCATCTCATACAATAACGTATAACTCATCAAGTCTTGACCACATCACATCACAACATGCCCTACAAAAACAAGTTAGACGTCCTCTACTTTGTTGTTGCAAGTTTTACGTGGCTGCTACACGCTTAGCAAGAACCGTTCTTACCTACGCATACAAAAACCACAACGATTTTTCATCAAGTGTGATGTTTTAACCTTCACAAGGACTGGGCGTAGGCACACTCGATTCAACTAAAGTGAGAGATACAGACACCCGCCAGTCACCTTTAAGCCACGAGTACTCGTAATGGTGAAACCAGTCTCGCGTAAGCGTACATGTAATGTCGGTCCGGGCCGCTTCATTTCACAATACCACCGAATCAAAGTATGACATGCTGGTAAGCAGTATAACTATTATCGCCCACAACTCATTATGTTCTACTCGTGCATATCATCTATGCATAGACCTGGCTCATGATGCCACTGTTGGGGAACATAGTATTTCAAAAAAATCACCTACGATCACGCAAGATCTATCTAGGAGACGCATAGCAATGAGCGGGAGAGTGTGTCCACATACCCTCGTAGACCGAAAGCGGAAGCATTTAGCAACGTTGTTGATGTAGTCGAACGTCTTCGCGATCCAACCGATCCAAGCACCGAACGTACGACACCTCCGCGTCCAGCACACGTTCAGCTCGATGACGTCCCATGAACTCTTGATCCACTTGAGCATCATGGGAGAGTTTCGTCAGCATGAAGGCTTGGTGACGGTGATGATGAAGTTACCGACGCAGGGCTTCGCCTAAGCACTTCAACGATATGACCGAGGTGTGTATCTTTGGAGGGGGGCACCGCACATGGCTTGCAAATGAACCTGTGTGGTTTTGGGGTGCCCTCCCCTCGTATATAAAGGAGGGAGAGTGAGGAGGCGGCCGGCCTGGGGGCGCGCCAAGCATAGGGAGTCCTACTAGGACTCTCAAGTCCTAGTAGGATTCCCTTTCTTATTCGGAGTAGGAGAGAAGGAAAGAGAGTGAGAGGGAGGAGGAAAGGGGGGCCGCGCCCCCACCCCTTGTCCAATTTGGTTTGGGCAGGGGCGAGGTTGTCGGTTTCAGGGCTCCCAAAACCCGATAAGTTCGAACATAGGGGCGTGAACGAAGATCTCGCCCACTCACGTCTACCTAGCGCCTCGCTCTCATCTCGGTGGAAGGATTGAAGCAAACAACTACCAAAACACACAAGAGTTTATCCAGGTTCGGCCACCGAGTGGTGTAAGACCCTACTTCCTGCTTTGATGGATTAGCCTCGGGCGAGCTGGGATACGAGCTAGTACAATGGTTCCTGGGCTCAGGAGGTGAGCTCAGGAGGGTCTTGAGGCTAGTGTTCTTGCTCCTTGTGTGGTGGGAGAGTGTATCCATCAATCCCTTCATAGTGGGAATCCTAGCTACTTATATAGGCGGACAGGGTCCTCTTCTCCCAAAATGTTTAGGCGGGAAGGGATCCCACAACGACAATTTTTGAGCGGGAACACAAGGACGTTCTTATCCTGACAAAAGCGGTCTTCACCTGCAAAAGGATCAGGCGGTGACACGGTGGTGGGCTCGACGGTGAGATCCTCCTTGTCGTCCTTGCGGTCTTCGGTCTTGTTGCACCAAAGGGGAAACCTTTGCCCCGCTCCTTGGGGAACCAACGGCTGCTCTGCCCCCTTTGCACCGAAATGGCAACTGCGCCGCTGGCGGATGCTGGCACCCACTCGCGCGGTGCGTCACTGATGACATCACTGCCTCCTCCTGAGGCAGGCTTGGCCTTGGATTCTCCGCCCCTCTGGAGCACCTTATAGAGGTCGCTCCTGAGGAGGTCTTGACGTCATTCTCCTCGCGAGGCTTAGCCCCCTCGTGAGGGTCTTGGACAGCTGGTCAATCAGCTGGGCCGTACCGGGCCGCTTGCAGGAGCGCGTCGCGGCCCGCAGACAGGCAAGTCTGGGTACCCTGGTTCCCAGGACGCCGACAGTAGCCCCCGGAACCAAGGCGCGCACGGAGTTGGCTTCCGGGCGAAGCCTTAGTCGAGGACGAAGCACCGCGGGCCCCCAAAAAGGCTGCAGGCCAGGCTGGCGCGTGACGGTTGGATGGGACATGAGCGACCCTGCTCCCCACGCCGTCTCGGCAACCGTGCGTCTTGACAAAAGGGGGCCTTCTCCGCTGGGGGGAGTTATCGCCCTCTTTCCTTCCTGCTCAGATTTCTTCCCCTTACGCCTCCTGCCTTCATGCATCCTTCGGCTCCCTCAACCATGGTGAAGAGGAACAAGAGTGCCGCGCCGGCGTCTGGATCTGCTTCTTCTCTTGATGCAGCACTTGAGGAGTCCTCCATTACCAGGGAGGAGAACTACTCAAAGGTCCAACCTTTCCTGTCGAGCACCCACAATGAGCACGGCCCGGCGCGGATCTGGGCCGGATCCACCATGGCGCGGACCTTGTCGAAGTCATGCTACCCCTTCTTCCTCCACAGCATCTCCGTGGGGCTCATGCCCCCCTTCTCTGAGTTCTTCTACGCCATCCTGGAACATTACCAGTGCACGCTCTCCATATCCAGCCTCGCTCCGTCTTCGTCCTGTCGCTCTTCGCCTTTTACTGTGAGGCGCTCGTGGGGGTGAGGCCGACCGTCGCCCTCTTCCGCCACTTCTTCTCCATGCACCGGTACGACGATGGCCTGTGCTCGGGCTGCATTTCCTTCGTCTTCCAGCGCCAGGATTGTCGACTGATGACGACCGGGAAGAAGATAGAGTCCCACCGGAAGAGGTGGGTCTACCTGGACGCCCAGCGCGTCCATCCTCTGCTGGTGCTGCCTACTGCCTGTCCAGCGAAGCGCGCCGGCTGGAGCCACGCAAAGCTCACCAACCCCCTTGCCGGGCCTGTCTTGGCAAAGAGGCCGACCTGAGCTCGAGGCTCGAAGGGGGCCAGATCATGAAGGAGTTCTTGAGGCAGCGTCTGGCTCCGCTGCAGGCTCACTCGCGCCCCATGTGGGAGCTGATGGGCGACGACGACAGGCTCCGGCTGCACCCAGGGGTGCTGGCCGAGGATGATCTGGACTTCACCTCGAGAACTCTCCTGGGGATGATTCCGTAGGATCTCCCTGGGCCTACCTGTCGCTGTACAGTCGCCTTGACAAGGCCGAGCTGTTGAAGGCCGTGTCGGATTTTGGTGCGCCCGTGGGCGCTCCGCCCACGTTCGACGTGTCTTCTGGTGCTGATGACGAGAGTGACGAGGGGGGCTTGGAGGATACCATGGACGACGAGGGGGAATCCTCCGAGGCATTCGCCGGAGCAATGACGCCAGGCGCAGCTGCCGCTGGACGGTCCCAGGCGACCACTCCACGTCGATCCGACCACGCTGCGTCCGGGGGAAGCAAGGTGGCGACTCCGCCGAAGAGTATCATGCCAGCGAACCTGGCGACCGCGGCCGCGCCCAGGACTGTGGCCTCACACCTCACCCAAGCCCGGGCTATCGGCGCGCCCAGGGCGCCAGCGGCTGCTGCTGACCTGCTGGTGAAGAGAACGGCGCGCCTCGCCTCTGACGAGTAAGTGTGCAATTTGTCACTCATCCTTAGCTGTTGTGTCCCTGATGCGCTCTCCCTGATGCAGCAGCCTGGGAGGTGTGATGAAGAAGGTGAAGGGGGAGGTCACACTGCGATGCCCTGCTCCTCCGGCTGCTGATGCGACCTCGGGGAAGGATGCCGCGGTGCTGGGTGCCCCGGTCGACCGGGCCACCGAGCATGCGGAGATGGTGTCCCTCGAAGACGTCCCCGTCTCCGACGAGGTTGCTGAGTTGGCTTCTGCTCCGGCTGCTCTGGCGAGGGAGGCCGGAGCCCCCGAGCCCCTGGTCGAGCAGTCGGTCTTGTCGGTGCCCGTGCGCCAGCCGACGCAGCCTGGTCCTGATGCTTTGGAGGCCGCCTTCGCCGCGCTGGGTTGTCTTCGCACCAATCTGCAAGATGGTGACGGCCACCTGACAGAAGGGCGCCTGGGGCTGATCCGTGGGTGGCTCCTGGCGGACGAGTCTGCGCGGACCTCCTGGGATCAGGCCTCAGTGGTTGTTATGAAGGGTCGAGAGGAAGCTGCGGCGGCCACACTGGCTCGTGAAGCTGTGCGAGCTGACGCCGCGTCCTTCGAGAAGCACTGCCTTGAGGCGGAGAGCGAACTGGGGGTCCTTCGCGAGGAAGGCATCGGGCGTGCCCTGGAGCTCAAGAGGTTGGAGAAGGAGCTTGAGGCGCAGAAGACCGAGACGTCCCGGCTGCAACAGGAGCAGCTTGCTGACCACGCAGCCCTGGAGAAACTGAAGGTTGAAGTTGAGCAGGCCAGGGCGACCCAAGCCGCTCGCAACCAGGAGGAAGCCCTTGCGGCCTCGGCAGCGGTGATTCCCGAGGCCCTTGTCGCCTTTGACCTTGGGGCCCGCAAGGCGCTGCATGCCGCCTACGGGGAAGGGTTCAAGGAGCCGCTGGCCGCCCCGGAGGGAGGCCCCGCCGGGCTCCTTGCCGCGCTCGTGGAGTCCTTGCGCGATGTTACGGCCGCAATTGGCCAGTTAGCCGACTTCGAGAGCCGTACGCTGCTTACCTTGGTCCTGGCGCAGGTGTGCAGCCACCTAAGTCTTCGCGACCCTACCCTTGACCTGGCCTCGCTGTCCGGGCCCGTGACCGATGTCATGGAGGACATGGCTGCTGACGCCCTGAGGGTGAAGGTCACGTCGCTGGTGGAGGCGTTCCTCCAGGCTACAGCTACCGCGGCCGAGGAGGTGGAGACCGGTGACGGCGCGCTTGGCAATGCCTGATCTGTTCCTATTTAGTGAGAGAAGTGCGAGTGCCTCGGGGAGGCGTAAGAACTTTGTTTGAATTTGAAAAACTTGGCATTATTGTAATAGCTAGATGATTTCCATGCTTGCTTCCTTTCATGTTTGCTTAGGTGCTCTGCATCGGCAGGGCCCAACCCCGCGCATACCTCGACCGCCATTGAGCCCTCCGGATGACCGGGGTTACCGTAGTAACTAGACTCAAGGGATGAGGGGCTACGTGGCTAGTGAGGCCCTTGGGTCGCGATGCCCAAGGGTCCCCCTTGACGTTCAAGCGATCCCGTTTTCGTTCTGCGTCGGCAGGGCCCAACCCCGCGCATACCTCAATCGCCATTGAGCCCTCTGGATGACCGGGGTTATCGTCATAACTAGACTCAAGGGATGAGGGGCTACGTGGCCAGTTAGGCCCCTAGGTCACGATGCCGAGGGGGCCCCATGACGTACGAACAGCTCTCATGAAGGAGAACGAGCACCATACCTTGCCCACAAGCCTTCGCATGGGATGGGGGCACGAGAAGGCCAGGTGTTTGGGCACCTGGTAGGGTGGCGTCTGCCAGGCGTGACCTAAGCATAGCCCCCGTGCCTAGCCCGCCTCGCGACACCCATCCAAGGAGAAGCTGTGAGCGTCGTGAGCTGAAAAGCTCCCTGAGGTTGGTGCGACCACTGGGGGCCACCCTCAGTTGTTTATAACTAGCGCGGAGCATAGAGCTACCACACTTGCGCGGAGTGTGGGCATAACCGCGCCTCGGTCGTAGCGTCCAGCGCGGAGCTTGGTGCTTCCACTAGTTCGTGGGCATAACCGCTCCTCGGTTGGATCTGCCAGCGCGGAGCTTGGTACTTCCACTGGACCGTGGGAGGGAGCCTCCCATCGGGAGAGACTCCGAGGCATGTACAGCCCCGTCCTGACACGTGGCTTGCACGGTAGGACAGCCAAGGTGTATATGGGCCCTCCTCACGACGAGCTGAACGACTCTGAGGAAGTTCTCGTGAGCTTACGCATCACTCACGAGACCCTATCCAGAGGCGGGTTGCGCCTGAGTCTTCTTCTGCAAAATGTGAAAAGAGAGGTGTTGTGTCGACCTGCGTCGAGTGCATCTCTAGAAGGTATCGCATGAGAAGGCCGCAGCACTAGCGACCCCAGGAGGTGATGTCACGAGAATGGCTCGCAAGACAAAGCTCAGCCACTGGATTTGTCGACGCTGCAGGGACGGGCCCGAGCACAGACGTCGTGCCTAGTCTTCTCATGCAACGGTCCAAAAGAAAAACAACCGGCGCGCGGTTCCCGCATGAGCAAGGCACCTACCACGGGCCCTTACTTACCCATCCACGATTAGCCCATGCGAGAACAAGGCGCCAAGGACCATGGGAGGTGACGTCACGGGAATGGCTCGCGAGACAGAGCTCAGTCCTTGGGTTTATCGACGCTGCAGGGACGGACCCGAGCACAGACGTCGTGCCAGTCCTTAATCTTGGGGCGGTCGCGAGAGGATGCAGCCCGAGAGGCGCCCTCGTTTGGATACCTGAAGTGTCACCTAATACTTGTCAAAGGATAGTTGGGGTAGCTGAAGACGCGAGCCGTGTGGGTCGCTCCCGATGATCTTTGGGCTCCTGAGGCCCAGGGGCTCTAGAGGCTCTCAGCGGTCGCGCGGGTCTGGTTCTCCCTCCGTCTGGACCGCCTGCCACTGAGCCTCCCGAGCCCCCAAGGCCTGCTGCACGAGGTGCTGGAACGTGGCAGCTGCGTTGCGGTAGCCGAAGAGTGTGCAGACGTAGTTGCAGGGGAGGGCCCTCCTCCGGCCGACCACCGTCGGCCAGAAGGGCTCTTGAGAGGCGGCTCGGTTGAGACCCACAATGTCGACGCAAACACGGAAACAGTCGCTTGGGCTGCGAGCAGGTGAACTTGGGGTTGTGCGGTTACGCCCACCGCGGACGAGTCTTGCGTACTGAAGCTCCTCGGTAACTTGGTCGATGAAGTCCCGAGCCCCCAGCGCTGAACGGCTCACGCTGGGCTCACAAAAACACGCATCAAGATACGCTTGCAGGTGGTGCTCGAACACCTCCCTCGAGACGCCGGTCAGCCCGGAGACACTCCAGAGGAGAGCCCCCAAGCCCATCACGAGAGGGGTGTTGAGCGCGCCTCCCTATGCGAGGGTAGAGGGCGCCTCGTCAGCAGGCGCAAGTCCTGAGGCCAGGACGTCAGGAGCCCCTGCATCCTGAGGTCCGTTGACGGGTAGGTTCTTCTTATTCTTGGGGGCGGTCTGCAGGGCAAGGACGGCTCCATCCTCGTCGGAGCACTCGACTGCCGCGGTCTGATAGGCGTGCTCTAGGGAACACACCGCTTCCTTCTCGTCGGAGGCGATTGTGATGACTCCGCCGCTCTCGGGCATTTTGAGGACGTTGTAGCCGTGATGGGTCGCCGCCATGAACTTGGCGAGGGCAGGATACCCTAGGATGGCATTGTACGGGAGGTGGATGTTGGCGACGTCGAAGTCGATGAGCTCGGTGTGGTAGTTGTCGCGGTCACCGAAGGTGACGGGGAGGCGGACCTGCCCCATCGGGAGTGTGGAGCCATCCGTGACTCCGTAGAATGGCTTGGTCGGGTGGAGCTGATCGTAGGGAACCTGGAGTGTCTCGAAGGTCTAGACGGAGAGGATGTTGAGTCCTGCTCCGCCGTCGATGAGGGTCTTGGTCACGAGAACGTTGCTGATGGTCGGGGTGCAGAGCATCGGGAGGGCGCCTGGGGCCGCAGCGCACTTGAGCTGGTCCTTGGGGTTGAAGGCGATGACTTGCTTGGTCCACCTGAGGTTGCGCGCGGCTTCAGGCCTGGGAAGCGCCGCGTTCACCTCACGGGCAAACTGCTTGAAGATGCGGTGGGAAGCCGGGGCATGGGCTCCTCCCAAGATGCATGCAACCGCACGCGGCTCCTGGAAGCCCCCTGCCCCGTCTCCCTGGTGATCGTCGTCGTTCCTCCTTGATGGTGGTGGCAGCGGAGGCAGGCCTCCATTGCCCTGAGGGCGACCCTCACGAGGCTGGTCGAGCTAGGGGGCGTCACGAGGCTGCTCCTACCAGTGGTCTTCACGAGGCTGCTCACGCCACCCTTGGTGTCGTGGAATTAGCATGACAGATGTCCGGTTTAGAGGACTTAGGTGTGGAGCCATCGCGCAGGTTAGCTTGAAGAGGTTAAAGCACACAAAGAACACAGAGGGTTTATACTAGTTCGGCCCCTTCGATGAAGGTAAAAGCCTACGTCTAGTTTGGTTTGGTATTGCTTGGGCGTCGATGAACAGGGAGCAGATTGCTTGCCTGTGTCTCGAGGGGTTGTTGCTTGGCTTGAACCGTCGCCGGGTCGTCCCTTTATATAGGAGGCAACGCACGGTCCGGTTTACAGAGTCCCGAGGCCGGTTCATAATCGTGTCCGCCTCGGTCTCTGCCCTTTCTACCTTATGCCTCAAGTTACATGATAGGACAGTTCATAAACCGTAAACTTTACATATGGGCCCTAAGCCTTCATGGGCCGTAACCTCTACTGGGCTTATGATAACACAGCTACATTAATATAATCCGGATCTTCCTAGCCGGTTTATACTTGCTAGTAATATCCTTGACATTAGGCCCGAGAGTGATTTGAACTTGTTCATGTCAGTCTTCTCAATGCTGCATAAATTTCCTCCTTGTAGCTTTTCTGCTTTGTAAACCGGCTATGACATCATCTCCAGAAATCGTTTTATTCGGTCATGACATCACCTCCGCATTTATTGCTCACAGCTGTTTGTTACCTTTGTTTAAAGGCTATCCCGAAAATCGAGGCGACAATGGAATCTTTATCCAATCTCTGACCTCCTTGATTCCCGCGCTTGCCGTTTCACCTCTCCAGTCTTTATAAATACCGCTGAGCCCTATTCTTTTCCTTCCTTCCGCACTTCTTCTTCCTCCGTCGCCCGAAGCTCCGTCGCTGCCTTCGAGCTCGTTGTCGTCGTCCCGCCAGGCCGCTGCATCACCCTGAAACGCGTCCAGAGTACTTCGCCGCCGTCTCCTTCTTTCTCAGGTATTCCTTTCTTCTCGTTGTAGATCTTTAATCTAGGGTTCCTCCATTGCTTCCGCCATGAAAGCTCGAGCTTTGCTGTTCTCCTTTGTAGGTTATATTTGCAGTAGATTCAAACCCTGGATTTGTTTCAAACGCGTTCCCGCTCCGTAGTTTGAACTTAGATTCGGACCTTAGACTCAACCCTTAGATTTATTTGATCTGTAGAAATCCTTTGTAGTTCTTCCTGCATTTGACTCGCGTATACTTCATCTTTTTCTTACCGCTCAGATCCATTTTTACTTTAGCCTTCTGTAGAAACCTGTTTCTTTGTCTTGATAGATCTGTAAGCTATTCACCGGTTTAACCAATCATATATTCCTCTTGCAAAGAATTAACCATGAGCCCGACGGTTTAGCCTCCTCTTTTTTGCTATTATAAACCGGCAGCAGTTCATTTCACATCTGCTTCCGGGTTGCCAATGCCATTAGTCCCCTGTCTAAACCGTCGATACAATTAGATGATATACTCCGGTTTATGCTTCAGTACCTAATAATCCGGATTTTGCACTGTACTTTTTCAGCGTTTTCCTTTTGCTCAAATGGCTGCCAAGCAGTTCGTTTGTTGCAACTGGGTTCCTTCCCGCATTACGGAAGAGGACTTAACCAACGCCGCTTCAATTGGTATTCTGGGCCCCCAAGCAGTTCTGAAATGGCGGGCCCCAGGGAATGAGTGTCCTCCTACCCCTAAAGAAGGAAAATTCATCGTTTTCTTTGATCATATGGCCCGGGGCTTTAGCCCTCCCGGTTCTAAGTTTTTCTGGGATGTGCTGGCCGCTTTTCAGCTCCATCCTCAAGATATAGGTCCGAATTCTATATCAAACGTCTGCAATTTCCAAGTCTTTTCGGAAGTATACCTTCAAGAAGAACCATCAGTAGACTTGTTCCGAGACTTTTTCCACTTAAACCGGCGGACAGAGTTTACTGCCGGACCACATCAAGAGCTGGGTGGTGTTAGCATTCAGAAGAGAAGAGATGTGGTCTTCCCTCACGCTGCTCTCCATACACACCCCAAGGACTGGAACCAATCCTGGTTCTATTGCAAAGATACCTCTCCTGAAGGAGAAAACCCACTGCCGGGTTACCGTGAACATCGTCTTCCTGAGGATCATCCCCTGCCGCAGCGCCTTAGTTCCTCAGAGCGGGCCCGGTTTTCCCCTCAGCTTGCCAAGCTTAAGGCCTTTATGGCCAACGGTTTGACTGGAGTCGATTTCGTTTGTTGTTGTCTTGCCTGGAGCATCCTTCCTCTGATCCGGCGCTCCGGTTTGATGTATGAGTATACCAGAAAGACGGATGACCCTCAACGCCACATCGACATAATGCTTCCTGAGAAGGAAGTTACTGAATCTGCTAAGAAAATGCTCAACATCTCTCTGGAAGAATGTAGCCAAACCGGATTGGCTCCATTCTATGAGAAAAACAAACCGCCAGCAGTATGTTTTTCCTGACTTCTTCTGTTTGTTCTAATCCGTCCATATCAATTGTCTTCTATTTATTTTTCATTCTTTCACATAGGCCAATGACCCTTTCTGGAAGAGAAAATCTCAAGATAAGTCAGGCAAACAGCCACGTCGGAAGACGTGTGTTGTCAAGAAGAAGAAAGCGGCTGCTGCCTCCGGTTCACATCCTGAGGAAGATGATCCGGATTCTGAGGTATGACTTGATCCTGACGTGTTTTAATCTCTCTTTATCCAATATTATGTTAACAGTGTCTTTCCACAGGATTTGGCTGAAGGAAGTAAAGCAGCATAAATTGAGGTAATCTCTCTTTCAGACTCTGAACCGCCGGTGCCCAAAATTCATCGGGCATCCCGGAAATACCCTTTTTATCATCCTTACGCTCAACTGGACCCCAAATTTCTCTTGAAGAAGCAGCAACACGAAGCCCGCCGGACTACACGCCATAGTGACCATGTAGTAGAATCTTCCGGAATATCTCTCACTCCGGCTCGCAGGCGCCGCTCTGAGGTTTTACTTTTTCCAACTCCTCTCCATCCAAAGGCCGGACTTATACGCAAACCGCTTAAACCGTCTGATCCTAACTATCAGGAGACACCTTTATCATCTTCCGGTGAATCGACTGCCACACAGGTTCCTGTACTGAAGACCGTGCCTGGGTAAGTTTGTTTCAACCTCCGGTTTACATTTGTATTTGTTCCTTGATGATTCTCATTGTCCTTTCAATTTCCTTCACCAAGCCCAAACCTAGCAAGAAAGCGAAGGCCACCAAAGCGGCTACCGAAACTGTTGCCGCCGATCCGGCGGCTGACCGGATGAAGTCATCCCTCCAGAGAGCGATCCTGCAACTCAAATTGATGATTCTGCTCCCATGGACCATGATAACATTGTTGCTCCGGAAGACACGAATGTGGAGAATGTCATTGAAACGGCGAGTCCTGTCCGAGTTATCCCTCCTCGGACTAATCCGGCTCCTACTGCTGCCCCTTCTCAACCAACCACTGCCTCTTCTCCGGATGTTCGGATAACCGTGACAGGTTTTACTGCTCCTGCTGAGCCTATCATCTTGGCCAAGCACACTGCTAAAGCGGAGAAGCTTCAACAAGAGAAGGGCAAGTGGAGCACGGACTTGTCCAATTATGCCGAGCTGAGTGCCCAGGAACTTTATTCCGGGTATTTGAACCGGCTTCATACCAGCCGCGATTATGAATTGGGCTTGGTTAATATGATGAAGGATAAATACGAGATACCTTCCTTCACTTGTCTTTGTTTTGCCCTCTTTACTTCTGTCTTTATGCCATAGTAGCCCCCAAGTTCCAGTTTAGCTTTGTTGTAGGTGAACCGCTACTTCCAAATGCATGAAAATGAACTTACATTAGCCCCCAAGTGCCAGAGGCATAACTTGTTTTATGTGCCTGGGACTTGTCTGAATCTCTCTTTTGATACTTCAACTGCCCATTAGCCCCCAAGTGTCAAGTGGATAACTTGCTTATGTGCTTGAGACTTGCCTTAATTCCTCTTTTGATACTTCAACTGCCCATTAGCCCCCAAGTGTCAAGTGGATAACTTGTTTATGTGCTTGAGACTTGTCTTAATTGTCATCTACTCCACTTGATTTTCTTGTAGGCTGACTTGACCCGGAGGGCTGCAGAAGTAACTGAGCTCCGGAATAGACCTGCTGTCACTGAAACTGCTTCTGCCAAGGCCAAAGATGAGCTGGCGCTGAGCTTAACCAATGCTGAAAAATTAAAAAAAGGATTTTGAAGCGGAGCGGACAGCCTAGGAGGTGCAGAGGAATGCTCTTGAAAAAAGAGCAAAGGATGCTGAAGAGGTCCATAACCCGGTGACGCAAGAGCTGACCGGTTTAAGGCAGCAAATAGAGCTTATGACCTCTGCTATCTTTGGTAAGTACTTAATTTGCATATGCTTTCATCTCTGCAATCTTTATTCTGCTCCGGTTTAACTGTAATAATCATATGTAGGGCGACGTATCACCCATCTTGGGGATGATATCCGGAAGAAACTCAAGGCTTCTTATACTCTGGTTGAGCAGCTGTATTCCGGCGCTCAAAGGATTATAAGTGCGATGTCCCATTATAAAGCGGCCCCCACTACTATCCAAGGTACTTTGGGGAAGTTTTCTATATTGCCTGTACGCTTGGAAGAAGTGAAGAAATCTGCTGCACGGGCCGGCTCTCTTGTAGCGCTGACCAGAGCCAAGGCATGGGTTCCGGACTTTGATCCGGAGGAAGCTATGAATGGGTACCCCAGCAACAAAGAGGATGGATATGCCTTCTCTGGCAAGGACCTTCATGCTTTAACTAAGGAAATGCGCCCTCTTGCCAGCAAGCTTGCTGATGAAGCGGACCTGACCAGGTATCATCCGGCATATGACTTAGAGAATGAACGGGTGGACCGGCCGGTTTATGACACCAAGAATCTAATCCCCCCAGTGCGCGCCCATACTTTCGCCCCAGATGTTGATCCGTCCGATCTCATTACTGAGGAGATGTACTTTCGTGCATTATCCAAGATCGACTGGCGATTTCCTGCTTTTCAGCCGCTTCAAGAAGACGAAGAAGCTCCGGAACAAGCCGACCCCCAGCCTTCGCAGCAGGAAGAAGATGCATAAGCCGCTCAGTTTAACTCTTAGCTGCTGTAATCTGTTGTCGGGAAAAACTTTAATCCGTTCAGGCTTGCAGTGCCTTGTAATAGGATAGCTCGAAACATTTTCCGTCTTAATCCGGATGTCACAGCTTTGATTTGGCATCTGCCAATTTTAATCCCTTGTCTGCTATGGTTGATCCTTTATATTACCTGTATCTGCATAGACAACGCTAAGAAAATGTCATGGCGGTTTACCACCGGACCGATTATATTGCTCCCATAGGCATATATATTTGAACGAGTATCTGCTTTATACCTAAAAATACTTTCATACCTTTAGTTAAGCATGCTTGACATCCTTAATCCGGTGGACATTGTAGATTCTGATGAGGCTCTTGGCCCTGTTGGTGTTTGCCCAATGATTGTTCCGGGTTATAGTAACCACCGGTTTAAATCATGCTGGTGCTCTATGACCCAGACTTTGTAAATACGTGGTCAACTTTGAAGTTGCCCAGTTCCGGATCAAAAACCATAGAAAACTTTGAAAATCACAAAACACAAAACACCGTTTGCAAATAAGACCATGTAGTCGAGGCTTTTTGCGAGCTGCCAGGCTCCATATTTGCCAATAAATGGATGCGACCCAAAGGGCTATGATTCATTTTGCCAATCAATGGGTGCAATCCAAGGAGCAATGACTTCATTTGCCAATCAATGGATTTAATCCAAGGAGCAAGATAGTTTTTCTTTTGCCATCAAAGGATGTACTCCAAGGGGCAAGAACTTTTTCTTTTGCCATCAATGGATGTACTCCAAGGGACAAGAACTTTTTTCTGTTGCCATCAAAGGATGTATCATCCAAGGGGTAAGAATTTTTTCTTTTGCCATCAAAGGATGTACTCCAAGGGATAAGAACATTTTTTTCTTTTGCCATCAAAGGATGTATCAACCAAGGGGCAAGAATTTTTTCTTTTGCCATCAAAGGATGTACTCCAAGGGACAAGAACATTTTTTTCTTTTGCCATCAAAGGATGTATCAACCAAGGGGCAAGAATTTTCTCTTTTACCATCAAAGGATGTACTCCAAGGGACAAGAACATTTTTTCCTTTTGCCATCAAAGGATGTATCAACCAAGGGGCAAGATTTTTTTATTTTGCCATCAAAGGATGTACTCCAAGGGACAAGAACATTTTTTTCTTTTGCCATCAAAGGATGTATCAACCAAGGGGCAAGAATTTTTTCTTTTGCCATCAAAGGATGTACTCCAAGGGGCAAGAACATTTTTTGCCAATCAATGGATGTAATCCAAAGGGCGCTGATGTGAACATGATCATATAAACCG
>LR738715.1:244290267-244303300 GCA_902687465.1 Secale cereale | reverse complement strand
AGGATGTATCAACCAAGGGGCAAGAATTTTCTCTTTTACCATCAAAGGATGTACTCCAAGGGACAAGAACATTTTTTCCTTTTGCCATCAAAGGATGTATCAACCAAGGGGCAAGATTTTTTTATTTTGCCATCAAAGGATGTACTCCAAGGGACAAGAACATTTTTTTCTTTTGCCATCAAAGGATGTATTAACCAAGGGGCAAGAACTTTTTCTTTTGCCATCAAAGGATGTACTCCAAGGGACAAGAACATTTTTTTCTTTTGCCATCAAAGGATGTATCAACCAAGGGGCAAGAATTTTTTCTTTTGCCATCAAAGGATGTACTCCAAGGGGCAAGAACATTTTTTGCCAATCAATGGATGTAATCCAAAGGGCGCTGATGTGAACATGATCATATAAACCGGACCATAAGGGATTTGAGCGAGGATTCACATGTGATCCGTAGCCCCCTAGTGATCCTGGAGGTAGGGTTCCTATGAAGGAGTTGCACTTGAAAGGCAAGTCCTGTTTTGGTCCCGTATAGAATTGTCCTGCATAGCAAAATAGACTGTTCGAAGTATCTGTATTAACTTTCATAAGACACTTATTTAGAAGAAAAAAGGCTGATCCCCCGGTGTACCAGGGGTGCCGGTTTATTTATTAATCATAATATATACATAGGATACATGACGCGGAGCTCATGGCTCAAGTGTAGTAAGGCCACAGGAGGGCAATGTTCCATGGCCTCTTCGTCTCCTCTTCTGATGTCCGTGAGTCTTTATGTTCTCGGACGTCCACCAGGTAGTATGAACCATTCTGTAGGTTCTTGCTGACCACGAAGGGCCCTTCCCAAGGTGGGGATAGCTTGTGAATATCTGTCTGGTCCTGGATGAGCCGGAGTACTAAGTCCCCCTCCTGGAACGTCCTGGTTTTAACCCGGCGGCTGTGATACCTGCGCAGGTCCTGTTGATAAATTGCAGATCGTGCTGCTGCTATATCACGCTCTTCATCCAACCGGTTCAAGCTGTCCTGTCTTGCTTGCTCATTGGCCGCTTCAACATAAGCTGCCACCCGTGGTGAGTCGTGGCGGATATCACTTGGAAGAACTGCTTTAGCACCGTACACCATCAAGAAAGGTGTGTAGCCTTTGGACCTGTTCGGTGTAGTATTGATGCTCCAGAGGACAGAAGGTAACTCCTCAACCCAGCACCCTGGTGTTCTTTGCAAGGGAGTCATAAGCCGAGGCTTGATACCTCGCAAAATCTCTTGATTGGCCCTTTCAGCCTGACCATTGGATTGAGGGTGAGCTACAGAAGACACATTTAGCCGAATATGTTCCCTTTGACAAAATTCTTCCATCTCTCCTTTAGATAGATTGGTGCCATTGTCTGTGATAATGTTGTGTGGAAAGCCAAACCGGAAAATTACCTTCTTGATGAATTTAACCGATGTTGCCGCATCACACTTGCTCACAGGCTCTGCCTCAATCCACTTTGTAAACTTATCCACTGTGACCAACAGGTGAGTTTTTTGATCTTGGGATCGTTTAAAAGGCCCAACCATATCAAGCCCCCAAGTCGCAAACAGCCAAGTAATTGGAATCATCCGCAGCTCCTGTGCCAGAACAAGAGCACGCCGTGAAAATTTCTGACAAGCATCGCATTTCCGGACTAGATCCTCCGCATCAGCATGGGCTGTCAACCAGTAGAACCCATGACGGAAAGCTTTAACTACCAAGGATCTTGAACCGGCGTGATGACCACAATCCCCTTCATGAATCTCTCGAAGAATGTCACAGCCTTCTTCGGATGATACACACCGCTGAAACGCTCCGGAAACGCTGCGGTGATGAAGTTCCCCGTTTACAATTGTCATGGACTTGGACCGCCGGATTATCTGCCTTGCTTCAATCTCATCATCTGGCAACTCTCCTCGGCTCAGGTATGCCAAGTAATGGACTGTCCAATCCGGAATAACATGAAGTGCCGCAACCAGTTGCGCTTCTGGATCAGGAACAGCCAAATCTTCCTCCGATGGTACCTGAACTGATGGACTGTGTAGCTCATCTAAGAAAGTATTCGGTGGCACCGGTTTACGCTGAGAACCCAGCCGGCTTAGAGCATCAGTCGCTTCATTTTTCCGCCGATCTATATGATCCACCTGATATCCCTTGAAACATCCTGCAACTGCTTCGACTTCTCGCCTGTAAGCTGTCATGAGAGGGTCTTTAGAGTCCCACTTGCCAGATACTTGTTGCGCCACTAAATCTGAATCACCAAAACACTTGACCTTGCTCAAGTTCATCTCCTTAGCCATCCGCAGGCCATGAAGCAGCGCCTCATATTCGGCCGCATTGTTCGTGCAAGGAAACATTAGTCAGAGGACATAACAAAATTTGTCACCTCATGGGGAAGTTAACACAACTCCAGGCCCCGAGCCTTCTAATTGCTTTGAACGATCAAAGTGAATAGTCTAGTATGTATGATCCGGCTTATCCTCTGGTGCTTGCAATTCTGTCCAATCATTGATGAAATCTACCAATGCTTGGGATTTGATAGCAGTACATGGCACATACTTCAATCCGTGTGGGCTAAGCTCAATGGCCCACTTTGATACTCTGCCAGTGGCTTCTCTGTTCTGGATTATATCCCCCAACGGAGCTGAACTGACAACAGTTATTGGGTGGCCTTGGAAGTAGTGCTTCAGCTTCCGGTTTGCCATAAACACGCCATATACCAGCTTCTGCCAGTGTGGGTATCTTTGTTTTGACTCAATTAGAACCTCACTGACATAATAAACCGGGCACTGAACCGGATATTCCTTGCCAGCTTCCTTGCGCTCGACCATGATTGCCACGCTAACTGCCCGGGCATTGGCGGCCACGTATAACAACAGCGGCTCCTTATCAACAGGGGCAGCAAGGACCGGTGGTTCTGCTAATTGCCGCTTCAAGTCCTCAAACGCGGTGTTTGCAGCATCGCTCCATATAAACCGGTCTGTTTTCTTGAGCATCTGATAAAGCGGAATTGCCTTCTCTCCCAAACGACTGATGAATCGGCTTAACGCTGTAATCCAGCCAGCGATACGTTGGACATCATTAATGCAAGCTGGTTTAGTCAAGGATGTGATCGCCTTGATCTTCTCTGGATTGGCTTCTATTCCTCTGTTTGACACCAAGAATCCAAGGAGCTTGCCAGCTGGAACACCAAAAACGCACTTCTCCCGATTAAGCATCACCTTATAGACTCGGAGGTTATCAAAGGTTTCCTTTAGGTCCTCTATCAGCGTCTCCTCCTTCCTTGACTTTACCACAATGTCATCCACATAAGCATGGACATTTTTCCCTATCTGCCCCTTAAGACAGTTCTGTACGCAACGCTGGTAAGTTGCTTGGGCACTCTTGAGCCCAAAAGGCATAGATACATAGCAAAAGGCACCAAAGGGAGTTATGAAGGCTGTCTTCTCCTGGTCCTTAATCGCCATCTTGATCTGATGATACCCTGAATATGCATCCAAAAAACTTAGCCGCTCACATCCCGCCGTGGCATCAATAATCTGACCAATACGGGGGAGAGCAAAACGATCGGTTGGACAAGCCTAGTTTAAGTCTGTGTAATCCACACACATCCTCCACTTTACATTTTTCTTTAACACCAGAGCCGGATTAGCCAACCACTCCGGGTGGAACACTTCAACTATGAACCCTACGGCCAAAAGCCTGGCCACTTCTTCACCGATAGCCTTACGCCTTTCTTCATTGAAGCGGCGCAAATACTGCTTGACCGGTTTGAACTTCGGATCAAAATTAAGACTGTGCTCAGCGAGTTCCCTCGGTATACCTGGCATGTGAGAAGGTTTCCATGCAAAGATATCCCGGTTCTCACGGATGAACTCGATGAGCGCGCTTTCCTATTTGGGATCAAGGTTAACGCTGATAGTGAACTGCTTGGATGAGTTGCCTGGCACAAAGTCAACTTGTTTGGTTTCCTCTGCCGATTTAAACTTCAACGCCAGATCATGCTCTGTAGTTGGTTTCTTTAACGGGGACATATCTGCCGGATCAACGTTGTCTTTGTAGAACTTCAACTCCTCCGTAGCACATACTGCCTCTGCATAAGCAGCGTCTCCTTCCTCGCACTCCAATGCGATCTTGCGACTTCCGTGAACCGTGATGGTTCCTTTGTGACCTGGCATCTTGAGCTGTAGATAAACGTAACATGGTCTAGCCATAAACTTGGCATAAACCGGCCTACCAAACAGGGCATGATATGGGCTCTGGATCTTTACAACTTCAAAGGTTATTGTCTCTGACCTGGAATCCTGTGCATCTCCAAAGGTAACCTCTAAATCAATTTTCCCAACTGGGTAAGCCGATTTACCTGGCACCACTCCATGGAACACCGTATTGGACTGTCTTAACTTCTTGTCCGTTAACCCCATGCGACGGAAAGTCTCATAATATAAGATGTTGATGCTGCTGCCGCCATCCATGAGTACTTTAGTGAATTTGTAGCCACCCACCTGTGGTGCCACCACTAATGCCAACTGACCCGAATTATCAATCTGTGGTGGGTGATCCTCTCTGCTCCACACAATAGGTTGTTCCGACCAGCGCAGGAAACGTGGTGTTGCCGCTTCAACTGCGTGTACCGCCCGCTTTAGGATTTTTTGATCTCGTTTGCACAAACTCGTAGTAAACACATGATACTGTCCACTACTTAGCTCCTTCGGATTACTCTGATATCCGGATTGCTACTGCTGCTGACGCTGCTGATTCCCTTGGTTATTGTGGTTACCCTCACCATGCTGGTGGTTGCCTTGGTTATTGTAACCGCCCTGACCATGCTGCTGGTGGTTTCCTTGGTTGTAGCTATTGTTGCCGCCATGATACCCTGATCCGAAACCATTACCCTGGTGACCCGGACCACGAAAACCGGGACCTGAGCCGCCGCCCGGCGGTCCGTTGTCAAATTTGGCCCGGCTCATGGCCTCTATCATGACCCGGCATTGCCCCCATGTATGTTTAGTTGGGCGTTCCTCCGTGCTATGCTTCGGGCAAGGCTCGTTCAACTGTTGATCCAGATTAATGAATCCTCCGCCGCTCCGTGGAGGTGGTCTGCCCTTGCGGCGCTGAAAGTTTCCTTGAACATTGGTATTGGCCACAAAATCAGAGCTACCTTCTGCCTTTCACTTACCATTGAGGCTTGTTCCTGCCGGATTAGCCTGCGCCGGTTTACCAGCCTTACTTGCTTTCCCGGACTTGTCTCCATCCGCTTCTGGGTATTTAGTGTTGTCAGAGTCCCCATACTTCACCAGAGCGCTCATGAGTGTCCCCATGTCATTACAATCTCGCTTGAGTCGTCCCAACTTCAGTTTCAGAGACTCGAACCGGCAATTGTTTTCCAGTGTCACTATTGTCGTGCTAGGATTGATGCTATTAGAAGAGTGTAGGATTTCTGACACTCGCCGGACCCAGGTGCTCGTAGGCTCCTGTTCTCCTTGAACACATGCCGCCAAGTCCACTATTGACATCGGTTGCTTGCACGTGTCTTTGAAATTTTTGATAAACTGGCGACGCAGCTCACTGCATGATCCGATGGAGTTAGGTGGTAAGCCCTTTAACCACGTCCGAGCTGTACCCTCGAGCATCATGGTAAAATACTTTGCGCATGCCGCTTCATCCACCTCTAGCATCTCCATGGCCATCTCATAACTCTCAATCCAAGCCTTTGGAGCCAGATATGCCGTATAGTTGGGCACCTTGTGCGGTCCTTTGAAGTCCTTGGGTAACCTAATGCTTCGTAAAGCGGGAACAAGGCACTGTACTCCAAAAGAACTCGTCGTGACCCCCGTCCTGCTGGGGTTGGGTGAACCGGCGTTGTTTGACGGGTATCCTCACGGGCAGTAGGTCTGGCCCGGTTCATCGCCTCCTGGGCGTGCGCCTCTGCTCCCGCCGGATTATCTTGCCTGTGACGGTGATGTCTCCGCTCGCTGCTGGACACCTCCGGTTCATCCCAATGCCTAGTGTAACTCCTGCTGTGGCGGGGTGTTGAATGAAGTCTCTCCCTGCTGTAGGAGTATGCCTGCTGCTGTGTCAATGCTGTGCCCAGCAATTCCTTGACCCTGCGTGCTTCAATCGCCATGGGGGATGTTCCCTCAATGGGTAAAGCGGCCAGCCGTGAAGCGGCGGCGATAATGTTATCCAGGGGGTTTGAGTAATGGCCAGGAGGTGTGGGGACGTGCAGCGTGGGTACAATCCGACGATTTTGCTCTGTGGTTGGTTGTTGAACCGGTGCGCCTGTTGCTGGGGCTCCCCTCCGGTTTACTTCTAGATTATTACTGGCTCCCGCTCCTGGCGTGCCAAAGAGATTCATCGCCTCATAGACCGGCGGTAGACGAGTCTGATACCTTCTGTTCCTTACTTCCTGTGCAGAGGCCTGATCCATCCTAAGCCGGAAAGCTTGGGAATCCAACTCTGCTTGCCTTGTCACCATCATGGCTTTCTCTACG
Organism: Secale cereale; assembly: GCA_902687465.1. NCBI lineage: Eukaryota > Viridiplantae > Streptophyta > Magnoliopsida > Poales > Poaceae > Secale > Secale cereale. The sequence continues at coordinate 244,296,808 of LR738715.1, read as the reverse complement.
TCTAGATCCCGTTTGGCTTGCTCGTTCCGGCCTTTTAGCTGAAGGATCTCTGCATCATGTTGCGCGTTGTTAGCAGGAGCCACCTCTGCTATTGCTCGGGCTGTCAACTCCTCAAATAAGGTGGATAGAGCGTCAGATGGTGAGGGGGCTTGGTTGCTCGCCCCTGCACCAGCTACCTCCGCTGTGAACGCCCCGGTCACCGTGGGCTGCTGCGCAGATTGTGATCCGGCCATGAAGATAGCCACCCGGTTAGGTGGATCAAAGGGGTCCGAAATACTGTCACCATCGGATACACCCCCGGATCGACCGTCCCGCAACAGATACAAAGATTCGGTCTCTCCGGATGAAGATTCATCGTCGGAGTATACGACTGTCTCGCCACCAGAATCCGACCCGTCCTCGGCTTGGACTCCATGTATTGCCCCAACGAAAACACACTTCATGGCGGGCCGAATCCGGGCCGATCTCGCGCGCTGAGCCGGCTCGATGATGTTGGGGAAGATGTCCGGCTCAGGTCCTGGTTCACGAATCTTGCCGATGAAGACGTGGATGCCGCCGAAGGGGACCAGGTACCCGTATTCGATTGAATCGGCTTCAGGGCCCCAGCCTGCGTCGTTGATGTAGATCCGGCCGCAGCGACTCTTGGTCATCCGGCCGACCGCGTAACCCTTGAGTCCTTCAAAGCTTCCCTTCAAGAACGCGAAACCATCGTGCGATAGCCCCACTGTGGGCGCCAACTGTCGTGGAATTAGCACGACAGATGTCCGGTTTAGAGGACTTAGGTGTGGAGCCATCGCGCACGTTAGCTTGAAGAGGTTAAAGCACACAAAGAACACACAGGGTTTATACTAGTTCGGCCCCTTCGATGAAGGTAAAAGCCTACGCCTAGTTTGGTTTGGTATTGCTTGGGCGTCGATGAACAGGGAGCAGATTGCTTGCCTGTGTCTCGACGGGTTGTTGCTTGGATTGAACCATCGTCGGGTCGTCCCTTTATATAGGAGGCAACGCCCGGTCCGGTTTACAGAGTCCCGAGGCCGGTTCATAATCGTGTCCGCCTCGGTCTCTGCCCTTTCTACCTTATGCCTCAAGTTACATGATAGGACGGTTCATAAACCGTAAACTTTACATATGGGCCCTAAGCCTTCATGGGACGTAACCTCTACTGGGCTTATGATAACACAACTACATTAATATAATACGGATCTTCCTAGCCGGTTTATACCTGCTAGTAATATCCCTGACACTTGGCACGAGTTCTTGCCATCCCAACGTCCTCCTCCTCGGCCTCCTCCACGGCCGTAGCCGCGGTTGTCACGCTCAGGGCGTTGCCCGACTCGCCCGCCGCGCATGGCCCTGAGATCCTGGCAGTCGTTAGTGTTGTGGATGTGGACGTTGTGGAAAACGCAGTATTGAAAGTGCGTTATATCGACTAGAGGGGGGTGAATAGGCGATTTTGATGAATTCTTCACTAAGGAATTTGCTATTGAGGAAATTCCTTAGCGAAGAACTACTTGCAGCAGAATAAGTACTCAGAAGTAAACATAACCGAATACAAGTATGTTCATCATGAAGAAATGAAGGCAAGCACATAGTACAGAAAGCGTAATCACAGGATAACACAGAACGAAGACAAAGAGACTGAAGAAATTGAACTGAGGAAATTGAGAAAGTCTTCAGTCAAAGTCTTCAAACAGATATGAACAAGCACACAACACAGATATGAGGAAATGAAATAGTTGAGGAAATAGAACCAGTAAGCTTGGTGAAGACAATGATTTGTTAGACCAGTTCCAACTGCTGTCTCAGTTGTACATCTGGTTAGGGCGGCTAGGTATTTAAACCTGAGGACACACAGTCCCGGACACCCAGTCAACGACACACAGTCCAAGACACCAAGTCCTCACCGTATTCCCCTTGAGCTAAGGTCACACAGACCTCGCCCAATCACTCGTGGTAAGTCTTCAAGTGGCTTCCGAACCTTCACAGACTAGGTCACTCGGCGATCCACAATTCCTCTTGGATGCTCTAGACCATGACGCCTAACCGTCTGGAAGAAGCACAGTCTTCAAAGGTAATAAGCGTCGGATCCACGCATGATCAATCTTTTTAGTGATGCTCAATCACTTTTGGGTTTGAAGGTGTTTGGGTTTGGTTTTGGGTTTTTCCTCACTTGATGATTTTCGCTCAAAGTCCTCGGAGGATGGGTTGCTCTTATGACAAGTGTCAGTTTCTCTCGGAGCAACCAACTAGCTAGTGATTGTAGGGGCGGCTATTTATTGCCTAGGGAGCAGCCCGACATGATAAGACATAAATGCCCTTTAATGATATGACCGTTAGGTGAATAGATATTTTGGGACAGCTGGCGCGTAGCACAGCAACGGTCTGAAATTTGAGTATCAAATTCCTCAGTGCTATCATGTTCCTCACTGTGTAGGTAATCCACGCTGACGAATTCCTAACTCCTAAGTCAGAACAAATTCCTCAGAGACTAGAATAACTTCGTCTCTGTCACTGAAGAATATGACTGAACTGTATGAGATTTCCAATGGCTTCACTCGAAGGGATTGGTAGGTGTAGGATTTTGAGTTGAGTATCACATGGAAATTTTTCCTTAGTATTTCCTCGACCCCCTTTAACAGTATGGTGTTTCCTATGACTCAAGAAAGATAAAATGAAACTACGAAAACAAAAGTCTTCACGCTTCATGTTCCTCAAATGAATACCAAGTCTTCAAGGTCACACCAATTTCTTCACTTTCAAAGTCTTCACTAAGTCTTCAGAAATCCAAAGTCTTCAATCGAAGAACTTCATTTTTAGGGGTCGACTTTCTCTGTAAATATCAAACTCCTGTGTACACTCATAAACACATTAGTCATTTAACCTATAAGTCTTCAATACACCAAAATCACTAAGGGGCACTAGATGCACTTACAAGTATGATCGGTTGTCCCCGGGGAGGTCATCGTAGCCGCAGCCACGCTTCACTTCTGGCTCCGCAGCCAGTACGGCGGGTCCCTTGCGCTTTGATTCCTTGGCCTTGGTCTTCTTGTCATCCACCTCCGCCTCAGGCAACTCCTGGAGGGAGAGGCGGCCTTCCTCCGCCCAAGCGCACTTTGCCGCGAGCTTGAACATCTCGAGGGCTATGCACAAGTCTTCGTGAATGGCAAGCTCCTCCCTCATCCTGACATCACGGATGCTGTCGGAGAACGCAGAGATGATGGCCTCGTCCGAGACCCTGGGAATCCCGAGGCGCATGGTGTTGAAGCGTTGGATGTACTTTTGCAGGGTTTCTCCCGGCTGCTGTCTCACTTGGCGCAGATCAGCAGCTGGCGGGGCTCCGTCACGGGTGCCTTGGAAGTTGGCAACGAAACACTCGCGAAGCTCTTCCCAGGAGGAAATGGATCCCACGGGGAGGTTCAGGAGCCAAGAGCGTGCGCCATCCTTCAGAGCCATGGGGAACCAGTTCGCCATGACCTGCTCGGTGCCGTTGGACGCCTCGATGCTCAGCTCCTAGAGTTGGAGGAACTCCGTGGGGTCGGTGGTGCCGTCATAGCATGGAGGCAGGTCCGGCTTGAACTTGCTGGGCCAGACGAGGCGCCGTAGCTCAGGAGCTAGGGCGCGACACCCAGCCACGCTCATGATCGCAGGCGCCCCCTGCGCCTATGGTGCTGGTTCTTGAGGTGCTGGCGCCACCACCTCCTGTGGCGCGCGATCTGGGCGCTGCGGGCCAAGGGGTCCGCGAGCCCCTGCATGAGGATGCGGAATCACCTGGCAGCTCTCCTCGTCGCGCACGTGGGCTCTGCGGGGTTGCTCACGTCGAGGGGCCTCACGCCGGACCTCCTGGCCGGCGTGGTGGAGTGGAGGCGGGGCCGGGACCCCGTGGCCTTCGTTCCCCGCCGGGGGCGGCAGAGGACGTGAGGAGTGCGTTGGTGCGGATGCTTCCCTAGCGGCATTGACGAGCTCGGTGATGCGGTGGAGCCACTCATCGTAGAGGTGATCTGCCGGGCGGTAGCGCAAGAGCTCCCTCGCCATCAGCAGCGCAGGCTGCTGGTAGATCGGCCCGCGGCGGACCTGCGAGGACGACGCAGCGGCCGGCGAGAGTGAAGGTGTTGCCGTGCGGCCATCCCGTCGCACGGACGGTGGCAGCGACGAGTCCTGCTGCTCGTGGACGGCCGGGTCGGTGGCGGCGTTGGCGACCGACGAGTTGGGCCGGAGCGGTGCGCTGTTGCCCGCGGGCGCCGTCTGAGCGACGTTCGTAGCGCGGCGGGCGGCGTGAGCTCGGCGTGTGTCGACCATGGTTGTGGAGCGGAGTTGACGACGAGAACGAGACGAGGTCGTCGGAGAGGCGAGATTTCGACACGCCCCCTACCTGGTGCGCCAAATGGCGGATTCAGGGCTCCGCAAAACCCGATAAGTTCGAACACAGGGGCGTGAACGAAGATCTCTCCCACTCACGTCTATCTAGCGCCTCGCTCTCGTCTCGGTGGAAGGATTCAAGCAAACAATGGACAGAACACACAAGAGTTTATCCAGGTTCGGGCCATCGCGTGGTGTAAGACCCTACTTCCTGCTTTGGTGGATTAGCCTCGGGCGAGCTAGGAGATTAGCTAGTACAATGGTTCCTGGGCTCAGGAGGTGAGATCGGGAGGGTCAGGAGGCTAGTGTTCTTGCTCCTTGTGTGGTGGGAGAGTGTATCCGTCGATCCCTTCACAGTGGGAATCCTAGCTACTTATATAGGCGGCCAGGGTCCTCTTCCCCCGAAATGTTTAGGTGGGAAGGGATCCCACAACGGCCATTTTTTAGCGGAACACAAGGACGTTCTTATCCTGACAAAAGCGGTCTTCGCCTGCAAAAGGATCAAGCGGTGACATGGTGGTGGGCTCGATGGTGACATCCTCCTTGTCGTCCTTGCGGTCTTCGGTCTTGTTGCACCAAAGGGGAAACCTTTGCCCCGCTCCTTGGGAACCAATGGCTGCGCTGTCCCCTTTGCACCAAAATGGCAACTGCGCCGCTAGTGGACGCTGGCACCCGCTGGCGCGGTGCGTCACTGCTGACATCATTGGCTCCTCCTAAGGCAGGCTTGGCCTTGGATTCTCCGCCCCTCCGGAGCACCTTGCTGAGGCCGCTCCCGAGGAGGTCTTGATGTCGTTCTCCTCGCGAGGCTTAGCCCCCTCGCGAGGGTCTTGGACAGCTGGTCGATCAGCTGGGCCGTACCAGGCCGCTTGCAGGAGAGCGTCGTGGCCCGCAGTAGGCAAGTCTGGGTATCCTGGTTCCCAGGACGCCGACAGAGGCGTGCGCCACCTCTTGGCCCTTCTCCTTTCTCTCCACTAAAGCCCTATAAGGCCCATTACTTCTCCCGGTGAATTCCCGTAACTCCCCGGTACTCCGAAAAATACCCGAATCACCCGGAACCTTTCCGAAGTACGAATATAGCCTTCCAATATATGAATCTTTACCTCTCAACCATTTTGGGACTCCTCGTCATGTCCGTGATCACATCCGGGACTCCGAACAAACTTCGGACATCAAATCACATAACTCATAATACAAATCTCATTGAACGTTAAGCGTACGGGCCCTACGGGTTCGAGGACTATGTAGACATGACCGAGACTCATCTCCGGTCAATAACCAATAGCGGAACCTGGATGTTCATATTGGCTCCTACATATTCTATGATGATCTTTATCGGTCAAACCGCATAACAACACATGTTTGTTCCCTTTGTCATCGGTATGTTACTTGCCCTAGATTCGATCGTCGGTATCATCATACCTAGTTCAATCTCGTTACTGGCAAGTCTCTTTACTTGTTCTGTAATACATCATCTCGTGACTAACTCATTAGTTGTTTGCTTGCAAGGCTTATTATGATGTATAAAACCGAGAGGGCCCAGAGATACCTCTCCGACACTCGGAGTGACAAATTCTATTCTCGATCTAGGCCAACACCACAAACACTTTCAGAGACACCTATAGAGCATCTTTAATTGCCCAGTTACGTTGTGACGTTTGATAGCACACAAGGTGTTCCTACGGTATTCGGGAGTTGCATAATCTCATAGTCAGAGGAACATGTATAAGTCATGAAGAAAGCAATAGCAGTAATACTAAACGATCATAGTGCTAAGCTAACGGATGGGTCTTGTCTATCACATCATTCTCATAATGATGTGATCCCGTTGATCAAATAACAACACATGTCCATGGTTAGGAAACATAACCATCTTTCATAACGAGCTAGTCTAGTAGAGGCATACGAGGGACACTTTGTTTTGTCTATGTATTCACACATGTACTAAGTTTCCGGTTAATACAATTCTAGCATGAATAATAAACATTTATCATGATATAAGGAAATATAAATAACAACTTTATTATTGCCTCTAGCACATATTTCCTTCATCTTTTTGCAAAATTTCAATAGTTTCCTTCCTATCCGTCGGATATAAATAGGACGGCCTACATTGCAGGATGGGAGGCACACCATCATCACCAACTCTGTTTTTTATAAGAGTATATATATATATATATATATATAT
>LR738715.1:244243444-244289968 GCA_902687465.1 Secale cereale | reverse complement strand
ATATATATATTTATATATACTAGCAAGATGCCCGTGCGTTGCACGGAACATCAAGATGCATTTATATGAGTAGTTTATCCTGTGGGAGATAAGGATGAATGAGGGAAGGCCTTATCTACAAATGTGGAGAGGAGTGCGTATATCTTTTTGCAAAATTGTCATAGTTTCCTTCCTATCCGTCACATATAGATCGGACGGCCTATATTACAGGATGGCACGCACACCATCATCACCAACTCTGTTTTTTTACCAGAGTAGATATAGACTCCTATTAAAGACTCAATTGGTAATGATGGTGTGTCTGCTATCCGTCATTTCTGACCATTAGATGTTCATCTAACGGCTGTGAGGTAAGTTGTGGCCTTTTGCAATAATAGCCCACTTCTATGCTCCAATTTGTAGAAAACCCCTTATTATCTTATAAGCAACCACATCCCTCCCTCACCTCAACAAAACAGCCTGAGAAATATATTTTGAGTGAAAAGTAATATATTTTTAGTGGTATATATGTATATCAAAATGAGAGTGTTTTCTTTCAAGTTTGTGAACAAGTATTATTTTACTTTGGATCCGTTCCAACGCACGGGCACACTGCTAGTAAGAGCAGAGATATATCTCTTGAATTGTCCACAACGAACATGTGGTGGACTAGTCAGCGCCGGATGCTCTTAACACGATGACCTGACTTTGAATTTTGTCCTAAACATTATATTCTTATATTTTTTTAATATATACTTCTTGCGCTATTATACTGATAGTAGAACCCACAGAGAACTTAGATTAAGATTAAGGATGGATTTATTTCTTTTTAACTTTATGTACGAATATGTAGCCACCCTGCAAGTCATGTACACACTACACGCAATTAACTCAAATGGATTGGTGTGACTCTATTATTTTGAGCATAAGAGCATCTCCAATGGCAACCGGTGCAAATTTCCTCCCGCTTCCTTCCACGGTGGATGACATCCAACGCCAGCGGCATACATTTTCACAACTTTAACCAACCAGAGGAAATTCATGCAAACATGGACCAATTTCATAAAAGCATGAAGGATTTCGTATAAAAAAGCCGGATCATCATATAAACATGACGGATTTCATTACATTTACATGAACTAAGTGTTGGGGATCGTTGCAGAAAATCAAAAAATTTCCTACGCATCACCCAGATCTATCTATGGAGTCTACTAGCAACGAGAGGGGAGTGCATCTTCATACCTTTGAAGATCGCGATGCGGAAGCGTTACAAGAACGCGGTTGGTGGAGTCATACACGAAGTGATTCAGATCGCGGCCGAATCCGATCTAAGCACCGAACAACGGTGCCTCCGTGTTCAACACACGTGCAGCCCGGTGACGTCTCCCGCACCTTGATCCAGCAAGGAGAGAGGGAGAGGTTGGGGAAGACTCCGTCCAGCAGCATCACGATGGCGTGGTGGTGATGGAGGAGCGTGGCAATCCTGCAGGGCTTCGCCAAGCACCGCGGGAGAGGAGTAGTCGGGAGAGGGGGAGGGCTACGCCATGACTTGGGTGTGGCTGCCCTCCCAACCCCCACATATATATAGGGGCAAGGGAGAGGGGGGCCGGCCCCCTCAGAACCAATCTGAGGAGGGGGCGGCGGCCAGGGGGGTGCCTTGCCCCCCAAGGCAAGGCCCCCCCCCTTTAGGGTTCCCCCAAACCCTAGGCGCCTTGGGCCCTTGGGGGGGCGCACCAGCCCACCAGGGGCTGTTTCCCCTTTCACTTGGTCCACTAGGCCCACGGAGCAGGTGGCCCCACCCGGTGGACCCCCGGACACCTTCCGGTGGCCCCGGCACAATACCGGTGACCCTCGAAATCATTCCGGTGACCAAAACGGGACTTCCCATATATAAATCTTTACCTCCGGACCATTCCAGAACTCCTCGTGATGTCCAGGATCTCATCCGGGACTCCGAACAACATTCGGTAACCACGTACTACATTCTCTATAACCCTAGCGTCATCGAACCTTAAGTGTGTAGATCCTACGGGTTCGGGAACCATGCAGACATGACCGAGACATCTCTCCGGCCAATAACCAACAACGGGATCTGGATACCCATGTTGGCTCCCACATGTTCCACGGTGATCTCATCGGATGAACCACGATGTCAAGGATTCAATCAATCCCGTATACGAATCCCTTTGTCTATCGGTATAGTACTTGCACGAGATTCGATCGTCGGTATACCGATACCTTGTTCAATCTCGTCATGGCAAGTCTCTTTATTCGTTCCGTAACACATCATCCCGTGACTAACCCCTTAGTCACATTGAGCTCATTAGGATGATGTCTTACCGAGTGGGCCCAAAGATACCTCACCGTCATATGGAGTGACAAATCCCAGTCTCGGTTCGTGCCAACCCAACAGATGCTTTCGGAGATACCCGTAGTGTACCTTTATAGCCACCCAGTTACATTGTGACGTTTGGCACACCCAAAGTATTCCTACGGTATCCGGGAGTTGCACAACCTCATGGTCTAAGGAAAGGATACTTGACATTGGAAAAGCTTTAGCATACGAACTACACGATCTTGTGCTAGGCTTAGGATTGGGTCTTGTCCGTCACATCATTCTCCTAATGATGTGATCCCGTTATCAATGACATCCAATGTCCATGGTCAGGAAACCGTAACCATCTGTTGATCAATGAGCTAGTCAACTAGAGGCTTACTAGGGACACGTTGTGGTCTATGTATTCACACATGTATTACTTTTTCCGGATAATACAATTAAAGCATGAACAATAGACAATTATCATGAACAAGGAAATATAATAATACCCATTTTATTATTGCCTCTAGGGCATATTTCCAACAGTCTCCCACTTGCACTAGAGTCAATAATCTAGTTACATTGTGATGAATCGAACACCCATAGAGTTCTGGTGTTGATCATGTTTAGCTCGTGGAAGAGGTTTAGTCAACGGATCTGCGACATTCAGATCTGTATGCACTTAACAAATATCTATGTCCCCATCTTGAATATAATTCCGGATGGAGTTGAAATGGCGCTTGATGTGCTTGGTCTTCTTGTGAAACCTGGGCTCCTTGGCAATGGCAATAGTTCCAGTGTTGTCACAGAAGAGAGTCATTGGGCCCGACGCGCTTGGAATAACTCCTAGGTCGGTGATGAACTCCTTCATCCAGACTCCTTCCTGCGCTTCTTCGGAAGCAGCTATGTACTCCGCTCCACATGTAGATGCCGCCACGACGCTTTGCTTGCAACTGGACCAGCTGACTGCCCCACCATTCAAAATATACACGTATCCGGTTTGTGACTTGGAATCATCCAGATCTGTGTCGAAGCTAGCATCAATGTAACCCTTTACGACGAGCTCTTCGTCACCTCCATAAACAAGAAACATATCCTTAGTCCTTTTCAGGTACTTCAGGATGTTCTTGACCGCTATCCAGTGCTCCATATCGGGAACACTTTGGTACCTCCCCGCCAAACTTATGGCAAGGTTCACATCAGGTCTGGTACACAGCATGGCATACATAATAGAACCTATGGCCGAGGCATAGGGGATGACACTCATCTTTTCTCTATCTTCTGCCAAGGTCGGGCTTTGAGCTGTGCTCAATCTCATACCTTGCAGTATAGGCAAGAACCATTTCTTGGACTGATCCATATTGAACTTCTTCAATATCTTGTCAAGGTATGTGCTTTGTGAAAGACCAATGAGGCGTCTCGATCTATCTCTATAGATCTTGATGCCTAATATGTAAGCAACTTCTCCAAGGTCCTTCATTGAAAAACACTTATTCAAGTAGGCCTTTATGCTTTCTAAGAGTTCTACATCATTTCCCATCAGCAATATGTCATCCACATATAATATGAGAAATGCTACACAGCTCCCACTCACTTTCTTGTAATTACAGGCTTCTCCCCAAGTCTGTATAAACCCAAATGCTTTGATCACCTCATCAAAGCGAATGTTCCAACTCTGAGATGCTTGCACCAGCCCATAGATGGAGCGCTGGAGCTTGCATACCTTGTTAGCATTATGAGGATAACCAAAACCTTCCGGCTGCATCATATACAGTTCTTCCTTAAGGAAGCCGTTAAGGAATGTCGTTTTGACGTCCATTTTTCATATCTCATAATCATAGAATGCAGCAATTGCTAACATGATTCGGATAGACTTTAGCATTGCTACGGGAGAGAAGGTCTCGTCGTAGTCAATTCCTTGAACTTGTCGATAACCTTTAGCGACAAGCCGAGCCTTATAGATGGTCACATTACCATCTGCGCCAGTCTTCTTCTTAAAGATCCATTTATTTTCTATGGCTTGCCGATCATCGGGCAAGTCAACCAAATTCCATACTTTGTTATCATACATGGATCCTATCTCAGATTTCAAGGCTTCAAGCCATTTGTTGGAATCCGGGCCCGCCATCGCTTCTTCATAGTTCGAAGGTTCACCGGTGTCTAACAACATGATTTCCATGACAGGGTTGCCGTACCACTCTGGTACGGAACGTGTCCTTATGGACCTACGAAGTTCAGCAGTAACTTGATCTAAAGCTTCATGATCATTATCATTAACTTCCTCCCTAGTCGGTGTAGGCACCACAGGAACATCTTCCGCGCTGCGCTACTTTCCGGTTCGGAAGGGATGACTATCACCTCATCAAGTTCCACTTTCCTCCCACTCACTTCTTTCGAGACAAACTCTTTCTCCATACAGGATCCATTCTTGGCAACAAAGACCTTGCCTTCGGATCTGAGGTAGAAGGTATACCCAATAGTTTCCTTAGGGTATCCTATGAAGACGCATTTTTCCGATTTGGGTTCGAGCTTTTCAGGTTGAAGATTCTTGACATAAGCATCGCATCCCCAAACTTTGAGAAACGACAACTTAGGTTTCTTCCCAAACCATAGTTCATACGGTGTCGTCTCAACGGATTTAGACGGTGCCCTATTTAAAGTGAATGCGGCAGTCTCTAAAGCATAACCCCAAAATGATAGCACCATGTCCAACAGAGTACGATTACGACGTTCGGACACACCATTACACTGAGGTGTTCCAGGCAGCATCAATTGTGAAACAATTCCACAGTTCCTTAGGTGCGTGCCAAATTCGTGACTTAAATATTCGCCTCCACGATCTGATCGTAAGAACTTTATTTTTCTGTCACGTTGATTCTCAACCTCATTCTGAAATTCCTTGTACTTTTCAAAGGTCTCAGACTTGTGTTTCATCAAGTAGACATACCCATATCTACTTAACTCATCTGTGAGGGTGAGAACATAACGATAGCCACCGCGAGCTTCAACACTCATTAGACCGCACACATCGGTATGTATGATTTCCTACAAGTTGGTTGCTCGCTCCATTGTTCCGGAGAACAGAGGCTTGGTCATCTTGCCCAATAGGCATGGTTTGCACGTGTCAAATGATTAATAATCAAGAGACTCCAAAAGTCCATCTGCATGGAGCTTCTTCATACGTTTGACACCAAATGACCAAGGCGGCAGTGCCACAAGTATGTGGGACTATCATTATCTACCTTACACCTTTTGACATCCACACTATGAATATGCGTAACATCACGTTCGAGATTCTTTAAGAATAAACCATTGACCAGCGGGGCATGACCATAAAACATTTCTCTCATACAAATAGAATAACCATTATTCTCAGATTTAAATGAGTAGCCATCTCGCATTAAATGAGATCAAGATACAATGTTCATGCTCAAAGCTGGTACTAAAGAACAATTATTGAGGTTTAAAACTAATCCTGAAGGTAGATGCAGAGGTAGCGTGCCGACGCCGATCACTTCGACCTTGGAAACATTCCCGACGCGCATCGCCACCTCGTCCTTCGCCACTCTCCGCTTATTCCGCAACTCCTGCTTTGGGTTACAAATGTGAGCAACTGCACCGGTATCAAATACCCAGGAGCTACTACGAGCGCTGGTAAGGTACACATCAATAACATGTATATCACTTATACCTTAGACGTTTCCGGCCTTCTTATCCGCTAAGTATTTGGGACAGTTCCGCTTCCAGTGACCCGTTCCCTTGCAATAAAAGCACTTAGTCTCAGGCTTGGGTCCATTCTTTGGCTTCTTCCCGGCAACTGGCTTCCCGGGCGCGGCAACTCCTTTGCCGTCCTTCTTGAAGTTCTTCTTACCCTTGCCTTTCTTGAACTTAGTGGTTTTATTCACCATCAACACTTGATGTTCTTTCTTGATCTCTACCTCCGCTGATTTCAGCATTGAATACACCTCGGGAATGGACTTCTCCATACCTTGCATATTGAAGTTCATCACGAAGCTCTTGTAGCTAGGTGGGAGCGACTGGAGGATTCTGTCAACGACCGCGTCATCTGGGAGATGAATTACCAACTGAGACAAGCGATTGTGCAACCCAGACATTTTGAGTATGTGCTCGCTGACAGAACTATTCTCCTCCATCTTACAACTGTAGAACTTGTCGGAGACTTCATATCTCTCGACTCGGGCATGAGCTTGGAAAACCATTTTAAGCTCTTGGAACATCTCATATGCTTAGTGCTGCTCAAAACACTTTTGGAGCCCCGATTCTAAGCTGTAAAGCATGCCGCACTGAACCAGGGAGTAATCCTCACTACGCGACTGCTAGGCGTTCATAACGTCTTGAGTTGCTGGGAAAACGGGAGCATCACCTAGCGGTGCTTCAAGGACATATGTTTTCTTGGCAGCTATGAGGATGATCCTCAAGTTACGGACCCAATCCGTATAGTTGCTACCATCATCTTTCAGCTTGGTTTTCTCTAGGAACGCATTGAAGTTGAGGGCAACATTAGCGTGGGCCATTGGATCTACAAGACATATTGTAAATATTTTACACTATGTTCATGACAATTAAGTTCATCTAAACAAATTTAATGAACTCCCACTCAGATAGACATCTCTCTAGTCATCTAAGTGATACATGATCCGAATCGACTAGGCCGTGTCCGATCATCACGTGAGACGGACTAGTCATCAACGGTGAACATCTTTATGTTGATCGTATCTTCTATATGACTCATGTTCGACCTTTCGGTCTTCCGTGTTCCGAGGCCATGTCTGTACATGCTAGGCTCGTCAAGTGAACCCTAAGTGTATTGCGTGTGTAAATCTGGCTTACACCCGTTGTATGCAAACGTTAGAGCCTATCACACCCGACCATCATGTGGTGCTTCGGAACAACGAACCTTAGAAACGGTGCACAATTAGGGGGAACACAATTCTTGAAATTCTAGTGAGAGATCATCTTATTTACTATCGTCGTTCTAAGCAAATAAGATGTAAAACATGATAAACATCACATGCAATCAAATAGTGACATGATATGGCCAATATCATTTTGCTCCTTTTGATATTCATCTTCGGGGCTCCATGATCATCATTGTCACCGGCATGACACCATGATCTCCATCATCATGATCTCCATCATCATGTCTTCATGTAGTTGTCTTGCCAAACATTACTTCTACTACTATGGCTAACAGTTAGCAATAAAGTAAAGTAATTACATGGTGTTTTCAAGGACACGCAGGTCATACAATAAAATAAGACAACTCCTATGGCTCCTGCCGGTTGTCATACTCATCGACATGAAAGTCGTGATTCCTATTACAAGAACATGATCAATCTCATACATCACATCTATATCATTCATCACATCCTTTTGGCCATATCAGATCACACGGCACATGCTGCAAAAACAAGTTAGACGTCCTCTAATTGTTGTTGCAAGTTTTTACGTGGCTGCCATAGGTTTCTAGCAAGAACGTTTCTTACCTAGGCAAAAACCACAACGTGATATGCCAATTACTATTACCCTTCATAAGGACCCTTTTCATGGAATCTGATCCGACTAAAGTGGGAGAGACACACACCCGCTAGCCACCTTATGCAACTAGTGCATGTCTGTCGGTGGAACCTGTCTCACTTAAGCGTACGTGTAAGGTCGGTCCGGGCCGCTTCATCCCACGATGCCGCCGAATCAAGATAAGACTAGTAGCGGCAAGTAAATTGACATGATCTATGCCCACAACAAACTTGTGTTCTACTCGTGCATAGTAACTATGCATAGACCTAGCTCATGATGACACTGTTCGGGATCGTTACAGAAAATCAAAAAATTTCCTACGCATCACCAAGATCTATCTATGGAGTCTACTAGCAACGATAGGGTAGTGCATATTCATACCTTTGAAGATCGCGATGCGGAAGTGTTACAAGAAGACGGTTGGTGGAGTCGTGCACGAAGCGATTCAGATCGCGACCGAATCCAATCTAAGCACCGAACAATGGTGCCTCCGCGTTCAACACACGTGCAGCCCGGTGACGTCTCACGCGCCTTGATCCAGCAAGGAGAGAGGGAGATGTTGGGGAAGACTCCGTCCAGCAGCAGCACGACGGCGTGGTGGTGATGGAGGAGCATGGCAATCCTGCAGGGCTTCGCCAAGCACCGCGGGAGAGGAGGAGTAGTCGGGAGGGCTGCGCTAGGACTTGGGTGCGGGTGCCCTCCCACCCCCCACATATATATAGGGGCAAGGGAGAGGGGGCCGCCCCCCCTCAGATCCAATCTGAGGAGGGGCCGCGGCCAGGGGGTGCCTTGCCCCCCAAGGCAAGGGGGGCGCCCCCCTTTAGGGTTCCCCCAAACCCTAGGCGCCTTGGGCCCTTGGGGGGGGGCGCACCAGCCCACCAGGGGCTGGTTCCCCCCTTTCACTTGGTCCACTTGGCCCACCGAGCAGGTGGCCCCACCCGGTGGCCCCGGTACAATATCGGTGACCCCCGAAATCATTCCGGTGACCAAAACGGGACTTACCATATATAAATATTTACCTCCGGAACTCCTCGTGACGTCCGGGATCTCATCCGGGACTCCGAACAATATTCGGTAACCGCGTACTACATTCCCTATAACCCTAGCGTCATCGAACCTTAAGTGTGTAGACCCTACGGGTTCGGGAACCATGCAGACATGACCGAGACATCTCTCCGGCCAATAACCAACAACGGAATCTGGATACCCATGTTGGCTCCCACATGTTCCACGATGTTCTCATCGGATGAACCACGATGTCAAGGATTCAATCAATCCCGTATACGATTACCTTTGTCTATCGGTATAGTACTTGCCCGAGATTCGATCGTCGGTATACCGATACCTTGTTCAATCTTGTCATGACAAGTCTCTTTACTCGTTCCGTAACACATCATCCCGTAACTAAACCCTTAGTCACATTGAGCTCATTATGATGATGTCTTACCGAGTGGGCCCAGAGATACCTCTCCGTCATATGGAGTGACAAATCCCAGTCTCGGTTCGTGCCAACCCAACAGATGCTTTCGGAGATACCTGTAGTGTACCTTTATAGCCACCCAGTTACGTTGTGATGTTTGGCACACCCAAAGTATTCTTACGGTATCCGGGATTTGCACAACCTCATGGTCTAAGGAAAGGATACTTGACATTGGAAAAGCTTTAGCATACGAACTACATGATCTTGTGCTAGGCTTAGGATTGGGTTGTGTCCATCACATCATTCTCCTAATGATGTGATCCCGTTATCAATGACATCCAGTGTCTATGGTTAGGAAATTTGAACCATTCATTGATCAACGAGCTAGTCAACTAGAGGCTTACTAGGGACACGTTGTGGTCTATGTATTCACACATGTATTACTGTTTCCGGATAATACAATTAAAGCATGAAAAATAGACAATTATCATGAACAACGAAATATAATAATAACCATTTTATTATTGCCACTAGGGAATATTTCCAACACTAAGCGGTGCTAATTTGGCTCTTGTGGTATAATGAA
Source organism: Secale cereale (assembly GCA_902687465.1). NCBI lineage: Eukaryota > Viridiplantae > Streptophyta > Magnoliopsida > Poales > Poaceae > Secale > Secale cereale. The sequence goes on along the minus strand of LR738715.1, from coordinate 244,280,128 downwards.
TACCTAATCTAAATGGCCGCCTGCAGATCCCTTTGTCTTCCTCATGTCCGGCAGACACTTGAGGGGTCGATGAATGTCCTCGCAAGAGACGAAGCACCCAAAAAACCACATGTATACGCAGTCGTCGCCTCGGCGGTGGCCTTCATGGGACCCAAGCGGCGGTTGCCTCCCACGTTCTACTTCTCCTTGATGATAGCGTCGGACACAGAGAAGTTGGCCACCGACTCGTCGCTCTCCACGCACCTGGCTTCTGTCTCTGCCTGCATGGTGCTGCTGCAGGCACAGGAGGCGTGTCCACCACAGACACGGGAGGCGCGGCCGCAGACACTGGTGGCGCGGTACGATGCGGCAACGACGACGCGCGTGCCGCCGTGCTCACCATCGTGCCGGCATGGAGTAACTCGCCACTCCTCATTGAGCTGAACTGGAGCGGCGAGTTGCTGAACCACGCGCCGGCTTGGGGCGGTAACTGGCTCCGTCGGGCTAGGTGAGGTAGGTGAAGCACCGAGCGGTCTCGCTCGTATCCAGAGGACTCGGAGAATGGCTCCTCGAAAGCCATCGGAAGAGTGGAGAAAATGGTGAAACATGAGATGGGGGAGAGGCTGAGGGGCGTGATTCTTGCCCGCTATCTGGCCTTGTTTAAATTGAGGGCGGACGGTAGGAGCTTGGCCGGCGTCTGGCCTCGTTTAAACTAAGGGTGGAGGGAGGAGCTCGGCCGGCGTTGCATTTAATTTTGCCCCACTCATGAATGGACGTGTGGCCGGAGTAGGTTTCTCAGTTTGCATGCGGGTTTAATGGAGGCATTTGATGGAGGCGAAGAGGCGTCTTCAGTCAGCCGTGCAGCGGGAGGCACAATACTATTCGATTTGACAACTACAGTAAACCATGACAGTTCCCGATACGACTTTAATGCAGACGAGGGAGAGGGTAGCGGTTCCCGAAATATTGAACGGCCAGTGAAGCATGCTGATGAATGCATGAGGGAAGTAATGGGAGGAGGACGGGGAAAAGAGGCAGCACAATGTGAATGCAACGCAGTTTGCATTCATATAAAGGCGCCCCTCCATTCCAATGCATCTACCACATCGTACGCACCTAAGCACCTACACTAAGTGCAAAAGTGCTCACTTCAGACCCATGGCGGCGATGCACGCGAGCGGCCAGCGGTTGTGCCAGATGGTCCACGACGTTGGCCTGCGGCATGGCACCGAGTATCATGGTTCAACTTCCATGGACAAGCTTTCATGTCTACTCACACATGCATTGCATACCGCTCACTGCAAGGAGTAGTAGAGAAAACTAGGCGGATAAATAGTTCATTATAGCCAAGCGGAACATATCAATGTACACAGAGTACACTTGTTCCAAAGACATGCTCATCAGCGAAATAGTTCATCTATATCAATGTACACAGAGAGGAAATATAATTTTTACAAGAGAGGAAATAGTTCATCTAAATCAATGTACACAAAGAGGAAATATAATTTTTACAAGAGAGGAAATACTTCATCCATCTACAATGCCCTGCTGCTGGTGCAGCTTCTTCTTCTTCTTCTTCTTCTTCTTCTTCTTCTTCTTCTTCTTCTTCTTCTTCTTCTCATTTTCTGTGGGCGACAACTTCGCAACAAGCTCTTTCGACCTTGCAGCTATCTCGAAACTCACACGGGCATCGAGGCCAGCATATTTTATATGCTCGTAGGTCAAGGGATAATTCTCCCATCCAGACGACCTTGATCCCTGAGTCTCATCACCCTTCTCAAGATTTGTTCCGAGCACATAATTTGCTACGTCGAATAGGGATGGTGTTTGTTTATCACAACCGTCTATATGAATTTTGGTTTGTGGGTCAGCGATGTTTTTCAAGTCAAGATTGTACGGCGCCACCTTCTCTTTGTCCCCTTTGATGGCTACCTCATAGAAGTATATGTCCCCTCAATACATGAAATCATGGAGCTCACCTGGTATGGAGGGCGCGTGTATGATGTGATACACCAAAACTTCATCTTCGAGGCACAGCTGAAGGACGGCAGCGCGTTCGATCTTCCCAGTGGCACGCTCCATGTACTCTACGTCGAAACTGAAGACCTACATCTCCACCTTTTGGAGGGAGTTGGATACATTGTTCATCCACTCCCGAACAACCCTTAGGTGGTCGGTGACGGTGGCAACTATGCTCAACGAGCCTTCAACGAAGACATGTTTGACGCTAAAAACCTGCATACCGATCTCTTTCACCATTTGGAACCGCTGGACCGCAGGGCCATGGTTTGGAGAATTAGGATTAAGATGGCTAGTCTAACCGAAGAAGATGATTAGTGAAAGGGGCTTCGGAATTACTCAAGGAGGATCTGAATCCAGTGCGGTTTGAATGCAAATGAAGGGGAGGTGAATAAGTCGAGGAAAATCGATTCCGGGTGGATAAGTAAAAGGGAGAAGTGGCATGTAGGCAATTGATTAGAAGGCTAGGTAGACCAACCTACAAAATGAAATGGCTATGCGGGTAGCGTACTGAGGAGTGGTCTGTGTCTCTGTACGTGTACATGCCCATCCTTCGATCACTACATGTGCCGGTTGTTAGTTGAGGTCCCTCTATCGAATCACCACTGTGAAACATTTTATGATTCCTTTTTATTTCTGCACCCCTCCTGACAAGTCGGGCCTACGCAAAACCAACTTGGGTGGACGAACAGATGTACAAACATAACCATCTCTTTGCACACACAAAATGTGTCGTAGCTGGTTCGGATTGATATTGGCGCGTGCCTGGGAGACACAACCTTTTATGGTCAAGGAATGTACGGTTATCCTAAAAAAGCCCTTCTTCGCGCTTCCGCTTGCACGACAATTTGCTTCTGCTCGCAATATGGATGTTACCTGGAGGATGAAGTGAACCCAGAGGCATACAGTACTACTCCGTATGTTGCTAATAGTAGTAGTACAACTGTGGTACACTTGCTGGTCCAAATATTATTCATCCGGTCCTCACTGTGAAGTGATAAGACCCTGCGCCTGAGGTGACACTAGTCCAGGCTGCGTGTTCGGGTTACCAAAGTCAGCCTCACCTTGTGCACTGTGCAGTCACTGTCATCGCCGCTGTATAGCATGCCTCGCCTCGTCTCCCTCTTGCCTAGCACCACTCCATCTCCAGCTCCGTCTCGCCGGAGATCCTGAGGTCACTCTTCATCATCCCACTGTGCCCCCACGTACCCTCGCCTCGCTCACCTCCACCAGTACCACTATTTCCTTGCTAGCCGCTACAGCACTGAGAGCCTTCTCCCCGTTAAATAAAGCCCCCCCCCCAAAACCCCACCTTCCTCCACCATGGCCGAACACGAACCGCGCAACATCCATATGAGCCACGATTGGAGCAATCTCCCCAGTGACATCCTCGACCTCTGTTGTTTGTGTAAGGATTTGTTGAGCGCCGTGCGGCTGGCTGCATGCTCGAGGAACATGCATGTGGCCATCGTCGAAGCGAGGCCTCAACATTTGAAGACACCCTACTTGCTACTATCTGGTCTAGCGAGATTTGCTCACCATGATACGGAGGCGTACATGATGCCCCTCGACTTTAATCCGACCTCCATTAGCCGAAACTTCTTTGCATGTATGTAGTGGGTACATCATTTCACTCGACTTCGATCCGATCACCATCACCCGAAACTTCTTGGCAGGTATGTACTTGGTCGGCATGAACTCCCACTGGATGGCTGCCATCATAGAAGACGGGAAAAAGTTGGTGCTCGTGAACTTCCAGACCGCCCATGAGATTATCCTTCCTTCGTTGGAGTATGTAGGGTTTTACCTTAGCGGTCCGAGTCATCTAGATTACCATGTCGGTTGGACAGACCTTGTTCTGCAGAATATTGTAATCTGCCAAGTGCCCACACGATATGTGGATTATGTAGACTTCAAGCTAATTGCCTTGTTCGACCGCGGACTCGCCTATCTTTCCGCCGGTGCCTTCTTTAGCTGGAGACGACTCACCTCGCAGAGGATCGTCAAAGTTGATACACACTTATGTGATGCTATTGAACACAATGGCATCATCTACGCGATCGACAAAGCAGATGGCACCAGGTATTACTGGGACTGCGCGTGTAAGTTGTTTTTGTCTGATTTTAATGATAACGCCATGACACAGTTTGAACTTTTTGTGATGATTGGCATATCCCTGTTTGAGCAGAATTCGAGTAGAACTACAACAATGTATTAGAGATGCCGTAAATCAGCTATATTTGGAATGAGTTAATTCATGCGATTGTGACCATGTCATTACAGCCAATTTGTACCCTTGAATAATCAAACGGTTAGGAAGATATGGATATTCTCCTTACTTTATAGTAATCTACCTACTACTAAATATGAGTGTGTATCAATAGCCATGTTAGTTTCCTCATTTTCATGATGTAGAAACATGCATATCAAACTGTTGGTTTCATCTAACCATACATTAGGGAAGTAAATGTGCATATGGACAACTATATATTTGGAAGTAGTGAAATCCTGTAATGCTTACCATGTGTACATACCTATATTTGCCCTTCATCAATCTATGGCTAGAATAATATCCTCACAAGAATTTTACCCACGGAATATGAGTATATAACAATGCATGGTCTGTTAGTTTCCTTGAAGAATTTGTTTGCGAGGACATAGCATGATTACATAACATGCATGACATGGTAGTTTCCTCTGAAGACTCGATTGTGAGACAACATGAGTATGACCATGCATGGCACTTCTATATTTTTGAACCCAGTATACATTTCCCAGTATTTTCCTCTAAATTCCAACATGGACAGAGCAATGTTGTTTCTTGCATTATCCTACTCGTACTCTGAAAAACGCTGATCTTACATTAACAATGCATGTCCTTTTTGATATGATGCAACATCCCTGCAAATATTGCCCTTTGTAATCACACCACCTTTGCCAAAAATAGGGAAGCACAACTGGTTCCTCGCTCGATCAGACGATGGTAAAAGACTGATGATCATTCGCACACATGAGCCGAAAGAGTTGTATTGCAGAAACCCCACTGTGTACAAGCATAGTGAAATACGTGAGCATCCGGATAGTGGTTGTTACGTCTATGAGCGGGATACCAGCTTGTTGGGGCCATCGGGATTTTTGAGTTGGAGGCGGGTAAATAGCCTTTGGTTCACACTCTTTGTTTCTTGGACTCAGTTATCTGGTTAACCAGAAGATCACTGTTGGCAAGGACCTTGATGGCAGAGAGGCTCTGTTTGCTAGGGAAAACTGTGTCTACACGGCGAGCCCTAGGACTTCGGGAGCAGACTCCCCTAATTGTCAGTGATATAGCCTGCAGCCAAAAGAAGGTGAGAATGACAAATGCATATGGATTAACTTTGATCCTTGGATAGCTCAAGTCCGACAGACAGTGATGTGGTTCAAGCCTTCAGGTTGATAGGTAATGGGGCTGTTTGCGTTGAAAGGGTGGAGTCCTGGTGTCTCCGAATCACTGGTGGTTGAAGCGGGGCTACAAATTATGATGGTGTTGGATCATCCCTCTTCGAGTGACTTGTTGTCTTTGCTGCTTGTTCTGGATGGGTAGTTCTCTCTTTTGTTATGCATACTCCTTGTCATTTAGTCATCCTCGTTTATGTCACTCTTACTATGTAAGTAGTTGCCTCTATATAGAATGTCATTCTCATCTGGATCATGAGAGTCTGAGCACTGCAGATGGGTGCGTTTTGGTGGTGTAGCAAGACTTGTTATGAACTATCATGTTCATGGCTTGTTGTTTATGTCAGTAGTAATCACTACTCAGTGTTTGAATGTTGTATATATCGTTGTTTCGAACTATTTATTGTCTCGAACTGTTGGTGGGCTAAATGAGGGCATCACCATTCTCTAGAGTATATCTCATTTTTTCAAGTTATATAATTTGAGCTCAGTGTACTTTCGATGATGTACACTTGTTGTCGTCGAATATGGGCCGACTAGTAACGCAATGCCAAACAGATCAATTATGACTCTCATGCCGGGCGCTCAAAAAAAAGAAAGAAAAATGACTATTTGGCCGACATGTGGGTTCCACCGGTGTTTTCGTGCGCTTGCACGCCGAGAGCATATTGGGGCGTATTCAAAATTCATGCTACCTTTTCATCCCCGACCTCCCGTCCCTCCCCCACCTTGGGAATCTCAATTCCTACTCCAGTTCCCCCAAATCCCCCTCATGTAGTCCCTGTACTCAAGTGCACTATCATGTTGCCGTCCAATGTGGATCTCTGAGCCGGAGATCCTGAGGTCCGTCCTGCCTTCGGGCACTGCGCGCTATCGCTCAACAGTGGCATGGCGGCGCTTGACAACCAATTTTCCGGCAAAGTGCTGATGGTAACCATCAACGGCGACCGGCCTCCCGTCTCACAGGACGACCTTGTCAAAGCTCTTCGCATTGCGCACGGCATCCAAGTAAGCAAATTGCTCGTCGAAGTTTGTCCGCCGCCGACTGATTTATTCATCTGGTTCCGGACAACTTTTGATTGCAGTCATCTGTTCGAATCGTCCCAGCGTTTGTTCTGCGATGGCACACTTGTGAGCTTTGATCGGTGGCACCCCGGATGGGTCTTGGTGCCCTCTGAGCTTGAGTGTTTAACAAATCTTACCTTCCACGGCATGCCTCGACGTGCTTGGAACAGCGAGTCCATGAATGAGCTTATCAACGACCTTGGAGGTGAGCTCGTAAGTAAGTTTGTTCCTCCAGACAACTAGGCTCTGATGGTTATGGCATGGATGAAGAAGCCATCCACCATACCGAAGGTGATTGGTGTTGCGATACCGGTGCAGAACCGGGGTTGTACTGTTCGTCGCCACCAAGGCCGCCGCGGACCACGTTAGGGATGTACTTGTATCGAGTGTTCGTGCATGTCGAAGAAGTGGTCTATCCATCAGTCGAAGTCTTGCCGCTGCCGCTGGTGCCAGGGTCCGTCGACGACGTCCATTACAGGAGTCGACGTCAGACTTTCCCCATGTTTCTCGGAATGATGGATGGCACAGGGCCTACTCCATCGCGCGGCAGAGGCCACTGCTTCTATGGGAGAAGAGGTAGGGCTAGCTGCCTTGATGTGCTCTAATTTGAGGTAACAACCGAATGCTGTCAGATACTAGTTAAATCCGAGCTATCGGTGTGAAGCACTGATGTGCCAGTACATTTGATTGCGACTTGTTCTATTTTTGTACCTGAAGTTTTTTTTAGAAAGGGGTGTACGTCAACTTAATGTGCTAGCAGAACTTATTGTATTGTCTCTCTGTTTTCTTGCACGTCATTCAAGATATTTCTCCATCATTGATAAAGATGATAAACCATTATGTAAAAGTTCGTTGCTTTCAACATAGCCGTACCTGTAGCGATCCACTGCTTCCACCCTGATTGTGTCGCCTGCATGAAATTTTTGTTTGCAAGTTCAGTGTGCTATGATATTCCATATGATTGTGTCAACTATATAAGTTTTTACTAAGCATCAGCAATGCATATGGCTGAAAGATGCATTTACGAGCATCGACCGATCTCTCTCTCTCTCTCTCTCTCTCTCTCTCTCTCTCTCTCTCTTACGGACACACACACACAAGTGGGACCCGATGAATTATTTCGTCGCTCGTGACATCTTTTAATTAGGTTCCACTATACTCTAACTTTTTTCTTAAGTTAATAAAAAATTGAGAAACTCTTAAGTTATTAATTGAGCTCACTAACTTCAAAAAGTTGTACAGAAGTCTTGTTTGGGCATTTTCACGCGTCGTTGAATGTGCGATGAGTAGCCATGTAAAGTTGTACTATACTTCACAAGCCATTTTTGTTGAACATCATCAATGCAACTGGGCTGACAGTTGTACACAATTTCTTTAGATAAGCGCAACCTAGCCTATGTTTCTTTTAATAAAATGCACAACCTAGTTCATTTTTTATATAATAAGATTACCAAGCCCAACTTAATTTTTTAATAATATTCATAACTCAGTATTACTATTTTATACGAAATGCTCAGTCCAGACCATCATTGTTTTTTCACCCATCCCAGAAAATGGGACCATTTCTACTAAAATCAAATGGCTTGTAGATTATCAGAAATAATAAATGCGCTACTTGTATGCAATAATAATTTTCACCCAACTCAGTAAATAGGTGTATTCGAATAAATAATCAAATGCATTGTAAATAATATATTTTATTATCTTATTTGTATTTCTTTATTGTATTATAGATTTGTCAAAAATTGGCTATTATTATTTTTACCCACCCAAGGAAATATATTATTTTTTGAGTCAAAGCCCTGGAAATAGATGTATTGGCAAACAAAATGAAATGGATTGTAAAACCTAAAAAAAAGGGTTGCATTCCGCCACAGCTTTCGAAGCTGACTTTGTTGGCCCAGTAAATGAAGCATGCGCAAGGTGTTGTCCATTTTAGTGAACAAGACGATTTATAATGGTCTAAACCAAAAAGTTAACAAATTATTATGACATCTTTAGCCATTGGATTGACATCCAACGGTGATCCTGCTTCTTCAATCTCCGATCTAGTTGCTCTTGCTCCAGCCGCCAAAACCATCGTCGGCTGGAGCGCCTGCATGTGCCTCCCGTGGCCGACTGTGCTGCCATGCAGGCCTCGCCGCCCCATCCTACTCCTAGTGGTGGCCAGGTCATACCTGTACTCATCCACACCTTCTGTTATTCTCCAGCAAAGGCAACTGAACCAGTCCCTCATACTCCCCCCCCCCCGCCAGCGACTCCAGTGCCCCTTGTTCCACAACTCAGGATTGTTCCAATCTTAGGCCTCACCGTCGTCCATCGCCTTGGTGCTCTCGGCGCGGCTGGTCAACATGGTCAAGGAATGACTTCCATTGAAAGAGGACTGTACGTGGAGAGGCTGATAGCTGGGTCCATGGTCGCAGCAAGGAAGTGCGTCCTTATTACGCGTAAAATAGCTATTCCTCCACCTGACAGCGGGGACCCATCGGAAGGGACTCTTTATTTTGCGGAAAAAAAAGTTTGCCCCCTGACAATTGGGACCTACCAGCTACATCTTCGCACGGGAGGAAGTGCGTCCATATTACGGGCAAAAAAGTTATTTCTCCCCCTAGACCGCTGGGACCCACCATCAATAACTTCGCACACAAAGAAGTGCCTCCTTATCCTCCCTAACACTCGGGACCCACATGGTCGAACCGTACGTAGCGTTGTCATTCTTGTCGCGAACGTGTATGTATGTACTGGTCGATCGGTCTCTCTGCGACGATGAACTGTGGCCAAGCAAGCAGTGGCACGTGTAGTATTAGATCCCCCGACGTAGCAGTTCAGGCAGTCCAGTCAAAACCAGGTACATGTACGTACAATCAGATGCCAAAAAATACGGCCACATATGTACATACGGGCGGGGTCTCGAACGCCTACTCACGCATTTGTACGACCAAGGCTCGTGTACATGGACAAGCAATGGACGGCAGCGACGTCGTCCTATTCATCCGCAGCTAACAGGCTGGGTCGGAACGGAGGAAACAACGTTGTCTTCACGGAGAGCCAAGTGCGCGTCATGTTCATTGGGAGCGAAGCCACTGGGTCAGAACTTGTCGTGTTCAACAGGAGCCAACCGGCTTGGACGGAACAGCCAGAACGGGGTCTGGCATACCACAAACGGAGGAAAATGGCCTTCTGTTCGACGCCGTATGGTCGAAACAGGGTCCTGTTCATCGGTAAGGGTCTGGCGTACCGCAGAACGGAAGAAACGGACTTGTGTTCAAGCTCCTACGGTCGAAATGGGGTGTTGTTGATCGGGAGGGGTGTGGCGTACTGCAAAACGGAGGATACATACTTGTGTTGGAGCACCTACGGTCGAAATGGGGTCCTGTTTATCGAGAGGGGTGTGGCGTACCGCGAAATGTTTCTCCACGGGCTACTGTTCATCCACCGTCTACTGCCTCGCTCCAGCCTCCACGTGCTACTGTTCATCCACCATCGACTTCCTCCAGCATCCACTTGCTACTGTTCATCCACTGTCTACTTCCTCCCGCCTCCACCAGCTACTGTTCACAATGGGGTCCTCTTCATCCAGCCTCCACCAGCTACTGTTAAACCAGCCCTCCACACGGGGGGTCCTGTTCAACCAGCCCTCCACGGGGTCCTGTTCATCCAACCCAATCGGCTCGGGTGTGTGGCAACCTCCTCTCGATCGGGGTCATGTTCATCCAGCGGCAACGGCCTCGACTACCACCAGTTCCTATTCATCCAACCCCCAATAATGATCACTGTTCATCAAGGGGGAGCACTAGGTTCGATTGGCTTCAGTGAGCAGCAGTAGCGAAGGAATCACTTGGGCTTAGTTAACAGGTAGGGATCGATCGCTCGGGTTCAGTAACATAGCTAGTGCAATCGCTCGGGTTCAGTAAGCGAACGCCTCGCTCAGGTATAGTTAGAGCCTAATGCCTCGCACATACACGCGACGTGTACAAGAGAAACGCGGAAATCTCTGTGCATCGCTCCACCCCGACCACCCACCTTAACCAGGAACTCCTCGAAATTTTCCTCGCCCTCGCTTCTACGACAATTTTTTCGTCATGGACGGCCCAAATAATGTCATGCAGGTGCGTCCCCGGCTGGCCCAGGATGATAAGCCCATTTTCTGTCATGATTTTTTGTCATAGAAGTAGGAGCCCACCACATCTATGATGATATGGATTTTTGTCACAATTATCGTCATAGAAGTGTCATAAGCATGACAGGAAAAAATTCGTTCGAGCCAAAATGTCTTGGATGTGTCTTTTTTGTAGTGATGGCAAAGTGAACAAAGGTATACTTGACATACATGTCATTGATGTGTTCCTTACTAGTGCTCGTAGCAGCGCCTGGGTATTTGTTACCGGTTCGGTTGCTCATATTTTTAACTCTAAATAGGAGTTGCACGTTAAACGAAGATTAGCTAAGGACGAGGTGACGATGAGCGTCGGGAATGGTTCCAAGGTCGATGTGATCACCGTCGGCACGCTACCTCTACATCTACCTTCAGGGTTAGTTTTAGACCTAAATAATTGTTATTTGGTGCCCGCGTTGAGCATGAACATTATATCAGGATCTTGTTTAATAGGAGATGGTTGTTCATTTAAGTCAGAGAATAATGATTGTTCTATTTATATGAGTAATATCTTTTATGGTCATGCACCCTTGAGGAACGGTATATTCTTGATGAATCTTGATTGTAGTAATACACACATTCATAATATTGATGTCAAAAGATGCAAAGTTGATAATGATAGTGCACCATACTTGTGGCACAGCCATTTAGGTCATATTGGTGTAAAGCGCATGAAGAAACTCCATGCTGATGGACTTGTGGAATCACTTTATTATCAATCATTTGATACTTCCGAACCATGCCTCATGGGCGAGGTGGCTAAAACTCCGTTCTCCGGAACAATGGAGCGAGCTAATAACTTACTGGAAATAATAAATACCGATGTATGCGGTCCGATGAGTGTTGAGGCTCGCGGCGGGTATCATTATTTTCGGACCTGCATAGATGATTTGAGCTGATATTGGTATATCTACTTGATGAAACACAAGTCTGAAACACTTGAAAAGTTCAAAGAATTTCATAGTGAAGTAGAGAATCATTGTAACAAGAAAATAAAGTTTCTATGATCTGATCACGGAGGCGAATATTTGAGTTACGAGTTTGGCCTTTATTTAACACAATGTGGAATAGTTTCACAACTCACGCCACCTGGAACACCATAGCGTAATGGTGTGTCTGAATATCGTAACCATACTCTATTGGATATGGCGTGTTCTATGATGTCTCTTACCGATTTTCCTTTATCGTTTTGGGGTTATACATTAGAGACAATTGCATTCACGTTAAATAGGGAACCATCTAAATCCGTTGAGACGACATCGTGTGAACTATGGTTTAGCAAGAAACCAAAGATGTCATTTCTTAAAGTTTGGGGTTGCGATGCTTATGTCAAAAATCTTCAACATGATAAGCTCGAACCCAAATCGGAGAAGTGCGTCTTCATAGGATACCCAAAAGAAACTGTTGGGGTACACCTTCTACCATAGATCTGAAGGAAAGATTTTTGTTGCTAAAATATGGGTCCTTTCTAGAGAAGGAGTTTCTCTCGAAAGAAGTGAGTGGGTGGAAAGTAGAACTTGATGAGGTAATTGTAACTTCGCTCGAATTGGAAAGTAGATCATCAGAGAAAACCGTTACCGTGATGCCTACACCAACTAAAGAAGAAGCAAATGATAATGATCATAAAACTTTAGATCAAGTTACTACTGAACCTCGAAGGTCGACCAGAACACATACCGCACCAGAGTGCTACGGTAACCCTGTCCTAGAAGTCATGTTTTTAGACAACGGCGAACCTTCAAACTATGAAGAAGCTATGATGATCACAGATTCCGAAAAATGGCTTGAGGCCATTAAATCTGATATAGGATCCATGTATGAGAACAAATTATGGACTTTGGTGGACTTGCCTGATGATCGTCAAGCCATAAATAATAAATGGGTCTTCAAGAAGAAGACTGACGCTGATGGTAATGTTACTATCTACAAAGCTCGTATTGTCGCAAAAGGTTTTCGGCACATTCAAGGAGTTGACTACGATGAGACTTTCTCACCCGTAGTGATGTTTAAGTCTGTCTAAATCATGTTAGCAATTGCCGCATTTTATGATTACTAGTGGTTGGGGACCGCCATTTCGGGCCTCTTGAGAGGAAGCTGGGCTGTGCCAGGTAGTCAGTTGCCCCTTCTGATTCCTTAGTTCTCTTCATTCTCAACTTCCTTTTGATTCCTAGATTCTGTTCATTCTCAACTGATGTATACATAACATGGCATGCATACTTGGTGCTTGACACAGTGGAGCAGATTGTTTCAACAGCTTGCTTGGCTGCATAATAAATCTTTAGTTTCTGACCTTTCAAAGACGTACAAATTCCAGTGCCAGCAAAAACAAATGAAAAGGAGGTAAATTTGGTCCATATGATACATGGTTTATGTTTACATACACCACCAGTTCACCATATATACAAAACAAAACTTTCACTTAATTTATTCAGACATATGTATGTCTGCAATTTGCACTTCATACAGACAGACTAATTTTTCATGACTATGTTGCACATGCAAAAATTAGTAGTTTTATAAGGGGTGTTCTATGATAGCAATCTATCATTGGCAAAACCAGAAACTGACTCATTAGCAATGTCTAAGACACACTACTTTATAAAACAGCATATAGAAGACGTCAAGTTGAAGGACTGTACTTCTCAACCAATGTTATAAGTTTTTCTAGTTATTTTGATCCTCCAACATCGAAGAATTCATCAACAATGCTTCTGAGCACACCGTTTTTGGCCCAAGATATGCAAGCATGAGAAAGTTCAGGGGGGAATTGTAGCAGCAGCAGATAGATAACAATATGTCATTTTCCGTGCAAATTGTAGCTGGTTCAACTTGTTTTCTTTCACCCACCTGTTGCAACAATTTATTTTTAAAATCTCAAAGAATAAGGATGTTTCCATGACCAGACAGCAGGATTGTCGGATAACCTATCAAGATGCAGAAGTTCATCCTAGTAGATAGATTGAGAGAATGTGAAATCTTCATCAGCCAAAGCAAAAAGATCTTGGTTGATACCATATGGCTTAATTCAACAAAATGTTTGAAATTATCGTATAATATCTAATTAATATGATTTGAAGTATGATACCATATGGCGCGAATCATACAAGTATTGTGTCTTCGGGATGTGAGAACCTCTAGCATCAGAATGTATGATGTTCCTCTTGTGGTCTAGACGTTCGAGCGTGGTATAAAAGGGAAACTTAAGCGCATACTCCATCGGAAATTACAAGACCACAGAATTAGACATAACTTGGAACTACTAAGTAACATAGGTATTTTAAATTTCATGCATGGACCTCTCCAAAGAGTAGCAGTTGGGGCACCGCCCTATGTTGCCGCCTGAGAGTACTGGTATTCAATGTCACTTAATTTGAAGTATTCTATACAAGAACACGTAAAATTGACACAAGTAGGATGTGTGTGTACAACATCAGAACTCATTTATCCAGGAGCATGGGTCCGAGAGAAGGTTGGGCTAGCCATCTAAATCCCGATGTACTGACAATTCAGCCAACTTTTCATGGTAATGAACTCGCAACTGAGAAATTTGGGGCTGTCTATATACAAACCAAAGCAAAATATATCACAAACCTATACCAATAATGTCCTGAATGTTTCTAACATAAAAATAGTATATATTCTGAAGCATGACGATATCGAAAATAAATATGATCAATGATCTTATTCTTATGTGCACTAAAAATAGAATATATGTTAAAACAATGCACCGTTATCTTTCAGAACATGTACTCAAACAATTCAGGATAGCTTTCTAAATTGACAAAAACACCAAACTAACTGAACATTTTACAATTTCTCTGACAAAGAAGTACTTACCTTCAAGCTAGTGCTGTAAAATCCTATTGTCCGCAAAGGAAAGAGTTCATAGTCTAAACATGTATATGGTATAGCTAAGAACCAGCTAGAAATATCTAGCTCGGATATGTTTCTTTTCCAATATATTTTAAAATATATAAAGAAAGTGAGAACTACCATAGCAAGTTAAGAACTAATATCTCAATAATCCGTAGTCCTGCATGCGTCTACTTTGGGGATCAACCAAGCATTTGATAGCAGCCAAAAGAAATTGTAATACAGTTATAATTGGATCAACACCTATGGTTTGCAAGAACACAAACAGTCACTCTAAATCCATAATTAAAAACAATATGGAAATAAGGTATGCTACTGATGATTTATTTCATATAAAATAAGGTCATGGATATTGCATTAGTAAATAATAACAAAGAAATTGTACTTGTGTCTAAATCTACATATGACACTCCTACTGGAAAAAAGAGAAAAATAGAAAAGCTAGCAAAGTGATGAATTAGTCTCAATACGTGAATTCGTGAACAAAGAGGTTCCTTTGGCCCAGCAGCGGTGTCTTGTCGTTAGTACGAAGGCTCAGAACATTGTACAACAAATGTAAATCAGCGACAAAAACGAAGAGAGGTACATGACAAAGGGAAATAAAAAATTTCTAAATAGGATGAACTACTGACATTTTTTTGGAAACTTGAAAGAAAACTCTTGCAGACTACATTACTCATCTTTTCGCAACTACTCCCTCCATCCCAAAATGTAAGACGTTTTTTGACACTATACAGGGGGTGTAAAATATAAGATTGCTACACTGGATGGTCAGCAAGACTAAAAGATCGCCATATTACCAAAGTACCATCCCTTATTGACATATGTATGAACAGCGTAGCAAATTGATTTGTCGGGAACTTTTTGAAAACGGGGAAAAATCAGAACCTATACTGAACTGAGAAACTTCATCAGAAGTTGTACTGAACTGAAACTCACAAAAATCAAAGGAAAATCAGTCTTACTTTGACGAGAAGTAGAAAAATACGTGAATCAAAAAAAGAAACATAAATTCAGAGAAGTGAATTAGTGCATCTTGGACCCATGTTGAATATTTTCAGGTTTAACCATAAGCCGCTTACATGATTCAGCTAGTACAGGTTGCTTTTGTGGTTCAACTAAGAACATTCATAGTTATTCAGAATATTTATTGTTTGCTTTTGTGGTTCAGCTGCATCACACAACTGGATAAATGTGAGAGGTTATTAGTTGCCATGGCAAGGAGACATTATCCCACGCGTCTAAATTAAACCAGCAAGTGGGCATGTAATTTACTTTTAAAGAAACATCACGTACACCAGGCTAACCAACAATTTTCCTTCTTCACTAATTTCCTTCTTATTTGTAGCCCTAAATTAACATGGCACATTGATTTATCCCCTATTTTAATCTTACACCGAAATCTAAATTCAGCGTGTGGAACATATGCTTATAAAACCAGCCCAAAATCTGAGAAGAGCAAAAATCCAAAAATCTGAGAAAGTCACCTTGGCCATTCTAAGTTTGCAGCCAAACAGAACATACATGACAAAATATGCATTGCTGGTTATCCAATATTTGTCCAGATAACCTGCTTACTCAAAAACCTGGTGATAGTATGTTAAGATAAAAGCATCAAAGGGTGTCCAGCACAAACAACTACCATGATCCATCTGGCATGCCCATCTTATCCTCTCACATAAAGTCCATACCTGCATCATCATCATTGTTGATTACTTGGCATTGTAATCCTAGAATGCAAAAGCCCGATTACCATCTTGCAAGGACTTGATCGCCTACAAAGCAGCCTGGTCATAAGCAACCAAGCAGGCTCTCTGTGCACATGCCAAAAAAGAAAAACCTTCACTCCATCGAAGGCGACTGAAGTTTTATGCCACCTGTAAGAACTCAACCTCCTCAGCAACCTCACAAATGTAGGGCAATTAAGGTAAGCGACAATATTTCAAGGATGAAAAAAACAACATATATTATAGATACATGATTTCAAAAGGCACTATATACCTTCAGATTCAACAGCTCAATTATTCCAGAAAGATGTTAGCACTACTACAGGATGCTGCTAACGCGACACTACAATCAGAGACCCTTCAAGAAACTGTGTGCAATGCCATAATCGCAAACGATGGTGTATTAAAACTGTCAGAAATGTATAAAACATTTGCGATGACGGATGCATCAAACACGTTTCAGGTTTTAGTTGTGTGTACGATGAAGGGCATACGGTTCAGTACAATTAACTGTTTGCGATGAGGAGGAACAAAAGAAACGGACAGCCAGATAAAGGCGTGTGCGATACACACCATACGGTTCACTCGGATGAACTTTTTGTGATTAGGCAAGAGAACAGAAACGGTTCAATATAACAAGATGTGTCTGATACGCGGCAAACAGGTGTATAATAAGAAATGTGTGCGAAGACCGATAATAACTCAGGCGATTACTTTTAATAAGACGTATGTGATATGCTTTGTCTACACAACATCTATCAGCAGGGACTAGCTGTTCCACTAGTAGCTCATGTAAGCAAACTATCAAGTTAAGTGTGCTCAGGCTGGAGCAGCCATCGGATGGGTGACTGGATGGGAAGTTCTATCGATGTTAAATTAGGTGATGGGATGAGTCAATTCGGTCAAATGACCGAAATGCCCCATTCCCTCAACTAATTTAACCTCGAGGTCCTTGTTTTTATTTTTTTAACACCTGTTAATTAAAGAAGGTCTACCGCATTACTTTCTGACAATGTGTGATAAGTGGCACACAGTTGATCCATCCGACCTATTTGTGATGGAATAGGCCGTGTGTGTTGTAGGCAAATGCTTGCTAGTATTCAACCGTTTGGGATTGATGAATTCATCACCGACGGGTTCCCTAGTGTGGTCCGTGTTCATCTGATCATCATCTACGACTTGTGCTAGCTCGATGCTAAGTTTCCATTATTTGATGGCGTTTTATGAACACACCAGCGTTTCCTGCCATTTCTTCACATGTTTCCCACCACCCTGCTATATTGCGCATAGGGGCGCGTGACGCACGGAGGCGAAAAGCGCAACCTGTTGCACATCCACCTTTTCCAAGCATGCCAACCCACCAAAGCGCCGCCTCTGCCATCAACCTTTTCGACGAGGAAAACGAGCAGGCGCCACGGCCCGTTGAGGCTGAGGCGCTCCCCAGCAACGCGATGGACGACGACATGATGCACGTCATCGCCAGGGTTGAGCTGACCTTTGGCGCATGGCGCTTGAGCGTCGCGGATCAAGATAGGCATGTCAGCGCCGACGGGTTGCAGCTCGCTGCACAACATGATCGTTGGCGCGCCGCAGATCAAGCTAGGCACGTCTGTGCCGATAGGCTGCGGCTTGCCGCACGGCGAGACCATTGGAACGCCGCAGAGCGAGAGGTGCGGCACGCCGCACAGCAACAGCGGATCCATCGGCGCTTGCCTGCTGTCGACACGACGTCGCAGCTGGGTACACGTCCCGTCAGTACCCCCATTCCTCGCCAGGAGTGGGCAGAGGCCCTCAGCGCCGTACTTGCACTAGAGGCCGGACGCGTTGTACTTGCGCTAGACGCTCGCCGCACCATTCGCGTGGGTGCCGCCATTCGCCTTGTTCGCGGCTCGCTGGATACCAACGCGTTGGTCCGTAGGCTCGACCGCCTCCTTGGCCCAGGTGTCCACCTGGGCGTAGTAGAGGAACATGGCCGTCGCATCCTCGAGCTGGTGATCTCCGATGAAATAGCCAATTTGGAGCTCGAGATCGCGCACCAGACGTACCACGAGCATGTCGACCGCTTGGAGGAACGCCTGCACGAGTTCAGGCAGAGCCAAGAGCTACCCTAGGCAAGGGCTGTTGGTCATGGTCTCATGGACGTGTTTTATTTTGGAAAGTCGTTTTGACGCGGATAGCTATGTATTCACAACAATCATAGTATTGCTCTGTTTATTGCTCTGTTTCAATGTGTGTACTCTGTTTTCCATTCTTATATGTTCTGTTTCAATGTGTGTATATACACTTTCCATTCTGTATATGTGGATGATAACAGCTAGATACCAATTAGTATACAAAAACAGATAGAAAATGGAATTCATAATATATATATATATATATATATATATATATATATCATCACATATACGTGATGAAACATAACTACTAGGTAAATGCGTAAAATTGAAAACGAACAATACTAAAACTAATAATCCCTCCTGGGGCCAGTATTCCGGTAGCCCCTCGCCAGCAGCTCCCTGGAGCGCGGCGTCTTCCCAGTGCGGAGGCAGTACTCTGACTCCTCCGCCTCGCAGCGGTTGACGTACCGATCTGCCTCTTGTTGACGGACGCGCGCGGCCGATCTTGCCATTTTGTTGGGCGCCCACCAGAGCTCCTCATCGGTGGCACGCTGGAGCTTATCGACCCACCTCCACGCAGCGACGAGGCGCCCAGTTCCTATGACCTTCCTCGCGAAGTACCCGTCTTCGTACACCTCCTCGGCACGACGACGCGCCCGCCCACAAAGCTCCGCCACCTCCTTTTTCCAGGCGGCATCACGGGCTTCACAAGCCGCCTGGTACCTAGCTTCCAACTCCGCCATCTCCTTCTTGAACGCCACTTGCCTGGCTTTCTCAACCGGCGAAAGCGACTTACACAGACAAAGATTGTACTAGCCCCAAAACCAATCCAAAGTTGGGGGATCCGGCACAACCTCATCAGGCGGCGCGGAGGGGTCCTCGTCGCTGCTAATCGAGTGAGCGTCCTCGGGGGGCGGTGACTCCTCGTCGGCGCGTGGGCAGACCGACGGCGCCATGGCAGAGATTTGAGAGGGAGAGAGAGAGAGAGAGAGAGAGAGAGAGAGAGAGGGCAAGCGAGCGGAGGATGTAGATGGGAATGCACGCGGGACGACGTGAGCAAGGTAGTACTTATTGGCGGCCGGAATCTAGATCGACGGGGATAGTACACACGCCGATCGCCAGAATTTACGAGTACTGTAGTTTGAATTACACACAATTCCCGGAGAAAATCCGTGTGTGAACATAATAGCTGACAGTTTCCAATAAAGAACTGTGTCTGATTAATGATCCCTGCCAATCACCTACCAAACCTCGAGCCGCGAGACAGAGTGCCAATCATGTGGGGGCCGGTTGTCTTGCCAGATCTTTACATTTTCTTTTTTGAACACCAGATATTTACATCGTCCGATAATTTTTTAAATCGCACACAAGTACACAAAAATATGATTTTATTAAACCGTTTTGGTTAGGAGTTGCATGTAGATGTAGTTCAAATTTGAATTACAGTCATTAAATGGTTAAAAAATCACTTAAATGTCTTTAAAAGGTCAAATGACCCTTGAAATTTTTCAAATTTTCACATGACAGTTGTATTAGTGCACGTTAAACATAGGAAAAAAATTGAATCCCGTCCGTCAGCAAACATGCATTGTTCCCTCTCAGAACCACGAACCTTCTAGTGAGTTGCTTCGGTTTGTGTGGGGTGTGTGTCCAAACTTTCGTCAAACAGGCCAATTTTTTTACCACATCATCTTGGTGGCATGACATTAAATCAAGCAAGGTTTCATGTTTTCTGATCATTTTTTAATTTTTTTTGAATTAAAATGCCATGGCATGCACTCCATGCATGTGCCCATGCCTTGACACCAATATGTTTTAAAATTCCTTCGAATTTACTGCACATGAAACTAACTCCCACACAAGTACACAAAAATATGATTTTTCAAACCGTTTTGGTTAGGCGTTGCATGTAGATGTAGTTCAAATTTGAATTACGCTCATTAAATGGTTAGAAAATCACTTAAATATCTTTAGAAGGTCAAATGACCCCTGAAATTTACCAAATTTTGACATGACAGTTGCACGTTAAACGCAGGAAAAAAATTGAAGGCCATAACAGGAAGTTATCTCCCATTCGTCATCAAACATGCATTGTTCCCTCTCGAAACCACGAACCTTCTAGCGAGTTGCTCCGGTTTGTGAGGGGTGTGTGTCCAAACGTTTGTCAAACATGCCAATTTCTTTACCACATCATCTTGGTGGCATGACATTATATCAACCAAGGTTTCATGTGTTTCTGATCATTTTACTATTTTTTTGAATTAAAATGACATGTCACTACATGCATACGTATGCATGTGTCCATGTCGTGAGACCAATATGTTTGAAAATTCCTTCTAATTTACTACACGTGGAATTAACTCGCACACAAGTACACATATATGATTTTTCAAACCGTTTTGGTTAGGCGTTGCATGTAGATGTAGTTCAAATTTGAATTACGGTCATTAAATGGTTAGAAAATCACTTAAATGTCTTTGAAAGGTCAAATGACCCCTAGAATTTTCCAAAATTTCACATTATAGTTGTAGTAGTGCATGTTAGACGTAGGAAAAAATTGAAGGCCGTAAGAGGAAGCTATCTCCCGTTCGTCATCAAACATGCATTGTTCCCTCTCGGAACCACGAACCTTCTAGCGAGTTGCTCCGGTTTGTGAGGGGTGTGTGTCCAAACTTTCGTCAAACATGCCAATTTCTTTACCACATCATCTTGGTGGCATGACATTAAATCAAGCAAGGTTTCATGTTTTTCTGATAATTTTTTATTTTTTGGAATTAAAATGCCATGGCATGCACTCCATGCATGTGCCCATGCCTAGACACCAATATGTTCGAAAATTCCTGCTAATTGAGTGCACATGGAATTAAAGCGCACACAAGTACACAAAAATATTATTTTTCAAACAGTCATGGTTAGGCGTTGTATGTAGATGTAGTTCAAATTTGAATTACGCTCATTAAATGGTTATAAAATCACTTATATGTCTTTAAAAGGTCAAATGACCCCTGAAATTTACTAAATTTTCACATGATAGTTGTATTAGTGCACGTTAAACGTAGGAAAAAATTTGAAGGCCGTAAGAGGAAGCTATCTCCCGTTCGTCATCAAACATTCATTGTTCCCTCTCGGAACCATGAACCTTCTAGCGAGTTGCTCTGGTTTGTGAGGGGTGTGTGTCCAAACGTTCGTCAAACATGTCAATTTCTTTGCCACATCATCTTGGTGGCATGACATTACATTAACCAAGGTTTCATGTGTTTCTGATCATTTTTCTAATTTTTTGAATTAAATGCCATGTCACTTCATGCATACGTATGCATGTGTCCATGTCGTGAGACCAATACACTTGAAAATTCCTTCTAATTTACTGCACATGGAATTAACTCGCACACAAGTACACATATATGATTTTTCAAACCGTTTTGGTTAGGTGTTGCATGTAGATGTAGTTCTAATTTGAATTATGGCCATTAAATGGCTAGAAAGTCACTTAAATTTCTTTAAAAGGTCTAATGACCCCTAGAATTTTCAAAAAAATCACATTACAGTTGTAGTAGTACACGTTGGACGTAGAAAAAAATTGAAGGCTGTAAGAGGAAGCTATCTCCCATTCGTCATCAAACATGCATTGTTCCCTCTCGAAACCACAAACATTCAAGTGAGTTGCTCCGGTTTGTGAGGGGCGTGTGTCCAAACTTTGGTCAAACATGCCAATTTTTTTACCACATCATCTTGGTGGCATGACATTACATCAACCAAGGTTTCATTTGTTTTTGATTTTTTTTATTTTGTTGAATTAAAATGACATGTCACTCCATGCTTAATTGTGTCATAGCCTTTAGACCAATATGTTAGAAAATTCCTTCCAATTTACTGCAAATGGAATTAAATCACGCACAAGTACACAAAATATGAGTTTTCAAACCATTATGGTTAGCTGTTGCATGTACATGTAGTTCAATTTTGAATTACGGCCATTAAATGGCTAGAAAATCACTTAAATGTCTTAGAAGGTCAAATGACCCCTGAAATTCTCCAAAATTTGACATGACAATTGTATTAGTACTACAAAATTTATCATTCATTTAAAACACCATTCGTTGGCACTTTATTACAAATTCGCCTTTCACAGCTAATAAAAAATATCTACAACATCACACACAGTTGTTTTCTAGGAACTGTTTGCGATGAAAGTATATGTCTCTATTTAAGTCTCCCTCCTTAAGCTTCGCCGGCTCGTCTGCTCTAGTGTCGGCAACCCCCGAATCCACGAATCTAGATCCCCATTCCTGCACCCCCTTCTTGCAAAGATGACGCCGTGGAAACGCTTTGTGACGGCCCGTACGATGGCCGCGTACCCCCTAGTGCCGCCGCCTGCGCTGAGAGCGCGGCCGCCTACGCCGAGAGTGCCGCTGCATCCGCATTGAGCGCGGCCGCTTCCGCCGAGAGGGCGTCTGCGGCAGCCGACAGGGCAGCTGCAGCGCCGGCGTGGGAGTTCTGGAGGCCCTTGCGTCACCTTCGGGTGATGCGGCAGTGACCTTGGAAGGCCCCGCGCCACTCGCGGAGGGCCTGGCTCCATCTTTGGAACTGGTGGTGTGTGGCCCGTTACCAGGCGCACAAACATCGCCACCTCCCAAACTCTGACTGCTGGGACGGCGTTGGTGTTCGCGAGCAGCGCCCCGACTCCTTTCCGCGACCGATCCGCTGCTCGCCCGCGTCGGGACGGGTTGTTCGGCTTCCGACTGTCCAACCGCCACCGTCGTCTTCTTCTTGGGCGCCATGATGATGAAGGAGCGTCGAACTAACTGCTAAAGTCGATTCTCACAACTGCGCCCCCTACCTGGCGTGCCAAAGATGTCGGTGTATTTGGATCGACACCTATGGGATCACAAGAATCCCTACTACGGTTGAGGGGCGCGGGGTTGAGAGAAGAGCGGATCCAACAGTTAGCACAAGGTTCCTCTACCCAGGTTTGGGCCGCAAAGATGCGTAAAACCCTACTCCTGCTTTGGTGGATTATATGTTTGTGTTCTTCAGCTAGCTATGGGGCGTGAGGAGCTCCAAAAAGCCATGTCGTGAGGAGTTCTAAAGAGCCGAATCCTTCTCCTGGTCGCCTCGGGCCTCCTTTTATAGGGAAAAGGGGTTGCCACAGCGGCACACATGAGGTGGAAAGGGTACAGTGATGCGAGGCTATCCCTCGCATTACATGACAAGGAGCATTTTATGCGCTTAGCTTAGGTGTACTTGCTTTATCGAGGACGAGGGGAGACGTTCGTCATGTCCGTCGTCGCTCCTTCTCGCGTCGACACGCGCCCTGGCCAGCGATGCTTGAGACGCCATGTAGGCAGGCAGGCAGCTGAGGTGGCGCAATGGCGGGTCTCCACGAAGATCTGCATGTCGCCACGCAGGTGCCTACCCAGCTGGTTGGGTCGGCAGCTGCATGGGGCGGTGGAAGCTTAGTTGGCGTGGGCCCGATGGTGGCCCTGCGGATGTCCTCGACAAGGGCCTTGCCGGGCCCCCGGCAAGGGTCTTGCCGCGGCGCCTGCTATCATCCCCGGCAAGGTGCTTGCCGGAGGTCTTGTGGTCTTCCTTGGTTGGGATCTTGCCAAGGGTCGTCGTCTTCTTAGCGTGTATCTGATCTTGAATGTCTTCACAAAGATCTGCATGCCACTACGGGGATGCCTCTCGAATCCTTGCCCCATGGGGGCAGTGGACTCAAGGGTGATCTGCTCAGTAGGCGTGGGGCGAGTTGCCACGGCGAGGGTCTTGCCGGGGCTGCTAAGACCGGCTCTCGGCAAGGACCTTGCCGGGGGATCCCGCTTCGTCCCTTTGCTCTTTGTGGTCTTGGCTTTGGGCTTCAGTCTCCATCGAGCTTCGGTCTCTCCCTGGCTCACCTCCCTTGCCATGCTTGGTGTGGTGGTGCCCGTGGCTCAGACTGCCCGTGCACAGTCATAGGGGTACAAAAAATGTACCCCTCTTTTCGTACACCGACAGGAGCCCCCGGGCCTGGGCCAGACATGAGCGCGACGCGTTGTTGGGCTAGGCCCAGAATGGTGCGCGGGTAGGCGAGACAGCTTATACCGAGGTAAGATTTTCCGCGCGCTGTGCCTCCCACGATCCGCGCGCACGGCGCGGGGTGGAGGGGCGTGCGTGACGTGGGCGACGTGCGCGGGGCGGTTTCCGCAGGCATGCGTCACGTCACAGTAAAGAGGCGGCGTCGCGCCTTCCCCATAACCGGGGGAGGCGTGGAGACGCGGCCCATTTACTGAATGGGGCCGAGGCGCGGTCCTCAAGGCGTCCACTCCCCACGATCACGGGGTGGGGAGAGGTCGCCTCACCCGTCCCCTTGGTTCTGCACGTCTGCCACGTGCCTCCCATGCGTTTGGGGTGGCAAACGGTGGAGGCGGGAAACCGGGTCGTCGCTGGTTGGGGCGGCGGGTCGGCCCCGGTTCCCTACGCCTTCTGTGTCTTGATTGGCCGAGCGGGGCGGTCGAGCCCCAGCCCCGCCGATTTATAAAGAGCGGGAGGGGAGGGACGGCGCCCCGCACTCTTCCATCTCCTTTCTCCTTCAGCTTCTGCTCTTCTCTTCCGTTCGCCATGGAGAGAGGAAATCCCGGCCCTTCAACGGTGGCGGCGAGGGTCGCCGCTCGACAACGCGTCCCTCCTTCTCCTGCACCCGTGGTGGCAGAGCCGGCCACGAGGGGAAGGGAGAGGGGTCGAGGCCGTGGGCGAGGCCGGGGCGCTCAGGTAAGAGGAGGAGGGGGCGGCCCGCCGGCCTCGCCCCCGCGAGCAGCTCGTCCTCCAGTGGAGGGCCATATTGGGGATGACCCTTGCGAGTTCTTCGTCGGGTTGCGGCGGCCGCTGCGCCGTCGCCTTCGTCTCCCGACCCCTTTTGCGCGGGAGATGGAGCTAGATCCGCCGGAGTCGCTGCGGCTGCAGATGAGGGGCTGCGGGATCAGTGGCACGCGGGTCCGCGTCAACTTCCCTGCTCCTCACGTGATGTATCTTCACCAAGGATGGAAGACGTTTGCTCGTATCCACAGCCTGATGGATGGGCTCACTCTCCATTTCAAGTTGATGGTGGATGGCCATCTCTCCGTCAAGGTCTTCGGGCACTTCGGGACTCATGCAAGGTGTTGCGTGGAGAGCTCCTCCGATGACGAAGACTCCTCCTCGAACGAGGGTGACGAGGAGGACAGCGGCAGCGACGACGAGGGCGGTAGGCGGCAGGATGACGGGTCCGACTAGGTGTCGGGTGCCGCTCCCGGTGGCACCGGTGAACCCATCATCCGCGTCGCCGGCTCCTTGAACTTCTCGGGGCCGTCCCCTTGGTGGTTGGCGTAGGGAGGCTGCGGAAGAGGAAGAGGAAGAAGGCAGGCGGCAAGGTCGTCATGTCAGAGTACACGGGCACCGACGCCTTCGACGCGTACTGACGTCCTGCCGCCTCATCTTCGAGCTCTGCTTCCGGCGCCGCCATCACCATCCAGCCTTTGGGCGGCCACCAAGATGTTCTCTTGGTGTCTTCTCCCACCCGTAGCTCACCTAGGCGCTCCTTTTGCCCTTCTCGCCTCCTTGACCTACCTCCTGAGGAGAGGGACAAGAAAGGCATTACGGGCATCTTATCTCTTTATAGTTTGTAAGCCTTCGGGCACCTGTTAAATTTAGAACTTCTAATCCCCTTGTTCATGTTTTTCATTCCCTACGGACTGTACCTGAATGGAATGTTTTTAATGAAAAAGGGATGTTTGTCGGGTCATTTGTTTGTGGGTGAAACCCATGACAAGGAATAAATCCTTGATATATTTTAAGACAAACATTTTCTCGCCCGGCAACAGGCCTTGTCGTCTCCCTACTCCGCTTGACCTTTCTCATGCCTTTGGCGGAGGCAGGGATGAAGTGGGCTTAGGCTCCTCGTTTCATCCTTTCGCTGCCGCGACTACGACCAAACTTAGTCCCAGGAACGAGCCCTAGGGCCTAGAGTTATGGGAGCACGGTAGCTTAAGGAAAAGAACGACGTTTCACATACCTCAGTCCATAATGGAATGCATGATAGGGGATGAAGAACTTATCCCCCCGGCAAACTTGGTTCGCCGTGGGTGAATCTTTGCTCTTGTATCCCTTGGCAACACTGGCTTGCCGGGGCCTTGATGCTGATCTGTTCCTTTTCTTTCTCCCCAAGTGGTTTCGGCAAGGATACCTGTGCGTCCTGTGAACCAAAGGAGATAAAAGAAAGACAAAGCGATGCAAACTCGACCTCTAAGCTAGGGGTTAGCCGCCGCTAAGCACTATCAACCCTAACCAAGGACGAGACTCGACTCAGCATGCATGCTATAACTTAGGGCACCAGCGCTTCATTTATTTATGCTCAGGGTCTGCGCCTGGCTTTGTACAAAGGGTTACATGCCTTGCCGGCAAGGCTTGTAGAAAAGGGTGGCTTGCCGGGGGGGCGGTAAGCCGCGCCTTATGGGTAAAACTTGCGAAGATGCTCAATATGCCAGGAATTGCTCACCGGAATGGCATTTTCGGTCTCCAGACGGACTGCGCCAGGCCTGGTGACTCGTATTACCCGATAAGGGCCTTCCCACTTCGGCATCAACTTGTTTGTATTCTTGGCCGATTCAACGTGCCGAAGAACAATGTCGCCTGCCCCAAAGCTTCGGGCATGGACCTTTCGGCTATGGTAGCGGCGCAAGGCTTGCTGGTAGCGTGCTGCTCTCACAGCCGCCCGAAGACGATCTTCCTCAAGGAGCATTGCGTCATCTTGCCGCAGTTGCTCTTGCTCAAGCTCATCATAAGCGAGCACTCGAGGTGACCCGTATATGAGTTCATTGGAGAGAATTGCTTCTGCCCCGTATATCAGGGCAAAGGGTGTCTGGCCGGTGGCTCGATTTGGCATTATTCTGATCGACCAAAGAACCGCCGACAACTCATCAATCCAGCGCCTTCCACTCTTGTGCAGTCTGTCAAAGGTCTTTGTCCGTAGGCCTCGCAGCACTTCAGCGTTTGCCCTCTCAGCTTGACCATTGCTTTGGGGGTGGGCACCGAAAGCGAAACAGACTTTGTTGCCGAGGTCTTGGGTATATTGCATGAAGGTGCGGCTTGTGAACTGCGTGCCGTTGTCGGTGATGACCATGTTGGGTACACCAAAACGGCACACTAGTCCCTTGAAGAACTTGACGGCTGACAGAGTTGTGACCTTCCTCACTGCCTCCACCTCCGGCCACTTTGTGAACTTGTCGATCGCAACGTACAAGTACTCAAAGCCCCCGACAACGTGGGGGAAAGGGCCTAGTATGTCGAGCCCCCAGACCGAGAAGGGCCAGGAGAGAGGAATGGTTTGAAGGGCTTGAGCTGGTTGATGAAGTTTCTTTGAATGAAACTGGCACGCTTCACACCTGGTGACCAGTGCCGTCGCATCCTGGAGGGTAGTGGGCCAGAAGAAGCCTTGCCGGAATGCCTTGCCGGCAAGGGCTCTTGACCCTATGTGGGATCCACATATGCCTCCATGTATCTCCGCCAACATCTCGAGTCCTTCCTCTCGAGGGATGCACTTCAATTTCACGTCGTTCGGTCTCTTTCTGTACAGGACTTCATCGATAAACTGGTACATAGCAGACCGACGGACTACTTTCTCCGCTTCTTCCTGCTCCTCAGGAAGTTCCCCAGTCTGGAGGAATCGGACGGTATGCTGTGCCCACGCTGGAGCCTGGGGCTTGACGGCGAGGACTAAAGGCATTTCCTCCGCCATGGGAGGGGCTGTCTCGACGGCAAGAGCTTGACGCTCTGCCGGAGCTAGCTGTCCAGTGGCGGGCTCAGTGTCTCCGGCAACATCCTTGCCCGCGGCTCCGGGGAGCTCGGCGGGAAAGTACTTGCCAGGCCCTGATTTCCTCCTCTTGTTCTGCTCTGTTGATGGATCAACGGATGCCTGAGAAAGCTGAAACACAAAGGTACTTGGTTCCACGAGTAGCTTGAGGGCAGCGCGCTTTGACAGGTAATCGGCGATGTCGTTCTATGCTCGGGGAACGTGCTTCACCTGTATACCATCAGAGCACTCTACCAGCTTTCTCACTTCATCGACGTAGGCCTTCATCAATGGGCTCTGGTAGTCTTTGTTGACTTGCTTGACGATAAGCTGCGAATCGCCCCTGACGATGAGTTTCTTGATTCCGAAGTCTGCCGTGATCCTAAGACCAGCAAGCAGCCCTCATACTCAGCAGTGTTGTTCGTTCATACCTCCCTGGGGAAGTGCATCTGGACCACGTACTTGAGGTGCTCTCCAGTGGGCGCGACCAGCAGTACGCCGGCCCCGGCGCCCTGTAAGGATAAAGCTCCATCAAAGTACATGATCCAGTCGCAACTCACTTCTTTGCCAGGGAGAGCGGTTGCCTGGACTTCTTCATTACGCGTCGCGGTCCATTCTGCAACGAACTCCGCCAGGACTCGGCTTTGAATCGTCGAGGTACTTTCAAACTTGAGGCCAAAGCTGGACAGCTTCAGTGCCCACTCTACAATCCTTCCCATTGCATCTGGATTGTGCAATATCCGTTGTAGAGGGAGGTGAGTGACGGCAGTGATCTCGTGCGCCTGGAAGTAGTGACGCAGCTTCCTCGAGGCCATAAGAAGGCCGAAGAGCAATTTCAGCACACCGGAGTACCTTGATCTAGCCCCCTGCAAGAGGGAGCTAACAAAGTAGACCGGGTGCTGCATCATTTCTTTCCTTGGCTGCACTCCAACCGGCCGTGTCGTCTCTGCACTAGTGGCATCAGGCTCTGTCGCTGCTATCACCTCATTATCAATTTCTCTCTGCGCCACTAGTGCGGCACTAACCACCTGGTTTGTTGCCACCAAGTACAGCAGCAACGGTTCTTGTGGCCTAGGCGCAACTAGTATTAGCGTGGAGGAAAGATACCTCTTCAAATCTTGTAATGCTGCTTCAGCTTCTGCTGTCCACTCCATTGGGCCTGCCTTTTTCAAAATCTTGAAGAAGGGGAGGGCGCGCTCGGCAGACTTGGAAATGAATCTTCTCATGGCGGCAACGTAGCCAGCAAGCCGACGCACATCCTTGACCCGTTTGGGTGCTTCAATCTGCTCTATAGCTTTGATCTTGTCCGGATTGGCCTCTATCCCACGCTTCGACACAAAGAACCCGAGAAGCTTGCCGGACGGGATACCAAAGATGCACTTCTTAGGGTTCATCTTGAGGTTGATATTGCGTAGGTTTACAAATGTTTCTTACAAATCCGGTATAAGGGTTGCCCTGTTCTTGGTTTGGACCACTATATCATCCATATAAGCCTCCATATTTCTATGGAGCTAGGGTTCAAAACCAATCTGGACTGCCCTTGCAAACATCGAGCCAGCACTCTTCCACCCGAAAGGCATTCGTACGAAACAATACGTACCACATGGGGTGATGAATGATGTCTTCTCTTCGTCTTCTCTTGCCATGAAGATCTGATGGTAGCCGGAGTAGGCATCGAGGAATGACAACAAGTCACACCCAGCCGTGGAGTCAACAATCTGGTCGATGCGCGGCAACAGGAAGGGGTCCTTGGGACAAGCTTTATTGATATCTGTGTAATCAATACACATCCTCCACTTCCAATTTGCCTTGCGCACTACCACTGGATTGGCCAACCACGTTGGATGGAGCACTCCTCTTACCAAACCCGCTGCTTCCAATTTCCGGATCTCCTCTGTGATGAACTCTTGTCGTTCCAAAGCTTGCTTCCTGACCTTCTGCTTGATGGGCCGCGCATGAGGACAGACAGCAAGGTGGTGCTCAATCACCTCCCTGGGAACGCTGGGGATGTCGGATGCTTGCCATGCAAACATGTCGACATTCGCCCACAGGAAGGTGACGAGCGCGGCTTCCTATTTGCCGTCAAGGGTGGAGCTTATGGTGAAAGCCCCTCCCATGCCGTCCTCCCTGACTGAAACCTTCTTGGTTCCCGGCGGTGTGTCCCTGGACCTCTTGTTTCTGCCGGTGGAGCTCTATGGCAAGTCCTCGACGGGAGCGCGACACTCCGAAGATGTGCGCTTGCCGGAGTGGGTGTCCGAGGCCTCACCGGTCTTCTTCTTTCCGGTGGAGCTCTCTGGCACGTCCTCGACGGGAGCACAACACTCCAAAGAGGTGCGCCTGCCGGAGTGGGTGTCTGAGGTCTCACCGGTTTTCTTCTTCTTCCCTCCCGGGGCTCCAGTGGCAGGAGCAAGTGCCCTCGTGGCGGCAGCTGCTGCAACTGCTTGCTGGTATAGTTGGTCAGCGCAAATCAGCGCATCTTTCTTATCAGAGGGGATGGTGATGATCGTCACAGGCCCTGGCATCTTCAGGGTGTTGTAGGCGTAGTGTGACGTTGCCATGAACTTGGCCAGCGCTGGGCGGCCAAGGATCCCATTGTAAGGCAAGGGGATCTTGGCAACATCGAACACGATCCTTTCCGTCCTGTAGTTCAGATCACTCCCAAAAGTCACGGGCAGCGTGACTTTCCCCTTTGGTTGACTTCTCCCCGGGTTGACCCCCTGAAACGTGCCCGTCTCTTCGAGGTCTCCATCAGGAACTTGCAGCTTCTCGATCACGGTGGGCGAGAGTAGGTTCAGACCGGCCCAGCCATTGACTAGCATCTTTGTCACCTTGAGGTTGCGTATTGTCGGTGAAACCAACAATGCCAAGCACCCGACCGCAGTAGTGCGATCAGGGTGATCCTCAGCGTAAAAAATGATAGGTGTGCTAGACCATTTCAGCGGCTTTTGGGCACCGGACGACGGCTCCACCGCTGTAATCTCACGCGCCCACTGTTTAAGTTGGCGGTGAGAAGTATTCAGCGAGGCGCCGCCATCGACGCACATGGCCTCCGTAGCCTTCTGAAATTCTTGGTCGCCGGACTCGTCATCCTCCTCGTGATCGTCGTCTTCGGGTCTTCTGTCACGGACCCGGGCGGGCCTCTCCTGCAGTTTATCCTTGCCGCGACGGCCTGCTTGGCCGTCACGCTTCTTGCCGGACCCTTCAGCACCATCCTGGCCCTTCTCCTTGTCCCGCCTCTCATATTCAGCCCTCTGCTTCTCAGCAAGGAGCTCAACCTGTCCGCAGTCCTGGAGATCATGGCCCTTGGTGCGATGGATCTTGCAGTATCGCTTGCCGGAGTTTCATGGCTTCTGGGCAGCCGCCAAGGCCCGGCAGGCGACACACCCGGCAATTTCCTTGCCGTTGTCACCCGCCCTGGTCTTCTTGGCGGAGCCGGCGTCATCAGATCCCTCGACGGCAAGCACGGCTTTACCTTTGTGCTTCCTGTTGCGATGCCGGCCCTTCTTCGCCGGGGCGGCAGTATCCTCATCTGAAGAGTCGGTTTCCGCGCCGGCATCTTCGCTGGGGTACTTCCTTCCCTCTTCAGCCCGGGCACATCTGTCAGCAAGAACATAGAGTTCTGCCACATCTTTTACCTTGGTCATCGCCAGTTCTTCACGCATCTTGCGGTTACGCATGTTCTGATGGAACGCACTGATGATGGCAGCAGGGTGAACATCAGGGATGTTGTATTGTACCCGGCTGAACCTCTGTATGTACTTGCGCAGACTCTCGCCTTCCTTCTGGGGTATGACATGTAGATCACTTGCTTGGCCATGGGCTTGGTGACCCCCAGTAAAGGCGCCAACAAACTCATGGCACAAATCCGACCAGGAGGAAATAGAGTCTACCGGAAAGTGCATCAACCACGACATGGCGTTGGGCTTAAGAGCCAACGGAAAGCAATTCGCAAGCACCTTATCGTCGCAGGCTCCGGCAGCCTGCATCATGATGGTGTAGATGCTGAGGAACTCCGACGGGTGGGTCTTGCCGTTGTACTTTTCGCCAACGTCGGGCTTGAAGGTGCGGTGAGAGGGCCACTGGAACTTCCGCGGCTCACGGGTAAAAGCCGGACAGCCTACCTCGTAAGGTAGACCTCCAGGGCTCTCCGGTGCTGGGCGGTCCACAGCAGGCCCCGCTCGTCTGTCTGACTGGTGGCGCGCTCCGCGCCGGCGCTCGATGGTGGTTCGACTGTCTTCATGAGCTCGCTCCTGAAGAACTTGACGCTGGTCGCCGTGGGTCCGTGGGTCGGACGACGCTATGGAGATGGCGTCGCTCGCGACGTCCCAACGAGTCGACACACACGGTACCGGGCGAGGAGGAGGCGAATGCACCGTAGCCACGGCGCTGCCGGTCCTCCTGCCACCGGTGCGTGGGACTCCATCGGAGCATCGACCTGGGAGCTCCGCTGGATTTGGGTCATCCTTGTTGGCGACTGCGACAAGGCTTCGGATGGTGACTCTCCATTCGTCGAGTTTCCCCGTAATGGGAGGAAAGTCGAGGAGTAACTGCGCGCGCCAGGGCTTCGGCTGGGGTTAACGGTAGCGAAACCTGCACTAACTATGACACGCTTCGACCCCTGACCGTGTCAGGAGGAGCTCCATCATGATCCCGTGGTCGCATACCGTCTCCACTAGTGCTTCGGCGGGCGGGCAGGTCTTCGACGTCCCGGGAGTGACGCTCGGGGCTCTTCCCACGGCGACGCCCGGGATCTTCGGCGTGACGACGCCGTTCGTCGCGTGCTGCTTGAGAGAAGCGCGCTGTTGGCGCCGGCGTGGGAGTTCTGGAGGCCCTAGCGTCGCCTTCGGGTGATGCGGCAGCGACCTTGGAATGCCCCGCGCCACTCACGGAAGGCCTGGTTCCATCTTTGGAACTGGCGGTGTGTGGCCCGTTACCAGGTGCACAAACATCGCCACCTCCCAAACTCCGGCTGCTGGGACGGCGTTGGTGTTCGCGAGCAGCGCCCCGGGTCCTTTCCACGACCGGTCCGCTGCTCGCCCGCGTCGGGACGGGCTGTCCGGCTTCCGACAGGCCAACCGCCACTGTCTTCTTCTTCTTGGGCGCCATGATGATGAAGGAGCGTCGAACTAACTGCTAAAGCCGATTCTCACAACTGCGCCCCCTACCTGGCGCGCCAAAGATGTCGGTGTATTTGGATCGACACCTATGGGATCACAAGAATCCCTACTACGGTTGCGGGGCACGGGGTTGAGAGAAGAGCGGATCCAACAGTTAGCACATGGTTCCTTTACCCAGGTTCGGGCCGCAAAGATGCGTAAAACCCTACTCCTGCTTTGGTGGATTATATGTTTGTGTTCTTCAGCTAGCTATGGGGCGTGAGGAGCTCCAAAAAGCCGAGTCGTGAGGAGTTCTAAAGAGCCGAATCCTTCTCCTGGTCGCCTCGGGCCTCCTTTTATAGGGAAAAGGGGTTGCCACGGTGGCACACAGGAGGTGGAAAGGGTACAGTGATGCGAGGCTATCCCTTGCATTACATGACAAGGCGCATTTAATGCGCTTAGCTTAGGTGTCCTTGCTTTATCGGGGACGAGGGGAGACGTCCGTCTTGTCCGTCGCCGCTCCTTCTCGCGTCGACACGCGCCCTGGCCAGCGATGCTTGAGACGCCATGTAGGCAGGCAGGCAGCTGAGGTGGCGCAATGGCGGGTCTCTACGAAGATCTACATGTCGCCATGCAGGTGACTGCCTAGCTGGTTGGGTCGGCAGCTGCATGGGGCGGTGGAAGCTTAGTTGGCGTAGGCCCGATGGTGGCCCTGCGAATGTCCTCGGCAAGGGCCTTGCCGGGGCCCCGGCAAGGGTCTTGCCACGGCGCCTGCTGTCATCCCCAGCAAGGTACTTGTCGGAGGTCTTGTGGTCTTCCTTGGCTGGGATCCCGCCAAGGGTCGTCGTCTTCTTAGCGTGTATCTGATCTTGAATGTCTTCACAAAGATCTGCATGCCACTACGAGGATGCCTCCCGAATCCTTGCCCCGTGGGGGCAGTGGACTCAAGGGTGATCCGCTCCGTAGGCGTGGGGCGAGTTGCCGCGGCGAGGGTCTTGCCGGGGCTGCTAAAGCTGGCCCCGGCAAGGATCTTGTCGGGGCTGCTAAGACCGGCTCTCGGCAAGGACCTTGCCGGGGGATCCCGCTTCGTCCCTTTGCTCTCTGTGGTCTTGGCTTTGGGCTTCAGTCTCCATTGAGCTTCGGTCATTCCCTGGCTCACCTCCCTTGCCATGCTTGGTGTGGTGGTGCACGTGGCTCAGACTGCCCATGCACAGTCATAGGGGTACAAAAAGTGTACCCCTCTTTTCGTACACCGACACGATGCACACAGTCGTTCAAATTGAATGGTCCGGCGGCACCGCGCGCGTTCAAAGAGAATGTGCCCATGCCTTGAGATCAAAATTTGAATTATCAAACTCATCCCATGCATGTAAAGTAGAAGAATCGTTTGCGATGCACACAATCGTTCAAAGTGAATGGTCTGGCGGCACCGTGCGCAAAGTTTCCCTCGACATTTCCAAAATTCTGGCCTACCGCCAAAATATCTACCCCCGCCCCCCTTCCCCCCTTCCCCACCCCCTTTTTTCCCCGACCACAAATCACATTTCCCATGTTTCCTCCTTCCTTCCTTCCTTCCTCGCTCAGCTATAGCCGCTTCCTCGCTCTCGCCGTCTCGCATCCTACCACCGGGGTCGCCATGGTCTTCTTCAAAGACATATCTAGCGGTTCCTCCTCCGGCGACTACTACTTCACCACCCGGGTATGCCTCTCTTCTCTTTCTCAGGCTATGACTTGGAATGAAGGATTTTTACCCGAAGGTCAATTTGAGTCATTTCTTCCTCTTGTAGCTCCCTAAGACCATCAGTGGCAACGAATGGAGCAGGGTGGTTGAAGATATATCTGCTTGTTGTCACCATCAATCTCCATGTGTGAAGCTACTTGCGTTTGATTCTGTGGACACTGGGAGGAAGTTTCTGGCATGTGCAGAGAAGGTTAGACCCTCTTCCGTTGTTACAAATCATTTGTTAGATGTGATTTAGACACTGTCACGGTCCCAACCCATTCATACCACACCTTCAACCAAACGCATCCTAAGACAGTGTCACAGTTTGTACCTAGTATCTTAAATTGTTGCCATCTCATCAGCGGTGCCATTAGAAAATTATTTGGTACCGCTTCAGCAGTTTGTGCAGCCAACTTTGGTCCACACATCCGAGTAGCCAAGCAGTAAAATACTAAATCTTTATGGCACGAAGGAACTGGGTATCGGAGCAACTACGTGCTCTGGAGTCCGGGTCCCTGGTTTTTTTTCCGCTGCATCGGCTCACTAGTTCAGGGCACCGGTGCGAGATGTAGCAACAGTTGTCTTTACACCAGTTTTGGCATACATAGTGGACGGCCTTAGTGCTATTAGTTCTATGTTACTAAATTTGTGCATGTACACACCTGTTATTATCAATTTGTTGTCATCCAAACACTGTCGCTATGATGTTGCAGTTATATTTACCTTCGTCATAAAATGTTCAATTTGTTATTTAATGTACATGAGTAAGAACTTGTAGCGTCGTTGTAGTTAATTATAGCTTCTGATGTTCCAGAATTTGGTTGTTGTCTCAGTACCAATTATTTCATTTTCACATTGATCTTTTTGAGAAGATATGTCATAATTAACATGTTTCTTCAGTTTTTCAAAATAAGTATTGGTGATTTTCTATGTTGCTATAAACCCATTTTCCCTACAATTGTTACTGATCTAGTTTTAAATATTATAGGATGAGCAGAAGTGTTCTTACTTGGAGTGGGCTGATCAAGAGTGGCCAGAGTCTTTGAAGATGTGCCTAACAAAGCTCTGGAGCATGTATGAGGAAGTGAACACACGTAGGCTTACAGAAAGTCTTGCCAACGCTGAAGCATATTTCAAGATGCGGGATAAAAAGATGAAGGTGGAGAATGAGCTCAGATTTTTTTAATCAGACTTTGCTAAGATGGTGTTGGTGAAGGAGGAGGCACTTTCCTAGTTGGCCCGTGCAAAATGGGTTCTTACTGAACTGAAAGCAGAGGTGGATAAGACGAGCCTGGATGATCTCGATTAGGGAAATGAATATATTGTTCTTATGAAGTTGAACTAGCTATGTGTTGTACTGTGTTGTTTTCATGTAGCTACCGTACTGTGATGTTATAATATATTTATGTGCCTGATAAGAAATTGGCAAACAGCTGTTCAATATGAAATGTGAATTTGCATAATACTGGAATTATTAATTGTAAACTAATAAACCTACTAAATGTGTCATGGACCTTTGCAAACGGTTCTAGCAGTAAAAGCGCTTGCGATGGATAGCCCAATGCCACACAGTTTTCTTCATCAAATCATGTGTGATATAGTTGATAAAAGCAAACAGTTAACCCAGGAAGACCGTGTGTGATAGTTATACCTTTCACACACGAGCCTACACATAAAACTATGTGGGATTTACGT
>LR738715.1:244192570-244243434 GCA_902687465.1 Secale cereale | reverse complement strand
AATGAATATATTGTTCTTATGAAGTTGAACTAGCTATGTGTTGTACTGTGTTGTTTTCATGTAGCTACCGTACTGTGATGTTATAATATATTTATGTGCCTGATAAGAAATTGGCAAACAGCTGTTCAATATGAAATGTGAATTTGCATAATACTGGAATTATTAATTGTAAACTAATAAACCTACTAAATCTGTCATGGACCTTTGCAAACGGTTCTAGCAGTAAAAGCGCTTGCGATGGATAGCCCAATGCCACACAGTTTTCTTCATCAAATCATGTGTGATATAGTTGATAAAAGCAAACAGTTAACCCAGGAAGACCGTGTGTGATAGTTATACCTTTCACACACGAGCCTACACATAAAACTATGTGGGATTTACGTCAGAATGGAAATGTTTTCCCTGGATTGACTGTGTGGGATGTACATAAGAACGGAAATGCATTCCTTGGATTGACTGTGTGTGATATACATACGAACGGAAATGTTTTTTTGGGATTCACCGTGTGGGATGTACATACCTACTGAAATGATTTTCTCGGATTACCGTGTGGGATGTACATACCTACGAAAATGATTTTCTCGGATTACCGTTTGGGATGTACATACCTACAAAAATGATTGGGTTTGCATGCCTCGCCCGATCGCACACGGCCCCAGCCTGAGTCCCAGGAGGGCCTATCCCCGAAGATTTCTGGGTCGTGTGGGAAGGACACCCTATCGCACACACTCACTTGGCGACGGTTCCAAATGTCGTCGCTAAAAGGGATAAAAAACCGTTTGTTTAGGACCGACGCGCACCAATGTAGGCTTGAAGAGTCCTTCAAACCGAACCAAAACCAGTAAGCCCGCAAATCAACAAACACAAGAGGCTGTTTGTTAGGACGGCGGGAGAGACAGAGAAGAGGGACTTGTGGTGCCACTGCAGGCTTAGACGCCGGGGCTGCGGTGTAGTGGCCGCAGGAACACTCCGAGCTTTCGCAGCCTTGGATAGCACCTTCAGAACCTGAAATCAAGCAAACTATTAGCCATATTCCACAAATGAATATCACATCAAATAGATTTCTTCAAGAATTGATGCATTTCATAGAAAATTCACACCTGGAGTCGGCAGTCTCTTGCCTCTCGATGTCGAAGGAGGACTATTATGTTGATTAATTAGATGGTTCTTCACATAAAAGGGTACTTTTCTTGCCTGTTAAGTACACATATCTCACATGACCATGCTATTCATAACTCACCAATCAAATTACCGTTATTTTGGTGCGTTGCCCAGTCAGAAACCGATAATAAAGTAGGAAGAACTCCACACCAACTGACAAGACATGGTGATACGCGACAAAATTCCAACTTGTCTTGCAACCAATCAACCAATCACAAAAAAAAAGGAAAGAAAAGGTGCCTCACCTCATGGTAGCAACCAATGGCTGCTCAGAGAGAACCTCCATCTTGCACGTCAGTAAGTAGTTGGCCCCCTCCAATGCCCTGGACGCGATGACCGCTAAGTGACCAGCGTGAGCCGCAAGAACCCACAAAATCAACAAGTTCAGGGACGGGGAAAGATCATAACATAAAACGACCAAAGAATGAGAGGAATCACCACACATAGTCAACTCGCCACCTCGAGTAGGGCCGCCTACAGAACCTCGATGTCATCCCCGTCCTCCCCTCCTCTGCAACCATCATGGCGGCCTAGTGGAACATGAAGACCAGAAGGTTTGGGGGAGAAACGGATCTGAGGAAGAAGCCTTGTCCGGTAGACGACGCTGGAGGAGCTGGTATGGGCTGATGGGGAGGCGGCAGCGGCGACGGCGGTGCCAATCCTA
The DNA here is from genome assembly GCA_902687465.1 of Secale cereale. Classification (NCBI taxonomy): domain Eukaryota; kingdom Viridiplantae; phylum Streptophyta; class Magnoliopsida; order Poales; family Poaceae; genus Secale; species Secale cereale. The sequence continues at coordinate 244,241,609 of LR738715.1, read as the reverse complement.
GCTATGCGCGATGGGGTTTGCTTCATGGGGAAGGAGCGAAGAGAAAAACCTATCCAGGTAACACCTCCGTCAGCGAGGGCCCTTCTCTTTTTTTTCTCTCCTGTCGAAACAATGCCCAGTGCCAACATGGACATCGCCAGAGTGCGCGCATTGCGCGACTCTTATTGTGTTTAATGAAATCTGGCAAATGGATATCAAAATTGCATTCTGTAATGGATATATGAAAGAAGAGTTGTATATGATGCAACCATAAGGTTTTGTCGATCCTAAAGGTGCTAACAAAGTGTGCAATCTCCTGTGATCCATCTATGGACTGGTGCAAGCATCTCGGAGTTGGAATATACGCTTTGATGAGGTGATCAAAGCATATGGTTTATACAGACTTACGGTGAAGCCTTTATTTACAAGAAAGTGAGTGGGTGAAGGAAATATGCCCTAGAGGCAATAATAAAGTTGTTATTTATATTTCCTAATATCATGATAAATGTTTATTATTCATGCTAGAATTGTATTAAACGAAAACTTAGTACATGTGTGAATACATAGACAAAACAGAGTGTCCCTAGTATGCCTCTACTAGACTAGCTCATTGATCAAAGATGGTTATGTTGCCTAGCCATAGACATGAATTGTCATTTGATCAACGGGATCACATCATTAGGAGAATGATGTGATGGACAAGACTCATCCGTTAGCATAGCACTATGATCGTTTAGTTTTACTGCTATTGCTTTCTTCATGACTTATACATGTTCCTATGACTATGAGATTATGCAACTCCCGTATACTGAAGGAACACCTTGTGTGCTATCAAACGTCACAACGTAACTAGGTGATTATAAAGATGCTCTACAGGTGTCTCCAAAGGTGTTAATGGTGTTGGCATAGATCAAGAATAGGATTTGTCACTCCGAGTGTCGGAGATGTATCTCTGGGCCCTCTCGGTAATACACATCATAATAAGCCTTGCAAGCAAATGACTAATGAGTTAGTCACGAGATGATGTATTACGAAATGAGTAAAGAGACTTGCCCTTAACGAGATTGAACTTGGTATTGAGATACCGACGATCGAATCTCGGGCAAGTAACATACTGATGACAAAGGGAACAACGCACGTTGTTATGCGGTTTGACCGATAAAGATCTTCGTAGAATATGTAGGAGCCAACATGAGGATCCAGGTTCTGCTATTGATTATTGACCAGAGATGAGTCTCGGTCATGTCTACATAGTTTTCGAACCTGTAGGGTCCGCACGCTTAACGTTCGATGACGATCGGTATTATGAGTTTATGAGTTTTGATGTACCGAAGGTAGTTTGGAGTCCCGGATGAGATCACGGACATGACGAGGAGTCTCATAATATCTGAGACATAAAGATTAATATATTGGACGACTATATTCGGACACCGGAAGTGTTCCGGGTGTTATCGGATAAAACAGGAGTGTCGGAGGGGGTTACCGGAACCCCCCGAGGGAGTATGGGCCATAGTGGACCTTGAGGGAATAGAGAGAGGTAGCCCATAGGGCTGGCCACACCCTCCCCTAGGAATCCTAGTTGGACTAGGAAAGGGGGGAGGCGCCCCTCTTCTTCCTTCTCCTCTCTTCCTTCCTTTCCTACTCCTAGTAGGAATAGGAAGGGGGATTCCTATTCCTACTAGGAGTAGGAATCCTACTCCTGGCCCGCCATACTTGGCCAGCCGCACCTTCCCCCTTGCTCCTTTATATACGGGGGTAGGGGGCACCCAAAGACACACAAGAAACATTGTTCTAGCCGTGTGCGGTACCGCCCTCCACAGAAACGCACCTCGGTCATACCGTTGAAGTGCTTAGGCGAAGCCCTGCGTCGGTAGCTTCATCATCTCCGTCACCATGCCGTCGTCCTGACGAAACTCTCCCGTGAAGCTCAACTGGATCAAGAGCTCATGGGACGTCATCGAGCTGAACGTGTGCTGAACGTGGACGTGCCGTACGTTCGGTGCTTGGATCGGTTGGATCGTGAAGACGTTCGACTACATCAACCGCGTCACTAGACGCTTCTGCTTTCGGTCTACGAGGGTACGTAGACACACTCTCCCCTCTCATTGCTATGCATCTAGTAGATAGATCTTGCGTGATCGTAGGAATTTTTTAGAAATACTACATTCCCCAACAGTGGCATCAGAGCCAGGACTATGCGTAGATGATATGCACGAGTAGAACACAATGAGTTGTGGGCGATAATAGTCATACTGCTTACCAGCATGTCATACTTTGATTTGGCGGTATTGTGAGGTGAAGCGGCCCGGACCGACATTATGCATACACTTACGCAAGACTGGTTTTTTCGTTATGAGCACTCGTTGCTTAAAGGTGACTGGCGGGTGTATGTCTCTCTCACTTTAGCTGAATCGAGTGTGGCTACACCCGGTCCTTATGAAGGTTAAAACAGCACACACTTGACGAAAAATCGTTGTGGTTTTTGTATACGTAGGTAAGAACGGTTCTTGCTAAGCCCGTAGCAGCCACGTAAAACTTGCAACAACAAAGTAGAGGACATCTAACTTGTTTTTGCAGGGTATGTTGTGATGTGATATGGTCAAGACGTGATGAGTTATACGTTATTGTATGAGATGATCATGTTTTGTAAAGTTATCGGCAACTGGCATGAGCCATATGGTTGTCGCTTTATTGTATGAAATACAATCGCCATGTAATTGCTTTACTTTATCACTAAGCGGTAGCGATAGTCTTGGAAGCAATAGTTGGCGAGACGACAACGATGCTATGATGGAGATCAAGGTGCCACGCCGGTGACGATGGTGATCATGACGGTGCCTTGGAGATGGAGATCAAAAGCACAAGATGGTGATGGCCATATCATGTCACATATTTTGATTGCATGTGATGTTTATCTTATTATGCTTCTTATTTTGCTTAGTACTGTGGTAGCATTATAAGATGATCCCTTACAAAATTTCAAGGCACAAGTGTTCTCCCTAAGTATGCAACATTGCGAAAGTTCGTCGTGCCAAGACACCACGTGATGATCGGGTGTGATAAGCTCTACGTTCAAATACAACGGGTGTCAGACAGTTTTGCACATGCAGAATACTCGGGTTAAACTTGACGAGCCTAGCATGTATATACATGGCCTCAGAACACTGGAGACCGAAAGGTCGAGCGTGAATCATATAGTAGATATGATCAACATAAGATGTTCACCATTGAAAACTACTCCATCTCACGTGATGATCGGACATGGTTTAGTTGATTTGGATCACGTGATCATTTAGATGACTAGAGGGATGTCTATCTAAGTGGGAGTTCTTTCGTAATATGATTAATTGAACTTTAATTTATCATGAACTTAGTCCTCGTAGTGTTAGCAAATCTGTGTTATAGATCAATAGCTTGCATTATAGCTCCCCTATGTTTTTGATATGTTCCTCGAGAAAACTAAGTTGAAAGATGTTAGTAGCAATGATGCGGACTAGGTCTGTGATCTGAGGATTATCCTCATTGCTGCACAGAAGTATTATGTCCTTAATGCACCGCTAGGTGACAAACCTATTGCAGGAGCGGATGCAGACGTTATGAACATTTGACAAGCTCGGTATGATGACTACTTGATAGTTTAGTGCGCCATGCTTTACGGCTTATAACCGGGACTTCAGAAATGTTTTGAACGCCACGGAGCATATGAGATGTTCCAAGAGTTGAAATTAGTATTTCGTACTCATGCCCGTGTCAAGAGGTATGAGACCTCTGACAGTACTTTGCCTACAATATGGAGGAGAATAGCTCAACCAGTGAGCATGTGCTCAGATTGTCTGCGCACTACAATTGCTTGAATCAAGTGAGAGTTAATCTTCCAGATAAGATAGTAATTGACAAAGTTCTCTAGTCACTATCACCAAGTTAGTAGAACTTCGTGATGAACTATAATATGCAAGGGATGACGAAAGTAATTCCCGAGCTCTTCGCGATGCTAAAATCGGCGAAGGTGGAAATCAAGAAAGAGCATCAAGTGTTGATGGTTAACAAGACCACTTGTTTCAAGTAAAGAGCAAAGGGATAGAAGGGGAACTTCAAGAAGAATGCCAAGCAAGTTGTCACTCCCGTGAAGAAACCCAAAGCTAAACTCAAGCCTGAAACTAAGTGCATCTACTGCAAAGGAAATGGTCACTGGAAGTGGAAATGCCCTAGGTCCTTGGCGGATAAGAAGGAAGGCAAAGTGAACAAAAGTACATTTGATATACAGATTATTGATGTGTACTTTACTAGTGTTCATAGCAACCCCTAGGTATTTGATACCGGTTTAGTTGCTAAAATTAGTAATTCGAAATGAGAGTTGCAGAATGAATAGAGACTAGTTAAAGATGAAGTGACGATGTGTGTTGGAAGTGGTTCCAAGATTGATATGATCATCATCGCACATTACCTATACTTTCGGGATTAGTGTAGAACCTAAATGAATGTTATTTGGCATTTGCGTTGAGCATGAATATGATTTGATCATGTTTATTGCAATACGGTTATTTATTTAAAGTAATAGAATAATTGTTATTCTGTTTACATGAATAAAACCTTCAATGGTCATACACCCAACTAAAATAGTTTGTTGGATTTCGGTCGTAGTAATACACATATTCATAACATTGAAGCCAAAAGATGCAAAGTTGATAATGATAGTGCAACTTATTTGTGGCACTGTCGTTTAGGTCATATTGGTGTAAAGCGCATGAAGAAACTCCATGTGATGGGCTTTTGTAATCACTTGATTATGAATCACTTGGTGCTTGCGAACCATACCTCATAGGCAAGATAACTAAAACTCCGTTCTCCGGAACAATGGAGCGAGCAACTGATTTGTTGGAAATCATACATACTGATGTATGTGGACCGATGAGTGTTGATTCTCGCGGCGGGTATCATTATTTTCTTACCTTCACTGATGATTTGAGCAGATATGGGTATATCCGCTTGATGAAGCACAAGTCTGAAACATTTAAAAGGTTCAAAGAATTTCATAGTGAAGTAGAGAATCATCGTAACAAGAAAATTAAGTTTCTACGATCTGATCGCGGAGGAGAATATTTGAGTTACGAGTTTGGTCTTCATTTAAAACAATGTGGAATAGTTTCACAGCTCACGCCACCCGGAACACCATAGCATAATGGTGTGTCCGAACGTCGTAACCGTACTTTATTAGATATGGTGCGATCTATGATGTCTCTTACCTATTTACCACTAACGTTTTGGGTTACGCATTAGAGACACCTACATTCACGTTAAATAAGGGCACCTAAGTCCGTTGAGATGACGCCTTATGAACTGTGGTTTGGTAAGAAACCAAAATTTTCATTTCTTAAAGTTTGGGGCTGTGATGCTTATGTTAAAAAGCTTCAAACTGATAAGCTCAAACCCAAGTCGGAGAAATGTGTCTTAAAAGGATACCCAAAGGAGACTGTTGGGTACACCTTCTATCACAGATCCGAAGGCAAGATATTCGTTGCTAAGAATGTATTCTTTCTAGAGAAGGAGTTTCTCTCAAAAGAAGTGAGTGGGAGGAAAGTGGAACTTAATGAGGTAATTGTACCTTCTCCCAAATTGGAAAGTAGTACATCACAGAAACTACTTCCAGTGATTCCTACACCAAGCAGTGAGGAAGTTAATGATGATGATCATGAAACTTCAGATCAAGTTACTACTGAACCTCGTAGGTGAACCAGAGTGCGTTCTGCGCTAGAGTGGTACGGTAACCCGGTTTTGGAAGTCATGTTACTAGACCATGATGAACCTACGAACTACGAGGAAGCGATGATGAGCCCAGATTCCGCAGAATGGCTTGAGGCCATAAAATCTTAGATGGGATCCATGTATGAGAACAAAGTGTGGACTTTGGTTGACTTGCCCAATGATCGGCAAGCCATTGAAAATAAATGGATCTTTAAGAGGAAGACTAACGCAGATGGTAATGTTACTGTCTAAAAAGCTCGACTTGTTATGAAAGGTTTTCGGCAAGTTCAAGGTGTTGACTACGATGAGATTTTCTCACTTGTAGCGATGCTTAAGTCTGTACGAATCATGTTAGTAGTTGCCGCATTTTATGAAATCTGGTAAATGGATAACATAACTGCGTTCTTTAATAGATTTATTAATGAAGAGTTGTATATGATGCAACAAGAAGGTTTTGTCAATCCTAAAGATGCTAACAAAATGTGCAAGCTCCAGCGATCCATCTATGGACTCGTGCAAGCATCTCGGAGTTGGAATATACGCTTTGATAAGTTGATCAACGAATATAGTTTTATACAGACATGCGGTGAAGCCTGTATTTACAAGAAAGTGAGTGGGAGCACTATAGCTTTTCTGATAAGTATATGTGAATGACATATTGTCGACCAGAAATGATGTAGAATTTTCTGGAAAGCATAAAGGAGTGTTTGAAAGGAGTTTTTCAAAGGAAAACCTCGGTGAAGCTGCTTACATATTGAGCATTAAAGATATATACAGATAGATCAAGACACTTGATAAGTTTTTTCAATGAGTACATACCTTGACAAGTTTTTTAAGTAGTTCAAAACGGAACAGTCAAAGAAAGAGTTCTTGCCTGTGTTGCAAGGTGTGAAATTGAGTAAGACTCAAAGCCCGACCACAGCAAAAGATAGAGAGAGAATGAAAGTCATTCCCTATGCCTCAGCCATAGTTTCTATAGAGTATGCCATGCTGTACACCAGGCCTATTGTATGCCCTGCCCTGTGTTGGCAAAGGTAGTACAATTTTGATTTAGAAGTAGATCACTGGACAGCGGTCAAAATTATCCTTAGAGAACTAAGGAAATATTTCTCGGTTATGGAGGTGTGAAAGAGTTCGTCGTAAAGAGTTACGTCGATGCAAGCTTTGACACCGATCTGGATGACTCTAAGTATCAATCGGGATGCGTACTGATAGTGGGAGCAATTAGCTAGAGTAGCTCCGTGCAGAGCATTGTACACATAGAAATTTTCAAAATACATACTGATCTGAATGTGGCAGACCCATTGACTAAACCTCTCTCACAAGCAAAACACGATCACACCTTAGTACTCTTTGGGTGTTAATCACATGGCGATGTGAACTAGACTATTGACTCTAGTAAACCTTTTGGGTATTGTTCACATGGCGATGTGAACTATAAAATGTTAAATCACATGAGGATGTGAACTATTGGTGTTAAATCACATGGTGATGTGAACTAGATTATTGACTCTAGTGCAAGTGGGAGACTGAAGGAAATATGCCCTAGAGGCAATAATAAAGTTGTTATTTATATTTCCTTATATCATGATAAATGTTTATTATTCATGCTAGAATTGTATTAAACATAAACTTAGTACATGTGTGAATACATAGACAAAATAGAGTGTCCCTAGTATGCCTCTACTAGACTAGCTCATTGATCAAAGATGGTTATGTTTCCTAGCCATAGACATGAGTTGTCATCTGATCAACGGGGTCACATCATTAGGAGAATGATGTGATGGACAAGACCCATCTGTTAGCTTAGCACTATGATCGTTTAGTTTTACTGCAATTGCTTTCTTCATGACTTATACATGTTCCTATGACTATGAGATTATGCAACTCCCGTATACCGGAGGAATACCTTGTGTGCTATCAAACGTCACAACGTAACTGGGTGATTATAAAGATGCTCTACAGGTGTCTCCGAAGGTGTTCTTGGTGTTGGCATAGATCAAGAATAGGATTTGTCACTCCGAGTGTCGGAGAGGTATCTCTGGGCCATCTTGGTAATACACATCATAATAAGCCTTGCAAGCAAATGACTAATGAGTTAGTCACGAGATGATGTATTACGGAACGAGTAAAGAGACTTGCCGGTAATGAGATTGAACTAGGTATTGAGATACCGATGATCGAATCTCGGGCAAGTAACATACCGATGACAAAGGGAACAACGTATGTTGTTATGCGGTTTGACCGATAAAGATCTTCGTAGAATATGTAGGAGCCAATATGAGCATCCAGGTTCCGCTATTGGTTATTGACCAGAGATGAGTCTCGGTCATGTCTACATAGTTCTCGAACCCGTAGGGTCCGCACGCTTAACGTTCAATGACGTTCGATATTATTAGTTTATGAGTTTTGATGACCCAAGGTAGTTTGGAGTCCCGGAGGAGATCACAGACATGACGAAGAGTCTCGGAAAGTCCAAGACATAAAGATTAATATATTGGATGACTATATTCGAACACCGGAAGTGTTCCGGGTGTTATCGAATAAAACCGGAGTGCCGAAGGGGGTTACTGGAACCCCTCGAGGGAGTATGGGCCATAGTGAGCCTTGAGGAAATAGAGAGAGGCAACCCATAGGGCTGGCCGCACCCTCCCCCTAGGAATCCTAGTTGGACTAGGAAAGGGCGGAAGCGCCCCTCTTGTTCCTTCTCCTCTCCTCCTTCCTTTCATACTCCTAGTAGGAATAGGAAGGGGGATTCCTATTCCTACTAGGAGTAGGAATCCTACTCCTGGCGCACCATACTTGGCCAGCCGCACCTCTCCCTTTCTCCTTTATATACGGGGGCAGGGGGCACCCAAAGACACACAAGAAACATTGTTCTAGCCGTGTGCGGTGCCCCCCTCCACATAAACACACCTCGGTCATACCGTTGCAGTGCTTAGGTGAAGCCCTGCGTCGGTAGCTTCATCATCTCCATCACCACGCCATCGTGCTGACGAAACTCTCCTGTGAAGCTCAACTGAATCAAGAGCTCGTGTGACATCATCGAGCTGGACGTGTGCTGAACGCGGAGGTGCCGTATGTTCGGTGCTTGGATCGGTAGGATCGCGAAGACGTTCGACTACATCAACCGCGTCACTAGACGCTTCCGCTTTCGGTCTACGAGGGTACGTAGACACACTCTTCCCTTTCGTTGTAATGCATCTAGTAGATAGTTTGCGTGATCGTAGGAATTTTTTCAAATACTATGTTCCCCAACTGTGGGAGCTCTGTGGTATTTCTGATATTATATGTGGATGACATATTATTAATTGGAAATGATGTAGAATTTCTGGATAGCATAAAAGGATACTTGAATAAGATTTTTTCATGAAAAAACCTCAGTGAAGCTGCTTATATATTGGGAATCAAGATCTATAGAGATAGATCAATACGCTTAATAGGACTTTCACAAAGCACATACCTTGACAAAGTTTTGAATAAGTTCAAAATGGATCGGTCAAAGAAAGGGTTCTTGCTTGTGTTACAAGGTGTGAAATTGAGTCAGACTCAATGCCCGACCACAACAGAAGATAGAGAGAAAATGAAAGTCATTCCCTATGCCTTAGCCATAGGTTCTATCATGTATGCTATGATGTGTACCAGACCTGATGTGTGCCTTGCCATAAGTTTGGTAGGGAGCTACCAAAGTAATCCAGGAGTGGTCAAGAACATCATGAATTACCTGAAAAGGACAAAGCATATGTTTCTCGTTTATGGAGGTGATGAAGAGCTCATCGTGAAGGGTCACATCGATGCTAGCTTCGACACAGATTCGGATGACTCTAAGTCACAGACCAGATACATATTCATATTGAATGGTGGAGCTGTCAGTTGGTGCAGTTCCAAGTAGAGCATCGTGGCGGGATCTACGTGTGAAGCGGAGTACATAGCTGCTTCGGAAGCTGCACATGAAGGGGTCTGGATGAAGGGGTTGATATCTGATCTAGGTGTAATACCTAGTGCATCGGGTCCAATGACAAACTTTCGTGACAACACTGGAGCAATTATCTTGGTGAACGAATCCAGGTTTCACAAGAGAACTAAACAAATCAAGAGACACTTCAACTCCATTCGTGAAAAGGTCAAGGATGCAGACATAGAAATTTTCAAAGTACATATGGATCTAAATGTTGCAGACCCGTTGACTAAGCCTCTTCCATGGGCAAAATATGATCAGCGCCAAGACTCCATGGGTGTTAGATTCATTACAATGCAATCTAGATTATTGACTCTAGTGCAAAGTGGGAGACTGATGGAAATATGCCCCAGAGGCAATAATAAAGTTGTTATTATTTTATATTTTCTTATTCATGTCTTCATGATGAAGGTTTATTATTCACGCTAGAATTGTATTGACTAGAAACCTAAATACATGTGTGAATACATAAACAAATACCGTGTCCCTAGTAAGCCTCTACTAGACTAGCTCGTTAATAAAAGATGGTTAAGGTTTCATAACCATCGAGATGAGTTTTCATTTGATAACAGGATCACATCATTATGAGAATGATGTGATGGACAAGACCCATTCGTTAGCTTAGCATTTGATCGTACAGTTTATTGCTACTGCTTTCATGTATGTCAAATACACATTCCTTTCACTATGAGATCATGCAACTCCCAGATACCGAAGGAATGCCTTGTGTGCTATCAAATGTAACAACATAACTGGGTGGTTATAAAGATGCTCTACAGGTATCTCCAAAGGTGTCTTGTTGGGTTCGCGTGAATCGAGATTAGGATTTTTCACTCCGAGTATCGGAGAGGTATCTATGGGCCCTCTCAGTAATGCACATCATAATAAGCCTTGCAAGCGTATGACTAATGAGATAGTCACAGGATGATGTATTATGGAACGGGTAAATAGGCTTGCCGGTAACAATATTGAACTAGGTATAGAGATATCGATGATCGAATCTCGGGCAAGCAACATACCGACGGACAAAGGGAATTGTGTATGTTGTCACAATGGTTCGATCGAGAAATATATTCTTAGAATATGTAGGAGCCAATATGGGCATCCAGATTCCTCTATTGGTTATTGACCGGAGAGGTGTCTCGGTCATGTCTACATAGTTCTCGAACTTGTAGGGTCCGCACGCTTAACGTTCGTTGACGATATAGTGTTATATGAAATTTTATGACCGGATGTTGTCCAGAGTCCCAAATGAGATCATGGAAATGACGAGGAGTCTCGAAATGGTCGAGAGTTAAAGATTTATATATATGACGATGGTATTCAGACATCGGAAGTGTTCCGGAGGGTATCGGGTACTTATCGGGTCACCGGAAGGTGTCTCGGGTACCCCCGGCAATACTATGGGCCTTATGGGCCAAGAAAGGGAACACACAAGCCTACAAGGGGCTGGTGCGCCCCCAATAGAGGCCGGCCTAAGGAGGAGAAGGAAAGGGGGAGGGAAAGGAAAGTGTGGATTAGGATTCACACTTCATTCCCTCTCCACCCCCCCCCCCTCTTTCCTTTCCCCCTCGGTTATATATGGCAAGGGGCGCGGCTTGGGAGGGACTCGAAGTATGATTGCTCCTACTTGGGTGCCTCCTATGGCTGCTCCTCCCACCCTCCCACCTATATATATGTGGGGAGGGGGCGCCACACAATAACATAACATTGTCTTAGCCATGTGCGGCGCCCCCATCCACCGTTTACTCCCCCGATCATATTTTTGTAGTGCTTAGGCGAAGCCCTTCGGAGATCACTTCACCATCACCGTCACCACGTCGATGTCTTGGTAAATCAATAAGGCGAGGGACGTCACCGAGCTGAACGTGTGCAGAACGTGGAGGTGACGTGCGTTCGGTACTTGATCAGTTGAAGAACGAAGAAGTTCGACTACATCAATCGCGTTGTGAAACGCTTTCGCTTTCGTTCTACGAGGGTACGTAGACACACTCTCCCCCTCATTGATATGCATCTCCATGGATAGATCATTGTGTATGCGTATAATTTTTTTGTTTTCCATGCAACGTTTCCCATCAGTGCTCTCTGTGTCATGGACGCCTGAGGGATCTCCGCTGTAGGGTGTTGCAATATGTTCATGATTCGCTTATGCTGGGTGGCGTGAGTGACAGAAGCACGGCCGGAGTAAGTGGGTTGTTGCGTATGAGAGTAAAGAGGACTTGATACTTTAATGTTATGGTTGGGTTTTACTTTAATTATCTTTAGTAGTTGTGGATGCTTGCTAGAGTTAGAATCATAAGTGCATATGATCCAAGTAGATAAAGTATATTAGCTTATGTCTCCCCCTCATATAAAATTGCAATAAGGATTACCGATCTAGTTATCGATTGCCTAGGGACAAATAACTTTCTTGTGAAAAAATGTTCTCTACTAAAACTAACTTAATTGTTTTTTTATCTAAACCATCACTAGCTTTTATTTACATGCTCTTTATTATCTTGCAAACTATCCTATTACACCTACAAAGTACCTCTTGTTGCATACTTGTTCTAGGTAAAGCGAACGTCAAGCGTGCGCAGAGTTGTATCAGTGGTCGATAGAACTCGAGAAAATATAAATTCCACATTTAGCTCCTCATTGGGTTCGACACTCTTACTTATCAAAAGAGGCTGCAATTGATCCCCTATACTTGTGGATTCTTAGTACTACCGCATGGAGCAGTACTTACACCCACTACTGTCGCTCTACTTTCGCGCAGAGGAAAAATAAATCTAAAAGCCAAAAACAAACGGTAGTACCCATGGCACGGGAACCGCACGAGCGATACTACCGCTGACCAGGGTGGTACTACCGCTAGGGAGCAACAAAATGGCCTAAGAAAAATAGATGGATGCAGGAATGCCTGAACTGCCATAACTTCTTCAAATGAGCTCCGAATTAAGCAAACTCAAACTTGTTGGACAGATCACGACAAGCACTATCCAAACATCGAAAACATCATAGAAAAAGCCAATGATATAGAGATGTGAAACGTCTATGAATGAAGAACCGACAAAAAATCCAACATCGAAAACATCATAGAACATGCATATGAACTCCATTTTCGATGAACTCGACCTTGTCATGAAGATGACCAAAGCTCTAAAACTCACAAAGAGAAACACCAAACAAGAACCAAGAAAGATGATGCAAGGATGCAATGTTTTGAGCTCTCTGCGAGCGATACGATCAAGCTACTCACTTGAGAGCCCCCCTTGATAGTATGGCAATCGATCCTATAACCCGGTCTCCCAACTACCACCATGAGTCTACTAAAATATAAAACCTATCAAGGGCAAACCTTTGCCTTGCAGAAAATCCACTTGAGCTATATGATGATGATCTTGACTTCCTCAAGTTGGACCATCTTTCTTGATTGCGTCGGCACGATGAAGACAAGTAGATTGCTCCCCCATACTCCACTATGGGTGAGCCAGTCTTCGGCACATTTTCACAAGTCCATTGACACCACAATGTACGGAAAGCTTCAAGCAAGATCTCTTCGTGATGCTCCACTTGAACTTGCACACTGCAATTGTCGGGGAAACTGACCGCCCGCGAACACCTATGGGACCGGAGCCCCTTCTACGTTGCGGTAAGGGAGCGGAGGGAGCACGGAGAGCAGATCGAGGAGCACACGCGGGCAGTTTACCCAGGTTCGGGCCGCGATGTACGCGTAAAACCCTACTCCTGCCTTGGTTGTATTGAGTTCTTGGGCTCGGGAGCTTGAAGATCTACAGTACTAGCTACACCGAGCGAGAGAGTGGTTTAGTTTCTAGGATCGAACCCCCTCTACGTTGTGCATGGGCCTCCTTTTATAGTTCAAAGGGGTTCCCGACAGGTGTCAACGTAGAGGAGGGTAAAAGTGTAAATTTGGTGGTGGTTGTAACAGTGCATGAACAGTGTATGAACAGTGGTCTTCACTTAACCTTGACGGTGGGGGACAAGGGCATTGAATGCCCGTCGCCGTCACCCCAAAAGCGCCCATCCATGCGTCTCCGTTCGCCACGGCGATAGTCTCGTCACCGCAGCTTGCCACCGTGTACCTCAGGCTGCACAGCCACCTGCCACGTGCCCCTGGAAGGGCCCCATGGCGACGCATGGCCAAATGAGCTGGAGCGCAGGCACACAGTGTAGGCTTCCCCCGGCAAGCACCTTGCCGGGGCTGCTATCTTGCCGGGCCCGGAAGTTTGCCGCTCTCCGGATCCTGCCGTGGCGCACGATGCGCCACGATATATCTTCTGAAGCGTTATTCTTCGGCCTTCCTGGCAAGCTCCTCTTGCCAGGGTCTCGTGCTGGAATGATAACCTTGAGCCGGGCGCGGCCTTCCCGGCAAGCTCCTCTTGCCGGGGTCTTGTCTCTCGACTTGAATACTTTGTTCTTGAATGGCTTAAAAAGGGTCTAGAGTGGGCTTTGGCGGGCGCGTGGTGAGCCAGACCACGGGACGCTGCTACTGCCCGTGCACAAGTCGGGATACTAAGGTATCCCTACTTTAGTACACCGACAGGAGCCCCCGGGCCTGGGCCACACACGGTGCCGAGCGCTGTTGGGCCAGGCCCAGAACAGTGCACGGGCACACGCGGCCCACGGCGCGCCGTTTCCCACTCCAGATTCGCCGCATCCCTCCCTAACGGCACGCGTCGATTGCAGCGTCGTGGGAGAGATCGTGGCCTGCTTTTTTAATGGGGAAATGCGGAACGTCCCCCATTTCCCCCTTAAAAGCAGAGGAAGCAGGGGCAGTTTCCCCCATTGCTTTCATTGTGCCTTGAATCCCCAGAAACCCCCGCCGCCCTCTGCCTCCCCTCAGGTTGACAGAGAGCCGAGCTCCACCCTTCCTCCGCCGTCCCCAGCATCCGCGGCACCGTCGACCTTCCCCCCTCCCCCCTACCGCCCCCGCCATGGCTCCGAAAAGCGACAAGGTGAATAGCGACAAGGCGACGAAGGAGAAGTCCGAGCAGGCGGCGAAGCTGGCAGCTATGCGGAGAAAGATGGTGGTCTTCCCGCCGAGGCTCGGCCCGAGGGAGCTGCGGGACAAGTACTACTTGTTCTGGGCGAGGGAGACGAAGGATCATCCCCGCACCAGAGTCCTCCCCGCCGTGGCCGTCGACATGTTCCCGGGAGGTTACCACTTCTTCGCTTCGTTCTTCTATTGCGGTCTCTGCCCTCCGTATTCGGAGTTCTTCTGTGATGTGATGAACACGTATGGCTTCCGCCTCTTAGATTTCACCCCAAATGTCGTTCTCACCTTGGCCGTTTTCGCACATCTGTGCGAAAACTATGTCGGGGTCCACCCAAATGTAGCTCTTTTCCGCCACTTCTTCACGCCTAAAGTAGAATCTGGATCCCCACTCTCCGGCGGCATCTCCTGGATCTTTAGGCTGAACAAGAAGGAGGCGTACTTGATTGGGGAGCTCCGCGGCAAGTGGGAGGAGTGGAGGGCTGACTGGTGCTGGGTTCTGGAAGATGAGCCCGAGCAGTTTACCTTGCCGCGCCAGACTGCAGTAGTGCGCGGCAAGGATTGGAGCGACTTGGCCTCGGAGGACGACAAGCTGCAGATTGCCCTTACTAGGATCCTTCGCCTCCGGGCTGCCAACCTGACCGTGGGTGAAGTTGGGGCTGACTTCCTCCGCCGCCGCATTGCCCCTCTCCAGGAAAGGAAGAGACCCGCTTGGGAGTTCGGCAACGCGGCAGACCGCATGAGGCTGCGCCCCGGGCTGAACTATAATTTCACCGTCCTGGAGCTGAAGGGGATGGTCCGGGAGCTGTTCAAACACGACCCCAAGCACCCGGAGTGGTTCAAACCGTCGACCAGAGTAGTTCCTTTGTGCAACAATACTGCCCTCAGTGCCATCCGCGCGGTCATGCCTGAGTGTGACTCCCACGGGGTCGTCCGCACCTGGCTGGTGCCTTCAGAGGAGACCGTGCAGGCCTTCCTCGACAACCTGGTCGAAAAACCACGCAACAACGAGGAGAGGAAGGGGCTCACCCGGGAGACCACCGCGCGAGATGTGGCATACATTGCCTCCAGGATGGAGGAGGCTGCTACGGCTACGGCTGCAAGTGAATTTGGGTACACTGTGGATGAAGCGGAGGCGGCGGACGCGGTGAGCCAGGCCGAGGAGGAGGAAATCCTCAAGCTGCTGAAGATCGCGCCCGAGGAGTTTGCCGGGGAGCCTACCGGCGAGGCTGCCGGGCAGGGTACTAAGTCCAGCCGGCCTGCCGAGGAGGAGGAGGACGCCGAGTCCGGTGATTCCGACGAAGACTCTGGCGGGTCTCTGAATCTTGATGACGACGCCTCCTCATCCTCGGAGAATTCTCCGTCACCACCAAGTCCTCTGCCACAACAGAAGAAGCGCCTCCGCAAGGCCACCGAGACGGTGAGGCCACAGGCGCCACGACAGCAACCGAAGCGCCGGGCGACGCGCGCCACCACGACGAGCAAGGTCGTCAAGGAGGCGCCCCGTGCCCGAGCGACAAGCGGAGGGGGATCTTCCCGGAGTGGCTCTGGGGTTCCTTCCGCCCCTCGGTCTTCGGCGACGACCGACGCGGGGTCTTCGCAACCCGCGGCTCCGGAGCCCGCCAAACGCCCGAGGGAGCCTTCTCCTCCAGCTCCTCGCGCCGGACCACGTGAGGCGCAGTTTGACTTCTCCGCCCTCAGCTCCGATGAAGAGGAGGAAGAGTAAGCATTTGCAATTTTAATTTCCTTTCATTTTTGTCTTGATTACTCTTGCTTGATTTTGATCTTGTTTTGGCCTCCAGGACCTTGACCCAGAGGATGACGAAGAGGGCCAAGATCCCTGTGGTCGATCTCGAGGACGACGAGCCCGTCGCAGCGGCAGGTGATACGCCAGCGACTGACTTGCCGGATCAGCCTGCTGCTCTGGAGAGCAGCCCCCAGCGCAGCCCCCAGCGTAAGTCTGGTATTCATTTTTCTGCTTGACGTGCGCGCTTGAGGTGGTTATCCTTATTGATGTCTTGTTGTCTTGTGCAGAAGTGAAACCGCAGCCGCAGGAGCATCAGGAGTTCGCCCCCGACGAGCCGCTTGCTCCACCTTCCCCGCCAAGGATGAGCTCCCCGGCAAGGGACGGTGCTCCGCCAAGGATGGGTACTCCGCCAAGGGCGAGTACCCCGCCAAGGGCGAGCACCCCGACAAGGGTGGACTCCCCGCCAAGGGAAGGCGCTAGCGACCCTCCGCCGGCGGGGGCTTCTTCTACGCCGCCAAGGGCGAACTCCCCGGCGGGGGACCCCGTTGTTGAAGAGGCCCGCGAAGGTAACCCTTGTAATTTCTTCTTCTTGGATTCATCTTTTTTGGATATTTGCTTGACGATTCTTTCTTTTCTTTTTCTTCTGTTGTCAGACCCGCCCGCCCAGGAGCCGATGGAGACGGAAACCATCGCCGAGGAGGAGGTGCGCGGCGACGCTGGCGATGCCTCCGCCGCAGAGGGAACGGCCGGCGCCGATGAGCCAGCCGCTGAGGAGACCGCCCCGACCGCCGACGCAGCAGCTGGGGAAGGGACCGGCGACCGCACTGTTGGCCCGGAGGCTGCAGGAGCGCCGGACGCTGCACCGGCCGCCGATCCTTCCGCTTCTGCGGCTGGGTCGGGCGTCTATCTGGAGGCCGCCAACGGGGTCTTTATACAAGTCCCGTGGGCGTCCTCATCAAGGGCACCCGCGGAGGGGGAGACGTTCGACGGAGAAGTTCTTGCCTCCGCCGGGTTGAAGGTTGTCGACGCGCCCGGCAGCAGCGACGAGCCCGAAGAGGAGCAACTCCTGCGTCGACTCCTGGGTTTGTACCGGGCCAGTCAAGCCAAGCTGGAGTCCCGAGAAGCTCTGGCTGCTAAGGTTGGTGCTGATCTGGAGAAGCGCGCCGCGGAGCTCCGTGCCGCCAACCAGGCGGCCCTCCGAAACTTGGCGGAGGAGCGCGAAGAGCTTGCCGGAGCACACCAGACGTTCCTCCTCGAGAAGGCCGTGGTGGAGGAGCAGCAGCGTCTGGCCGCCGAGGAGCTGTCTCGGCGGGAGGGGGAGCTCAACCAGCGGAAGGTCGACCTCGACAGCCACGAGGACGACCTCACCGCTCGTGAGCAAGCCATTGGCGGGGCTCTGGAGGAGGCGAGGGATGCCGTTACTGCCGCAGAGACCGCCAAGAGGGATCTGGAGGCCAGGGTGGCGCAGATGGAGCTGAACTTGAAGGCGAGTGAAGACCGGGTCACTGCGCTCAACATGGCGCGGGAGAAGGACGCCCATACCAACTCGGAGTTGCAAGCCCGCCTCTCTGAGAGGGGCAAAGAGCTCACTGACGCCAGGGTCTCCATTGCTGACTTGGAGTTGAAGGTTTCCACCCTCACCGACTCGCTTGACGCCGCCCGGGACCGCGAGACGAAGCTGAAGGACGATCTCCGTACTGAGAGGGCCTTGCTAGAAAGCGCCGCCGTCTCGCAAAACCACTTCCAGCGGACGGTGGAGCAGTGGACCGAGGAGCTCGTCGCCTCCGCCGCCAACATCGACAGGGAGATGGTGGCGTTGAGGGCGGAGCACCTCGCGTACTCCCCCGACGAGAGCCTCCCCCACAGCGCCAAGCTGAGCCTGTTCTTCAGAGGGGTGGCGCCGGCGCTTGCGCAGCTACGGGAGAAGATCCCCGCGCAGCTGGCTGACGAGGCACGCCGGCTTTGCATGGGTACTATGGAGCGGGTGTTGTCGAAGATCGTCTACCGCAACCCCGGGATCAACCTCGTCAACGTCCTCCGGTCCCTGCCGCCCGAAGCTGACCAGGAGGCCCTGAAGGCACAAGTTGCCCACATCGTGGCGAAGGCGGGCAGGATCCAGAGGGTCGATGGAGACCGTAGGGACTAGGCTTCTTTCTTTCCGCTTCCCTTGCCGCTGTCAATTAAGTCATAGGTAGTAGTTGGTTAGAATCAGCGGCAAGTTATCTTGTAATATAACTTTATTTTGGATAATCAACGCAGTGTTATCTCCCTTGTTTAGTCCCTTCACTTTGTATGCTCTCCACCCTACGCTTTTAGGGAACTTGCCGGCGAAGGGACCCTTGCCGCGAGCGCTGAGTGTGGGACTCTTAGCATCCTGCTAGCCATGCCCTTGCCGGCAAGAAACCTTGCCGCAGCTAGTCGCAGCGCGCTTAGATTGTTGAGCGAACTCGAAAACGAAGTAAGGGCGCGACACTTGTCGCAGCGCACTTAAGCCGTTGAGCGTGCTCGAAACAAAGTAAGGGTGCGGCTAGCCACGGGTAGGTTCCTCTGCGCACAGGTTTTCCATACAAAGTGTGGTTGTTCAAGGAAGACAACTAAGAATTTGAAATTTTTAAATTGCTCAAACTTTGGCAACTTATTTTGTGTTCTGTTTGCTTCTCGGCAAGGCTTTCCTTCCTTGAACAGCACTTGGCTCATACCACTATCTCCTTCCCCCCCGGCAAACTTGTGCACGAGGAACACTTCTTCTGTTTAAGAGAGAAAGGAAAGGAGGAGAAAACACAAGTATGGAGCCTTGCGGCTTGTTACTGCTTACCGGGGATGTGTGTTGCACAAAATGTCAGATGATACATGCAAGTAAAAAGAAAAGCATGAAATGACAAATGGTGCGAAGCACAAAAGTTTTACTGATGCACGGGGTCTGCGCCCGGCTTTGTACAAAGGTTTACATGCAACAGCGGCAAGACTTGTACAAAAGGTGGTTGCCGGAGCGGATCACGGCAACCGCGCCTCACGGGTGAAACTTGCGAAGATGCTCGATGTTCCAGGAGTTGCTCACCGGTAAGCCTTCTTTGGTCTCAAGGCGGACAGCGCCGGGCCTTGTGACTTGCCTCACCCGATAAGGGCCTTCCCACTTCGGCGTCAACTTGTTGGAATTCTTGGCGGACTGAACGCGCCGAAGAACAAGGTCGCCTTCCTCGAGACTCCTGGCCTTGACCTTGCGGCTATGGTAGCGACGCAAGGCTTGCTGGTATCGAGCAGCTCGTACAGCAGCCTAGAGACGGTCCTCCTCGAGGAGCAATGCATCATCTTGCCGAAGTTGCTCTTGCTCGAGCTCGTCGTAAGCGAGCACTCGAGGAGACCCGTATACGAGTTCCGTGGGGAGAACTGCCTCTGCTCCATAGACAAGAGCAAAGGGTGTCTGCCCGGTGGCTCGATTTGGTGTCGTTCTGATTGACCAAAGAGCCGCCGGCAACTCTTCTATCCAGTTTCTTCCGCACTTATGCAGCCTTTCGAAGGTTCTTGTCTTGAGCCCGCGCAGCACTTCAGCATTGGCCCTCTCCGCTTGACCGTTACTCCTCGGGTGAGCAACAGAAGCAAAGAAGGCCTTAGCGCCAAGGTCTTGGACGTACTGCATGAAGGTGCGACTTGTGAACTGTGTGCCGTTGTCGGTGATGATCCTGTTAGGGATTCCGAAACGGCAAACAATTGACCTGAAGAACTTCACTACTGACTATGCTGTCACCTTTCTCACTGGTTCCACTTCTGGCCATTTTGTGAACTTGTCGATTGCAACGTACAAGTACTCAAAGCCCCCAGCTGCGCGGGGAAAGGGGCCGAGGATGTCGAGCCCCCAGACCGAGAAGGGCCAGGACAAAGGGATCGTCTGGAGAGCTTGAGCTGGTTGATGAATCTGCTTGGCATGGAACTGGCACGCTTCACACTTGGTTACTTGTGCAGTTGCATCTTGGAGGGCTTCTGGCCAAAAGAAACCTTGCCGGAACGCCTTCCCGGCAAGTGCTCTTGCGCCAATGTGGTGACCACATATGCCTCCGTGTATCTCTGCCAACAGCTTTTGTCCATCTTCCCGGGAAATGCACTTCAATCTGGCACCATTGAGTCTTCTTCTGTACAGTTCATTGCCGACGAACTGGTACATACTTGACTGCCTGGTAATCCTTTCTATCTCTTCTGGTTCTTCGGGAAGTTCTCCAGTTTGAAGAAAACGGACGATTTTCTGCGCCCATGCTGGAGCCTGAGGCTCAACAACAAGGACTAAAGGCATCAGGGCTGCTGCGGGAACCTCAGCTTCTACGAGAAGAACCTGTGGTTCTGCCGAAGCTGAGTGTTCCCCGGCAAGCCTGCCGGGGCAAGACTTGTCGGGAACGCCTGCTTCAACTGTACAGACCCTTGGGTCCGCAGGAGCAGACTGTTCCTCAGCATCTTGGTTGCTGATCTTGGGGACCTTGGTGGCGGCTTCGGGAAGATCCGCCGGCAGGTAGTCGCCGGAGACCAACTTCCTCTTCTTGCTCTGCCCAACTGATGGTGTAACGGATGGCTGAGTTAGCTTGAGCACGAAGACCCCTGGTTCCACAGGTAACTTCATTGCAGCACACTTTGAGAGGCCATCTGCGATATCATTCTGAGCTCTTGGAATGTGCTCCATCTGTAGGCCTTCAAAGTGTTCTTCAAGCTTCCTCACTTCATCGACGTAAGCTTCCATCAGAGGGCTCTGGTAACTCTTGTTTACTTGTCGGACCACCAACTGTGAGTCTCCCCGCACAATCAGCTTCTTGATCCCAAGTTCGGCCGCAATTCTGAGACCGGCAAGCAAACCTTCATACTCGGCAGTATTGTTTGTCGCTTTCTCCTTGGGAAAGTGCATTTGAACAACATACTTGAGGTGCTCTCCGGTGGGCGCTATGAGTAACACGCCAGCGCCGGCGCCTTGCAGCGAAAAGGCACCATCGAAGTACATTATCCATTCTCTGCTTGCTTCTTGGACGGGGATGTTTGTCTCTGGAACTTCTTCATCTGGTGTTGGGGTCCATTCCGCTATGAACTCTGCCAAAGCTCTGCTCTGTATGGTTGAAGTACTCTCAAACTTGAGACCAAAGCTTGACAGCTCTAGTTCCCACTCGACGATCCTGCCTGTTGCTTCTGGATTTTGCAATATCCTCTTCAACGGAAAGCAAGTGACCACTGTTATCTCGTGTGCTTGGAAGTAATGGCGCAACTTCCTTGAGGCCATGAGGAGGCCGAAAAGTAACTTCTGCACCCCAGAGTATCTTGACCTAGCCCCCTGCAAGAGGGAGCTTACAAAATACACCGGGCGTTGTACCATCTTCTTCCGCACTTCTCCTTGTTCCTGCGCAGGCTTGTCCTTGTCGGGGCCAGAGCTTGTCGGGGAAGCCCCCTGCTTGTCGCTGGATGCGCTTGCCGGGGATGTGGTTTCCTCATCTGCCTCCCTCTCCGCTACTAACACAGCACTAACCACTTTATTGGTTGCCGCTAGGTACAGCAGCAACTTCTCTTGTGGCCTAGGTGCGACAAGTATCGGAGTGGAGGATAGGTACCCTTTCAAGTCACGCAGCGCTGCCTCCGCTTCCGGAGTCCATTTCATAGGACCTGCCTTTTTCAAGATTTTGAAGAAAGGCAGGGCGTGTTCTGCAGACTTTGAAATGAACCTGCTGAGAGCAGCCACACAACCCGCGAGCCTCCGTACATCCTTGACGCGCTTCGGGGCTTCAATTTGCTCGATGGCTTTTATCTTGTCGGGATTGGCTTCAATACCCCTCTGTGATACAAAGAACCCGAGAAGCTTGCCGGAAGGGACTCCAAAGACGCACTTCTCGGGGTTCAACTTGAGCTGTATCTTGCGCAGATTCTCAAAGGTTTCTTCTAGATCTTGAACCAGGGTATATTTGCTCTTGCTCTTGACCACTATATCATCCATGTAGGCTTCTACATTCCTGTGTATCTGTGGCTCAAAAGCAGTGTGTACCACCCTTGCAAATGTTGAGCCCACATTCTTCAATCCAAAGGGCATGCGTATAAAGCAATATGTGCCACATGGAGTAATGAACGTGGTCTTCTCTTCATCTTCCTCAGCCATGAATATCTGGTGGTAACCTGAGTATGCATCGAGAAATGAAAGCAACTCACATCCGGCGGTGGAGTCAACAATCTGGTCAATGCGCGGCAAGGGAAATGGATCCTTAGGACAAGCTTTATTCACATCAGTGAAGTCTATACAAAGTCTCCACTTCCCATTAGCCTTGCGCACGACAACTGGATTGGCCAACCACGAGGGATGTAATACACCTCTAACCAGGCCTGCTGCTTCCAACTTCTTTATCTCTTCGGCGATGAACTCTTGGCGCTCCACCGCTTGCTTCCCGACCTTCTGCTTGACGGGCCGCGCATGAGGACAAACAGCAAGCTTGTGCTCAATTACCTTCCTGGGAACGCCAGGGATGTCAGATGGTTGCCATGCAAACACATCGACATTCACCCGCAGGAAGGCAACGAGCGCGCTTTCCTATTTGGGGTCGAGTGTAGCACTGATGGTGAAGGTACCACCAGTGCCGTCCTCCTTGGTGGGTACCTTCTTGGTCGTCGGTGGAGCTGCCATTCCCTTATTGCACTTGCCGGTGGAGCTCGATGGTGTGTCCTCGACTGCAGCGCAGAACTCCGAAGAGGTGCGTTTGCCGGAGTGGGCCCCAGAGCTCTTGCCGGACTTGGTCTTGGTCTTCCACTTCTCAGGAGCTTCGACGGCAAGTGTGTTGCTGTCTGCCGCGGCTGCTGCATCCCGGTAGATCTTGTCGGCGCAGATAAGCGCATCCTTCTTGTCGCTGGGGACAGAGATGACGCTTATCGGCCCCGGCATCTTGAGCATGTTGTACGCGTAGTGGGAAGCTGCCATGAACTTGGCGAGCGCAGGACGGCCAAGTATCCCATTGTATGGCAATGGGATATCGGCAACGTCGAACGTGATCCTCTCCGTCCTGAAGTTGAGCTCTCCACCAAAGGTCACTGGCAGCGAGATCATCCCCTTTGGCTTGCTCCTTCCCGGGTTGATTCCTTGGAACGTCCCGGTTTCCTCGAGCTCGCTATCGGGGATCTGCAGTTTCTTGATCACAGCGGAGGAGATCAAGTTGAGGCCGGCCCCGCCGTCAACCAACATCTTGGTGACCTTGAGGTTGCGGATAGTTGGTGAAACCAACATCGGCAAGCACCCGACCGCAGTTGTGCGGTCAGGGTGGTCCTCAAGGTCGAATATGATGGGCGTGCCGGACCATTTCAGCAGCCTGCGCGACTCGACGGGTGACTCAGCTGCATTCACTTCCCGCACCCATTGCTTGAGTTGGCGGTGGGAAGTGTGCAGAGAGGCACCTCCATGGACGCACAGAACTTCTGTGGCCTTCTGGAACTCCTGCTCGCTGTTGTCTCCTTCATCCATATCCTCGTCATCGTCTTCGTCTTCATCCTTGTCGCGGCCCCGGGGAGGTCTGTCTCCTTGCCGCTGCTTGGCCTTGCCGCGGCGTCCTCCCTGGCCATTGAACGACCGCTTCTTGCTGGGCTCTCCCCCGCCTCCTTGGGCCTTCTCCTTGTCGCGACACTCGTATTCAGCCTTCTGCTGTTCTACGAGGTACTCTACCCTTTTGCAGTTCTGGAGATCGTGGCCCTTGGTGCGGTGGATCTTACAGTATTGCTTGTCGGAGCCGTCCTGCTTGTCGGCTGCCGCTACAGGGGCGGCCTCCTTGCCGGAGCCGCCCTCCTGTGTCTTCTTGGCGGGAGCCTCCTTGCCGGACTGCTCGACAACCAGTACCTCCTTGTTCTTCTTCTTCCTGTTATTCCGCCGCCGGCCTTTCCTTGCCGGGGCGGCATCCTCGCTGTCACTCCCTCCTGCACCGGTATCCTCCCCGGGGAGTCTCCTCCCTTCTTCAGCACGTGCACACTTATCAGCCAGAGCGTAAAGCTCGCTGACATCCCGGATCTTGGTCATCGCCATCTCCTCCCTCATCCGGCGGTTACGCACGTTCTGATGGAACGCGCTGATAACCGCGGCGGGGTGGACATCGGGGATATTGTGCTGAACGCGGCTGAACCTCTGCATGTATTTGCGTAGGGACTCCCCCTCCTTCTGGGCAAGAATGTGGAGATCACTCTCCTGGCCGTGGGGTTTGTGGCCGCCCGTGAAGGCGCCGACAAACTGGTGGCACAAATCCGCCCATGAAGAGATGGAGTTCTCCGGCAAGTGCATAAGCCAAGACCTGACGTTTGGCTTAAGCACGAGCGGGAAGTAGTTGGCTAGAATCTTCTCGTCGCGTCCCCCGGCAGCCTGCACCGCAATGGTGTAGATATTGAGGAACTCCGAGGGATGGGTCTTGCCGTCGTACTTCTCGGGTACGTCGGGCTTAAAGTTCTTCATGCTGGGCCACTGGACTTGCCACAGCTCTCGGGTGAACGCAGGGCAGCCTGCCGCGTACGGCAAGTCGCCTGGTTCACCGGGCGCGTGCATGTCGACAGCGGTCCCAGCGCGCTGATCAGACTGTCTTCGGGCTTCTCGTCGACGCTCGATGCGGGTTTGAGCGTCCCCTTGTCGCCTGTCGTCGAGGACTTGGCGCTGATCGCGGCGAGCCCGTGGATCCGACGACGCCGTGGAGTCGTCGTCGACGTTGATCCGGCGGGGCGGCGATTTCTGCTTCCGCGGCGGGGAGTGCACGGTAGTTGCACCCCCGGCGGTCTTGTCTCCATCGGCCTTCGTTTGGTCGACTTGCCGCGGCCGTGACGTTGCCGGTTGCTGTGGCGTGTCGTTGTTGGCGAAGGCGATGAGGCTCTGGATCGTCGCCCTCCAGTCTTCGGCTTTGTCTGCCGCTGGAGGGAAGTCGAGGAGTAGCTGAGCTCTGGCGAGAGCTTCAGCTGGAGTGGAAGGGAGCGGTGGCGAGCGGTGCGAGGAGCGAGATATGCTCGGACTTCTAACAACGTTAGAAGGAGCAGGTTCTCGCCCCGGCGACCGCGCCTTGCTCGTCCCAGCGCGCTGGCCTTGAGCGTCCCACGACCCACCAGTTTGGCCTTGCCCCAGCAGACGGATGGTACCGTGGGTACCACCTCGCTGCTGGCACGGCGCCTCCTGAGAGGAACGGGGTGCGTGCACGGACGCCGAGGCTTTGGAGTTCGCCCGGTCGTCCGTCTTGTCCTTGGATTTGGTGGCGCCGTGAGTTTCCCCACCGGCGTCCACCCTTCCCCCAGCGTCTCCTCCACCAACCGTCGGTTCTGGTGGTGGTGGGATTGACGCAGACGGGGCTCCAACCTCCGAAGCCTTCTTCTTCGGAGGCATGTTGACGTAGCCGATGAAGTTGACGAAGCTGGAGAGGTTGATGAAGACTGCGCCCGCGTGAGCGCCGGATCAGGTTCGCACAACCTCGACGCCCCCTACCTGGCGCGCCAAAGATGTCGGGGAAACTGACCGCCCGTGAACACCTATGGGACCGGAGCCCCTTCTACGTTGCGGTAAGGGAGCGGAGGGAGCACGGAGAGCAGATCGAGGAGCACACGCGGGCAGTTTACCCAGGTTCGGGCCGCGATGTACGCGTAAAACCCTACTCCTGCCTTGGTTGTATTGAGTTCTTGGGCTCGGGAGCTTGAAGATCTACAGTACTAGCTACACCGAGCGAGAGAGTGGTTTAGTTTCTAGGATCGAACCCCCTCTACGTTGTGCATGGGCCTCCTTTTATAGTTTAAAGGGGTTCCCGACAGGTGTCAACGTAGAGGAGGGTAAAAGTGTAAATTTGGTGGTGGTTGTAACAGTGCATGAATAGTGGTCTTCACCTAACCTTGACGGTGGGGGACAAGGGCATTGAATGCCCGTCGCCGTCACCCCAAAAGCGCCCGTCCAGGCGTCTCCGTTCGCCACGGCGATAGTCTCGTCACCGCGGCTTGCCACCGTGTACCTCAGGCTGCACAGCCACCTGCCACGTGCCCCTGGAAGGGCCCCAGGGCGACGCGTGGCCAAATGAGCTGGAGCGCAGGCACACAGTGTAGGCTTCCCCCGGCAAGCACCTTGCCGGGGCTGCTATCTTGCCGGGCCCTGAAGCTTGCCGCTCTCCGGATCCTGCCGGGGCGCACGGAATATCATCAGTCCTTAAAGAATATCATCAGTTACCAAAACCAAACATGGGGCACCGCATGTTCTTTCACTTTGTCTGCTTTGACTGGGAATAATAATGAATCTATGGATGTGATTTTTTTGTAAGGAACAATTTTGGTAATAACACTTATAGAGTTATTTTAATCCTAAGTTGTTTCCTAGTAATTCCTCTAATAACTATGGTAATTTCTACAACAACTCTTATGGAAAGTATAATAATATGCCCTCTGATCTTGAGAACAATATTAAATATTTTATCAACTCTCAAAAGATTTTCAATGCTATGACAGAAAAAAAATTGCTTAAGTTTTATGATGTGGCTAGGAAAGTTGATAGAGTTGCTCATGAGGTTGATTCCCTTAAGATTAGATTATGCCACCGAAGCTTGATATTAATGAGTCTCTGAAATATATTCAAATTTCTATTAATGAAAGTAGGGATAGAGCCGCTAGAATGTGAGCTAAGAGAGAATGGCTAGAAAAGGTGTGTTCTTCTAGTTTTTGAGATAATCATGATGATGATCTTAAAGTAATTGGGTGTGACTCCTACTAAATCTTTGTTTGATAATATAAAATTTGATGAAAAGGGGACTGGAGATTAGTCAACTTTAGCTAGAAGGCATCCCAATAATTTGGAGGGTGGTGATCTTAATGAAAAAATTGATGAAAGTGGGTTTGGCGAGGTCAAAACTTTAAATAGTCATGTGCCCACTATTTTGGATTACAAGGACTTTAATTATGATAATTGTTCTTTCATTCAGCGTATTTCCTTGTTGCAATACATGCTTAATTCGCCTCACGCTTATGATCAAAATAAGGCTTCTACTAAACACATCGTTGATGCTATGATGAAATCTTTTGAAGAAAAACTTGAGTTGGAAGTTTCAGTCCCTAGAAAATTATATGATGAATGGGAACTTACTATTAAGATTAAGATTAAAGATTACGAGTGCAATGTTTGATGTGATTTGGGTTCTAGCGTTTCTAGTATTCTAAAATCTTTATGTGATGTGCTAGGCTTCCATAAATTGGATGATTGTTCTTCAAATTTGCACTTAGCGGATTCCAAACCTATGGGAAGAATTAATGATGTTACTATTATTGCAAATAGGAATTATATGCCTGTAGATTTCATTGTGCTTGATATTTTTTGTAATCCTACATGCCCCGTAATTCTTGGTAGACCTTTCCTTAGAATGATTGGTGCAATTATTGATATGAAAGAAGGAAATATTAAATTTAAATTTCCATTAAGGAAGGGCATGGAACACTTTTCAAGAAAGAAAATTAAGTTACCATACGAATCTATTATGAGGGCCACTTATAAAATAAATACAAAAGATGACAATATCTCAATCTATGCATTATGCCTAGCTGGGGGCGTAAAACGACATTGCTTGTTGGAAGGCAACCGAATAATTTTTGTATTTCTTGTTTTTTCTTCTATTTTGGAATAAGTATATCATTATGACTATGTTATGATGGTGTTCTTGTGTTTAAATTAGTGTTTGTGCAAGTAAGACCTTTGGGATGACTTGGAAGATAGTAGACTTGATTTTGTGAGAAAATGGAAACTTTTGCTGCTAGTAGCAGAATTCTCTGCAATTACTGGAGCGTGAAAAAATTCTATTTTTTTTACACATAATCGATATAAAAATTGCCCATGATGTCCTAACTGTTCAGAATTTTCAGAGTTACAGAAGTATGACTATAAATTATGTCTTTACAAATCGTTCTGTTTTTGACATATTCTGCTTTCATTGTGTTTGGTGCCTGTTTTGATGAATCTATGGATTGTATCGGGGGGTATAACCCATGGTGAAGTTAGAATACAGTAGATATAATGCAAATATAAAATTGGAATAGATTTATAACAGTACCTAGAGTAAAGATTGATTTTGTTATACTAATGGATCTCACGAGTTTTCTGTTGAGTTTTGTGTTGTGAAGTTTTGATGTTTTGAGTGAAGTTTTGATGTTTTGAGTGAAGTTTCGATGGGCTAAGGAATAAGGAGTGGCAAGAAATTAAGCTTGGGGATGCCCAAGTCTCACCAAGGTAATATTCAAGGACAACCAAGCGTCTATGCTTGGGGATGCCCGGGATGACAACCCCTCTTTCCTCTACAATCCATCGCTAAATTGCTTGAGGCTATATTTTTATTCACCACATGATATGAGTTTTGTTTTGTTTGCTTTTTACTTTGCCACAATCATCCTTGATGGACACACCTTTTTGAGAGGGACACATAGTAATCGTGAATTTGTTAGAATACTCTTTGAGCTTCACCCATATCTTTTGAGCTAGGCAGTTGCTCTAGTGCTTCACTTATATCTTTTAGAGCATGGCGGTGGTTATATTTTACAGAAATTGATGGAATCTTATGCTTCACTTACATTATTTTGAGTGTCTTATAAATAGTATGGCAATTTGTTTGGGTTATGAATTTAGTCATAATATGATGGGTATTCCAAGAGGGGTATAATAAAAACTTTCATGAAGATCAATGAATATATGAGAAGTTTGATTCCTTGCAATAGTTTTGAGATATAAAGATGGTGATATAAGTGTCATGCTAGTAAGTAAATTGTGGATTAGTAAGAACATTTTTGTTAAGGTTTGTGATTCCCATAGCATGCATGTATGGTCTTCCTGTTATGTGATGAAGTTGGAGCATAATTTATTCTTTATTGTCTTCCTTTGCGTGAAAGTTGGGGGTGCGCGATGGTTAACTCCTACCAACCTCCCCCTAGGAGCATGCGTAGTAGTACTTTGCTTCGAGAGCTCATAAACTTTTGCAATAAGCATGTGAGTTCTTTATGACTAGTTGAGTTCATGGATTATACGCAATCTCACCCTTCCACTTTTGCTAGCCACTCTAGTACCGCGCAACTTTCGCCGGTGCATAAAACCCTCCTTAGACCTTTCCTCAAAGCAGCCACTATACCTACCTATTATGGCATTTCCATAGCCATTCTAAGATATATTGCCATTAAACTTCCACCGTTCATTTTGAATTGTAATTTTGAGTAGTAAGTAAATAAAAGTGTGATGATCATCATTATTAGAACATTGTCCTATGTGAGGAATAAAAAAAGAGGTCAAATGAGCCCAAGAAAAAGAGAGGCCAAATGAGCCCAAGAAAAAGAGGCCAAAGTGCTCAACAACAACAAAAATGAGAGAAAAAGATAGAAGGGGCAATGTTACTATCCTTTTTCCACACTTGTGCTTTAAAGTAGCACCATGTTCTTCATATAGAGAACCTCTTATTTTGTCTATTTCATATATTACTAGTGGGAATTGCTACCTCTTGAGCTTGCGTTGTATTCCCTCGAAGAGGAAAGGGAGATGCAGCACAGTAGCGTAAGTATTTCCCTCAGTTTTTGAGAACCAGGGTATCAATCCAGTAAGAGACCACGCGCCAGTCCCTCGCACCTGCACAAACAAATAAGAACTTCGCAGCCAACGCGATAAGGGGTTGTCAATCCCTTTACGGTCACTTACGAGAGTGAGATCTGATAGAGATGATAAGATAATATTTTTGGTATTTTTGGTTTAATAAAACAGTAAATAAAATCAAGAAAAGTAAAGTAGATGTAGATTGATATGTTGAGAATAAACCCGGGGGCCATAGTTTTCTCTAGTGGCTTCTCTCATGATAGCGATATTTCTACGACGGGTAAACAAATTACTGTCAAGCAATTTATAGAAAAGCGAATAATTATGAGACTATCTACGCATGATCATTGTATATAGGCATCATGTCCGAGACAAGTAGACCGACTCCTGCCTGCATCTACTACTATTACTCCACACATCGATCGCTATCAAGCATGCATCTAGTGTATTGAGTTCATACGAACAGAGTAACGCCTTAATCAAGATGACATGATGTAGAGGGATAAACTCAAGCAATATGATGAAAACCCCATCTTTTTATCCTCGATGGCGACAATACAATATGTGCCTTGCTGCCCCTACTGTCACTGGGAAAGGACACCGCAAGATTGAACCCAAAGCCAAGCACTTCTCCCATTGCAAGAACTATAGATCTAGTAGGCCAAACCAAACCAATAATTCGAAGAGACTTGCAAGGATATTATGAGCACACATAAAAAGTTCAGAGAAGAACCAAATATCTTTCGTAGATAACCTTGATCATAAACTCACAATTCATCGGATCTCGACAAACACACCGCAAAAAGAAATTACATCGAATAGATCTCCTCGAAGACCGAGCAGAACTTTGTATTGAGATCCGGAGAGAGAGAAAAAGCCATCTAGATACTAGCTATGGACCCGAAGGTCTGTGGTAAACTACTCACAACTCATGGCGAGGGCGATGATGATATTGAAGAAGGCCTCCGTGATGGATCCCCCTCCCGGAACAGGCTCCAAGATGGGATCTCCACGGGAACAACAGCTACGGCAGTGGAATTAGGGTTTTCTCTCTGCGTACAGAGTTTCTGGGGTACGTAGGCATATATAGGAGGAAGAGGGGCACCAGGGGCCACGGGGCCTGCCCTCGAGGCAGGGGGGCGCGCCCTGGGAAGGGGGGGCGCGCCCCCCACCCTCGAGGGTGGGCACCCTGTCCTCTGGCTTGGCTCCGAAGTTTATCTCGCGTGATTTTCTCCAAAAATATCTCCTGTGAAGGTTTCATTCCGTTTGGCCTCTGTTTGATATTCCTTTTCTGCAAAACCCTGAAATAGGCAAAAAAACAGCAATCTAGACTGGGCCTTTGGGTTAGTAGGTTAGTCCCAAAAATGATATAAAAGTGAATGATAAAGCCCATTAAACATCTAAGACTTCATAAATAATAGCATGGAACAATAAAAAATTATAGATATGTTGGAGACGTATCAAGAATCCCCAAACTTAATTCCTGCTCGTTCTCGAGTAGGTAAATGATAAAGAAAGAATTTTTTATGTGGAATGCTAACCAATATAGTTTTTCAATGTAATTCTCTTAATTGTGGCATGAATGTTCGGATCTGAAATATTCAAGATAAAAGTCTATATTGACATAAGAAATAACAATACTTCAAGCAATACTAACAAAGCAATCATGTCTTCCCAAAATACTATGGCTAAAGAAAGTTATCCCTACAAAATCATATAGTGTTGGCTATGCTCCCTTGCTATCACACAAAATATTCATATCATGCACAACCCCGATTTCAGCCAAGCATTTGTTTTCATGCTCTATCTTTTCAAACCTTTCAACTTTCACGAAATACATGAGCGTGAGCCATGGACATATCACTATGGGTGGAATAAAGGTGGTTGTGGAGAAGACAAAAAAGAGGGAGATAGTCTCACATCGACTAGGCGTATCAACGGGCTATGGAGATGCCCATCAATAGATTTCAATGTGAGTGAGTAGGGATTGCCATGCAACGGATGCACTAGAGCTAAATATGAATGAAAGCTCAACAAAAGAAACTAGTGGGTGTGCATCCAACTTGCTTGCTCACGAAGACCTAGGGCATTTGAGGAAGCCCATCGTTGGATATACAAGCCAAGTTCTATAACGAAAATTCCCACTAGTATATGAAAGTGACTAAACATGAGACTCTCTACAATGAAGAACATGGTGCTACTTTGAAGCACAAGTGTGGAACAAGATAGTAGCAATTGTCCCTTTTTTCTTTTTTTTTCTTTTTTTCTTTTTCTTTTTTGTGCCTTTCCTTTTTTCTATTCTTTGGCCTTTCTTCTTTTTTCAATTTTTTTTCTTTTTTTTTGCGGAGGGGCTTTATAGATTCAGCCTTTCCTCCCATGGGACAATGCTCTATAGATGATGATCATCACACTTTCATTACAACACAAGATTACAACTCGATACTACAACAACAAAGTATGACTCTATATGAATGCCTCCGGCGGTGTACGGGTATGTGCAATGAAACAAGAGTGACATGTATAAAAATTATGAATGGTGGCCTTGCCACAAATACGATGTCAACTACATGATCATGCAATGGCAATATGACAATATGATGCGTGTCATATGAATGGAACAGTGGAAAGTTGAATGGCAATATATCTCAGAATGGCTATGGAAATGCCATGATAGGTAGGTATGGTGGCTGTTTTGAGGAAGGATATATAGTGGGTTTATGGCACCGGCAAAAGTTGCGCGGTACAAGAGAGGCTAGCAATGGTGGAAGGGTGAGAGTGTGTATAATCCATGGACTCAACATTAGTCATAAGAACTCATATACTTATTGCAAAAATCTACGTGTCATCAAAACAAAGCAATCAACGCATGCCCCTAGGGGGGAGGTTGGTAGGAGTTAACCATCGCGCGCCCCTGACCTCCACACAAAGGTTGACACTCTACAAATATCTCATGCTTTAACTTAGTCACACAACGTTTCACCATACGTGCATGGTACGGGAATCACTAACCTTAACACAAATATTTCTCAATTTCATAATTACTCCACTAGAATGACTCTAATATCACTATCCTCTTGTCTCAAAACAATTATCAAGCATCCAACATCTCTTTCTACTCAATGCACTTGATGTGATTTTTTTACTACATTGACATTGGATGTCTATTATGTGAAGACTAGTTTCTTTAGCCTAAACACTTTACCATGATGTTTTAATAGACTCTCAAATAGATCTAAGTGAAGCATGAGAGTTCAACAATTTCTACAAAATTTTACCACCACCGTGCTCTAAAAGATATAAGTGAAGCACTAGAGCAAAAACTATTCAACTCAAAAGATATAAGTGAAGCACATAGAGCGTTCTGACAATTTCTAGGGCATATTTAACTCTCTCAAATTGGTGTGTCCGGCAAGGATGATTGTGGCAAACTAACAAGCAAAGACTCAAATTATACAAGACGCTCCAAGCAAAACACATTACATGTTGCGAATAAAAATATAGCTCCAAGTATAGTTACCGATGGATGAAGACGAAAGAGGGGATGCCTTCCCGGGGCATCCCCAAGCTTATGCTTTTGATTATATTGAATTTACTTGGGGTTCCATGGGCATCCCCAAGCTTAGGCCTTTGATACTCCTTGTTCCATAGTCCATCAAAGCAATACTCAAAACTTGAAAACTTCACAACACAAAACTTGGACAAAAATTCTCGTGAGCTCCGTTAGTAAGAGAAAGAAAACCACTACTCAACGGTACACCAATGAATTAATTCTTTGTTTATATTGGTGTTAAACCTACTATACTCCAAGTTCTCTATGGTCCATATCCTCCAATATTACTCATAGATGCATCGGAATAAGCAAACAACACACAAAAAACAGAATCTGTCAAAAACAGAACAGTCTGTAGTAATCTGCAGGGTTCTCCTACTTATGGAACTCCAAAATATTCAAGTTAAATTGGTAAATTTGCGCAATTTGTCTACCAATCAGCAGAAAAAAGAATCAACTAAAAATCACGCTCCAGTAAAATCCCACGACTACTTTAGCGAGCGCTAACGATTCTGTTTTTCACAGCAAGATCATATAAACTTCACATAAGTCTTACCAAAGGTTCTACTTGGCACAAACACTAAACAAAACATGAAACCACATCTATTCAGAGTCTAGATGCAATATTTATTCCCTAATAGCAACTAAAACAAAAAACATAAAATTGGGTTGCCTCCCAACAAGCGCTATCGTTTTACGCCCCTAGCTAGGCACGATAATTCAATCATGCTCACACAAAGGACAAGGATTGAAGGACAAGGAGAGCATCATAAGACATGTGACAAACACATATAAGTATAACATACTTCATATGCATAGGAATCTTATAGGAAGACAAATTACTAAGACAAGCAAGATCTAGCATATGCAAGGAAGGAGAAAGAAACAATAGCAATCTCAACATAACGAGAGGTAATTTGGTAACATGCAAATTTCTACAACCATATTTCCCTATCTCATAATAATTGCATGTAGGATCATGATCAAATTCAACAAAATAGCTATCATATAACATATTATCAACACGATCCACATGCATGCAAAGTTGACACTCTTCCAAAATAGTGGGATTAACATTAACTAAAGTCATGACCTCTCCAAACCCACTTTTATCAAAAGTTTCATATGATTGAACATTATCCAAGTATGTGGGATCTAAAGTTGACACTCTTCCAAACCCACTTTCAATATTAATGCAAACATTATTATCAATCTTATATTCATCATGGTGATTAAATAAATTTTCAAGATCATAAGAAGAATCACCCCAATCATGATCATTGTAACAAGTAGTAGACATAGCAAAACTAGCATCCCCAAGCTTAGGGTTTTGCATATTATTATCACAATTGACATCAATAGAATTTATAGTAACATCATTGCAATCATGCTTTTTACTCAAGGAGCTATTGTGAATCACTTTATAATTTTTCAATACTTCATCACAATTTTCGGATTCACAAATTTCAAGCAAAACCCCATAAAGATAATTTAGTGCAGTCAACTCACTAGCAATAGGTTCAACATAATTGGATCTCTTAAAGAGATTAGCAAGTGGATGAGGATCCATACTTTAGGAAGCGAAGATGCAAGCTAATTGAGGGCACATAGAACACAAGCAAACGAGAGGCAAGCGAACGATAAACACATGGCAGAAGAAGGGCAAATAAAATGACAAGGGTGAAGTGGGGGAGAGGAAAACGAGAGGCAAATAAATGTAATGCGAAGGATAAGGGTTTGTGATAGGTACTTGGTATATGACTTTTGCGTAAGCCTCCCCGGTAACGGTGCCATAAATTCTTCTTGCTACCTCTTGAGCTTGCGTTGTATTCCCTCGAAGAGGAAAGGGAGATGCAGCACAGTAGCGTAATTATTTCCCTCAGTTTTTGGGAACCGAGGTATCAATCCAGTAGGAGACCACGCGCCAGTCCCTCGTACCTGCACAAACAAATAAGAACTTCGCAGCCAACGCGATAAGGGGTTGTCAATCCCTTTACGGTCACTTACGAGAGTGAGATCTGATAGAGATGATAAGATAATATTTTTGGTTTAATAAAACAGCAAATAAAAGCAAGAAAAGTAAAGTAGATGTAGATTGATATGTTGAGAATAGACCCGGGGGCCATAGTTTTCTCTAGTGGCTTCTCTGATGATAGCGATATTTCTATGGCGGGTACACAAATTACTGTCGAGCAATTGATAGAAAAGCGAATAATTATGAGACTATCTAGGCATGATCATTGTATATAGGCATCACGTCCGAGACATGTAGACCGACTCCTGCTTGCATCTACTACTATTACTCCACACATCGACCGCTATCCAGCATGCATCTAGTGTATTGAGTTCATACGAACAGAGTAACGCCTTAAGCAAGATGACATGATGTAGAAGGATAAACTCAAGCAATATGATGAAAACCCCATCTTTTTATCCTCGATGGCAACAATACAATACATGTCTTGCTACCCCCACTATCACTGGGAAAGGACACCGCAAGATTGAACCCAGAGCCAAGCACTTCTCCCATTGCAAGAACTGTAGATCTAGTAGGCCAAACCAAACCAATAATTCGAAGAGACTTGCAAGGATATTATGAGCACACATAAAAAGTTCAGAGAAGAACCAAATATCTTTCATAGATAACCTTGATCATAAACTCACAATTCATCGGATCTCGACAAACACACCGCAAAAAGAGATTACATCGAATAGATCTCCTCGAAGACCGAGGAGAACTTTGTATTGAGATCCGGAGAGAGAGAAAAAGCCATCTAGATACTAGCTATGGACCCAAAGGTCTGTGGTAAACTACTCACAACTCATGGTGAGGGCGATGATGATAATGATGATGAAGGCCTCCGTGATGGATCCCCCTCCCGGAACAGGCTCCAAGATGGGATCTCCACGGGAACAGCAGCTACGGTGGTGGAATTAGGGTTTTCTCTCTGCGTACGGAGTTTCTGGGGTAAGTAGGCATATATAGGAGGAAGAGGGGCACCAGGGGCCACGGGGCCTGCCCTCGAGGCAGGGGGGTGCGCCCTGGGAAGGGGGGCGCGCCCCCACCCTTGAGGGTGGCCCCCCTATCCTCTGGCTTGGCTCCGAAGTTTATCTCGCGTGATTTTCTCCAAAAATATCTCCTGCGAAGGTTTCATTTCGTCTGGACTCCGTTTGATATTCTTTTCTGTAAAACCCTGAAATAGGCAAAAACCAGCAATCTAGACTGGCCCTTTGGGTTAGTAGGTTAGTCCCAAAAATGATATAAAAGTGAATGATAAAGCCCATTAAACATCTAAGACTTCATAAATAATAGCATGGAACAATCAAAAATTATAGATACGTTGGAAACGTATCAGGAATTTTTCATTATAGAACTTGGGTTGTATATTCCAAGGATGGGCTTCCTCAAATGTCTGAGGTCTTCATGAGCAAGCAAGTTGGATGCACACCCACCTAGTTTTCTTTTGAGCTTTCATACACTTACAGCTCTAGTACACCCGTTGCATGGAAATTCCTACTCACTCACAATGATATCAATTGATGGGCATCTCCATAGCCCATTGATTTGCCTAGTTGATGTGAGACTTCTCCCTTCTCTTTTGTCTACTACCACATTCTGTTCCACCTATAGTGCTATATACATGGCTCACGCTCATGTATTGCATAAGAATTCGAAAAACTGAAGTGCGTTAAAAAGTATGAAGCAATTGCTTGTCTAACACTCGGGTGGTACATGATTTATACTTTGCGTTGATAAGAGGGGGCATAACAAGACTATATGACTTTGTAGGAATAACTTTCTTTAGCCATGATATTTTGAAAAGACATGATTGCTTGTTGGTATGCTTGAAGTATTATTGTTTTTATGTCAATATTAAACTATTGTTTTGAATCTTACGGATCTGAATATTCATGCCATATAAAGAAAGGTTACATGATAAACATGTTAGGTAGCATTCCACATCCAAAATTATGTTTTTATCATTTACCTACTCGAGAACGAGCAGGAATTAAGCTCGCGGATGCTTGATACGTCTCCAATGTATGTATAATTTTTTATTGTTCCATGTTATTATATTATCATCTTGGATGTATTATATGCAAGATTATGCTATTTTATATCATTTTTTGGGACTAACCTATTAATCTAGTGCCCACTAACAGTTGTTATATTTCCTTGTTTTTGTCTTTTCAGAAAATCAATACCAAATGGCGTCCAAATGTCAGGAAACTTATGAAGATTTTTCTTGGACCGGAAGTCAACCGGGAAGCTTCAGGAGTGAAAGAACATGTGGTGCCCCCATGTTTGGTTTTGGTAATTGATGACAATCTCTATGGACTAATGGTTGCCTTGAGTTATATTTGAAGGATTTTTCCATAGCCTTTTCTTGGAGTTCATTTGTTGGTTTCAAGGAGAGTTTGTGATGACCAACATGCTATTAAGGAATTATCCAAAGATTGGTCTTGTGGGTGTTGAGCTTATTGCAAGCATGTCTTGAAGAAGAAGAGTTTGGGATCATTCATGTTTACCTTCAAGACATCATCCAAATGAAGAGAGTTCGAAAGATTCAAGGTTGATCAAAACTAAGTCAAAGAATAAATCAAGTTGATCAACACACAAAGTGTAGAAGATGTACCGAGAGGGATCAAGCAATCCCATGGTATGGTAAGCATTGTTAATCACGCTGTGTGTACTAACCCATGGTCTTCGTGAGAGTTCTTTGTGGGGTTAGGTTGCGGTGTGCAAGTTCAAGTGGAGCATCACGAAGAGATCAAGTGCTTGAAGCTTGCCATCCATTGTGGTGACAATGGACTTGTGAAGATATTCCGAAGAGTGGCTCACCCATAGTGGAGTATGGGGGAGCAATCTATTAGTCTTCACCGAGACAATGCAATCTAGAAAGGTGGTCCAACTTGAGGAAGTCAAGATCGTCTACATCTAGCTCAAGTGGACTTTTTGCAAAGCAAAGGTTTGCCCTTGATAGGTTTTCTATTTTACCGGTCTCGTGGTGGTAGTTGGGAGACCGGGTTATAGGATCGTTTGTCATACTATCAAGGGGGGATCTCAAGTTGGTAGCTTGATCGTATCGTTAGTAGAGAGCTCAAACCATTGCATCCTTGCATCATGCTTCTTGGTTCTCTTTGTGAGTCTTAGAGCTTATGGTCATCTTGATGACAAGCTTGAGTTCATCGAAAATGGAGTTCACATGCGTCTTCTATGATGTTTTCGGTGTTGGAGGTTTTACCGGTCTTATCCGAGGAAGGGTTCTCACCATTTTCTTATGGGCCTTTTCTAATTTCCTTATTATTTGTATTTCTATCAAGATTGTGTTAGCCCTTGTCGCTAGCTTTACAACAAACTTGGTTTCGTCGAATTCGGAGTCCGTTTGCAGAAGTTGTGGTTGTTTTGGTGTTCTGAAAAGGCTGCAGCGGTACTACCGCAGGTAGGAGCGGAAGTAATTTTTTACTACCGCTTTCAGGAGTGGTACTACCGCTTGGATCAGTACTACCGCGGCTACTTCCGTGCCTACTTCCGCTCGGGACCAAATACTCAGTACTACCACGGCACGGATGTAATTTTTTAGTACCGATCGCAAGCAGTAGTACAGCTACCCTTAGTAGTAGTACCGCTACCCCTAGCGGTAGTACCGTGAGGTCAAGCGGTACTACCGCTCCGACGGTTCTTCTGGCCTTTTTGCCTCCTCGCTGTTGTTTTTCAAAGGGGTACTACCGCCCTAGCGGTAGTACCGCTCCTGGAGCGGTAGTACCGCTTTGTGCGGGCTGTGAGCATAACGGTTAGATTTTTTTCCCACCTATAAAAGGGGGTCTTCTTCCCCAATGAACCTCATCTCTTGAGCTCGTGTTCTTCCCCCATTGTTGACCCTCTTCGAGCTTGCTATCTCTCAATCCCTCCATGGATTCTTGCTAGTTTTGGGGGGAAAAGAGAGAGGAGATCTAGATCCATATTTCCACCAATCACTTTCTCCTCTAGGTGAGGGGAACCCCTGGGATCTAGATCTTGGAGTTCTTGGTGTTCTCCTTCTCGTTCTTCCTCTCATTTCCCTCCCTAGCATTAGTTGCTTCGGTTGGATTTGGGAGAGAAGGACTTGGGCACTCCGTGTGCCCTTGCCATTGCATTTGGTGCATCGATTTGAGTTCTCCATGATGATACGTGGAAGTTACAAGTTGAGAAGCTTATTACTCTTGGGTGCTAAGGTGCCCTAGACGGTTGTGGTCACCCCGAAGCCATATTCCATTGTGGTGAAGCTTCGTGGTGTCGTTGGGGAGATAGCCCCAACCTTGTGGTGTTCGGAGCTCAATCATTGTGGTGCAAAGCTCCGGGCAAGCATCGGGATCTCCAATTAGGTTGTGGAGATCGCCCTGAGCATTTTGTACGGGTTCGGTGACCGCCCCCAAGGGTTGCCATTTGTACGGGTTCGGTGACCTCCCTCAAGGGTCCCTTAGTGGAATCACGACATCTTGCATTGTGCGAGGGCGTGAGGAGATTACGGTGGCCCTAGTGGCTTCTTGGGGAGCATTGTGCCTCCACACCGCTCCAAACGGAGATTAGCATCCGCAAGGGTGTGAACTTCGGGATACATCGTCGTCTCCGCGTTCCTCGGTTATCTCTTACCCGAGCCATTTACTTATGCACTATACTTTGTGATAGCCATATTGTTTCTTGTCATATATCTTGCTATCACCTAGTTGTTTATCTTGCTTAGCATAAGTTGTTGGTGCACATAGGTGAGCCTAGTTGTTGTAGGTTTTGTGCTTGACAAATTAACCGCTAGGTTTATTCTGCATTTGTTCAAGCCGAAACCGTAATTATTTTAAAGCGCCTATTCACCCCCCCCCCCCTCTAGGCGACATCCACGATCTTTCAATTGGTATCAGAGCCTCGTCTCTCTTTATAGGGCTTAACCGCCTAGAGAGTAAGGATGTCGACTAGGGGTTTAGGATTCTCTGACACTCGTAGTTTCAATGGCACAAATTTTAATGTTTGGGTAATTCGCATGCTTAATCTCTTTAGGGTCATGGACCCAAATTTAGAGCGAATTGTAGATATGGGTTTTTCTCCTCCAAAGGATGCACAAAGATTATCTTTAGAGGATGAGAAAAACTCTTATCTCAATGCTCAAGCTTCTAATGTGCTTTTTGCTGCTTTGAGCAATGTAGTTATATTTCAACTCATGCCGTTCCGGGATGCTCATGAGTTGTGGACAAAGCTTCAAGATAAATATGGTGTGTCCAAGAGTTGTAGGAATGATTGTTCTCCCTCCACCTCCGGCCGTGTTGTCTTCTCAACTTCTTCTACTTCACCTACATGTGGTTTGCCACAAGGTAATGATATGGTGAGTACTGTTGGTCATTGCAATGATGATAGTATGCTTATTGTGGATGATCCTTCATCACTATCTTATTGCAATGCATCTTCTTTGGACTTTAACACTTCGAGCACCCTACACGTTTCACATGCTTGTGTTGATAGTCCTTGCATATCTTGTATAAATTGCTTGAGTAAAACTCATGATGATATGCTTGCTATGTCTTGTTGCCATGATAAAAATGCATCTATTTCCTCGAATTGTTGTGCTAACAATGTAGAGGAAACCCAACACCCCATGGAACAAGATGTAGTATTGAATGGTGCTTCAAGGGATCCTACATCATCATCTATTGCATTTTGCCTTATGGCTAAGGCTTCAAAGGTATCTCCCACTTTGAATCCCAATATATCTTGTGATGATAGTGAGGATGACAATGATGATGATGTTGAAAATGGTTAAGAGAATGATAATATTGCCTCCTTAAAGATTAAGGGGGGAATGATTTTTAAATCTCTTCATAAGAATAAAATTGCTTGTTCCAACTTCATGGAAATCATGTCTATTGCCATTGAGGGCAAGAAATATATAGAGGAGTTGGAATCTCATCTAGAGGAGCATGAGGTCACCATTGAGAAAATGGAAGGTCATGAGCGTGATTACGCTAATGAGATCGCCGACCTCTCGCAAGCTCTTGAACTTGAACAAACCACCAAGGAATCTCTTGAGGAGACTTTTCCTCTAGAACTATCTAGAATAAAGGAATCCCGTGATAGAGCTCTCGAGGTGGTTAACGATTTTGAAACTAAAAATGTGAAGCTTGAATTTGCACATGCTAAACTCCTTGAGGATTTTGAGCACCTCGAAAATGGCTCAAGGGTCATTAAGGGTGAGCTCATAAAACTCACCGAGTCTCATGCTCAACTTAAAGCTTCATATTCTAAGGAGCTTGCCAAGTTGCCTTCTCCTCTTGCTATTATTGATGATGCTTGTGCTACTAACTCTATTTCTAGTGAAGCATCCATTTTGAAGGAGAATGTTGAGCTAAGGGCTCAACTTGAGTTGCTATCTAGCAATTGTGGGAAATTGGAAGAAATTCATGTAAATCTCACAAGCTATCATGATGATCTTCTAGTATCCCATAATGTGCTAAAGATAGCTCATGAGGCTATGAGTATCAAGGTAACATCTAGTAAGCCTCATGTGGCTACTAGCACTACTTCAAGTCAAAACTCTATCTTGCCATGTGCTAGTCCTCGTAATTCATCTACTCACAATGTTAGTACATCTTGTGACGAATTGCTCTCCTTGCCTTGTTGCTCTAACAATGAAGCTTATACTTCCTCTAGTACTTTTGTTGATACTAACCATGTAGAGGAAATCAAAGAGCTCAAGTCCCAAGTCACTTCTTTGAAGAAAGACTTGGAAAAGTTTCATGAAGGGAAGTCCACGCTCAACAATATCTTGAGTGTGCAAAAATCCCCCAATGACAAAGGTGGACTTGGATTCAACTCCAACAAGAAGAAAAGGTCCAAGATCATTATCAAGAATAAGGGCCAAGAACAACTCAAGAATTCGGCCAAGATTATTTGCTTCAAGTGCAAAATTGAAGGGCATCATGTTAGATCTTGCCCATTCAAGAAGAAGGCCATTAGTGACAAGCAACAAGGGAAGAGGCCACAAGTTCAATCCCATGCTCAACCGCAAGTTGAACAAAGGCCACTTCCCAAGAAGACTCAAGTTAATGCTTCTCATGTTGAGAACTCAAGTGAGAAGGAAGTGAAGAGTAGACGTTGCTACTTATGTCGTGAGAAAGGTCACGTCGCTTCTTCATGCACTAGTGGTAACTTATCCAATCCAATTATTATTGATGATGTCTATTTTCTTGGGAAGGATAATGTTGGCAATGTGTTTGCCAAGTTTGTTGGTACTCAAAGTGGTGTCAAGAAAAGAACCATTTGGGTGGCCAAGCCTATCGTGACTAACCTCTTAGGACCCAACTTGCTTGGGGACCAACAAGCTAAAACTTGATCAATAGGCGTTGTTGGAGGTCATTGGAGACTTGGCTACATTATGAAGATTTAAGGGGTCTTCATCATTCATATTGTCTCAAGCCAAGTCATTCGAATTATCTTTCTATCTTATATCCAATGTTCCTCCTTGCGGTAACTCGTGCTTAAATTGTTTACATTGAAAGTTACTTGCCCCTTTGCATGTTTTGGTTTTGTTCCTTGCATGTGTTTATATATGATGTGCGTCCAATTTGCGTATCTTGAGAAATCAAGTATGTGTAAATTGGTTTGCACATCATGTATGTGTGTGTCGTGCTTTGAGCCTTTGTGCTTCTTGCTTTTATCTTAGTTGGCTCTTGTGAGAGATTAATGGAACATCCCATTTTGGGGGAGTGATGTGCTTTGTGCACCTCACAATCCTATAAATGTGTGTACATGAGGAATACCATCTAGTATTGATATTACAAGATTATCTAGTCTCTATGTGGTATGTCTTCTCATGAGAAAGTCAAATTCTAAATGTTCCATTAATTATCTCTTGTTGGTTCTCTTTTTCATCTTGGTAAGTTTTTCTTGGTATCACATTATGGGGGAGTAATATTCTATGTGCATATTACAAGCCTGGAAAATGTGTAAATTTGAGATATTGTCACCTAGAGTTGATAGTATAAATTATGTTGTTCCTAGGTGGCATGTTAGCTCTACAAGTTGCATTTTTCTTGTGTTTGGTGCGAAGATGATGTTGGATATCATTGCTATCTATCACCAGGAATTATTTCCAAATACCTCTTGTCTTTGACAATTGGTAATCATTTATGTGGTGGAAACTATTGATCATCTTTACATTGTCTTTTGGTTTTATTTGTCTTATCTCTTGCCAAGTTTGTGTCAACTCCCATTTCCTTCCATGCCACTTGTGGATCTCGTGTTTTATTGTTTTTGTCGAGTGTTTTCTAGATATAGTGAAAGTGGTGATCCCACCATGTGCATTTTGTACTCGAATGCAAATTCTCTTTAAATGCACAATTCGTGGGGGAGTTATCCTATTATCGATAGAACACTCATCCTGTGATCCATATCAAGTGTGTAGATGGAAGGCAAGCCGTTTCTTTTTGGTACTTGTGCCATCGTGAAACTTTGTAGATGGGTTGGTTTGTTTGGAACCATCCTCTCTTTTGGGAGTCCAATATCTTTCCTTTTGTGTGTATCAATGGATATCCCATTCCTTGATATATCTTCTAATAGATATCTTCCAAGTGATGATTTCTCCATTTGGTATCCTATTTTCACTTGGTATTTATTTTTCGTTTTGTTTCGTCTCTTCAAAGTCTTGAGCATGCATATTTACTTCATGTATTTTCTTTGGCATGCTTTCTTTCTTTAACCCAATATATAAGGGAAACTCCACCTAGTCTCAATTTGGATGAGATGTGCATGAAATTCATTTTCATATATAAATGCACATATGTTTGTGGAGTTTTTCCTATGTATTGGTGTTTCTAACTCTTTGGTCCCAATGAGTTTGGGTACCATTTTGTTTGTGTTGGTGTCGGTGTACTAAAGTAGGGGTAGCCTTAGTATCCCGAACTTGTGCACGGGCAGTCGTAGCGCCCCGCGGCAAGGCTTGCCTGGTGGCCGCCACGGTCCTCCGTGTTTCCTTTGGAGCCATTCAAGAATAAAGTATTCAAGCCAAGGAGACAAGGCCCCGGCAAGAGGAGCTTGCCGGGAAGGCCACTCAAGGCACAAGACTACTCAAGGTGCAAGACCCTGGCAAGAGGAGCTTGCCGGGAAGGCCAACCAAGGCATCTCAAGAAACTTGCCGCGACGCGCCACGCGTCCCGGCAAGGCCCGGTGAGCGGCAAGCTCCCGGAAGCGACAAGATAGCGACCGCGGCAAGGCGCTTGCCGCGGCAAGCTTCCACTCAGTACCCGCGCTCCAGCACATCCATCCACGTGCCGCTCTGGGACCCTTCCAGGCGCACGTGGTGGAAGGCTGTGCAGCCAGGGGTACGCGGTGGCAAGCGGCGCTGACA
The DNA here is from genome assembly GCA_902687465.1 of Secale cereale. NCBI lineage: Eukaryota > Viridiplantae > Streptophyta > Magnoliopsida > Poales > Poaceae > Secale > Secale cereale. The sequence goes on along the minus strand of LR738715.1, from coordinate 244,196,716 downwards.
AGGTGGCCATCGTGGCGAACGGTGGCGCCCCTGACGGCCCTTTTTGCACTGTTTGGGCGACGGCGATGGGCATTTAATGCCCTTGTCCCCTGCCGTCAGGGTTAGGTATAAAACACTGTACCAACTACCACACTTTTTCCAGTTTCACCCTCAACTGTGTTGCCACCTGTCGGTGACCCCTTTGAGCATATAAAAGGAGGCCCATGCGCAACGTAGAGAGGGGTTGGACATTCGAACACTCCCACGCTCGGTCTCGTTAGCTGCTGAAGTGTACTGTAGCTCTCAGCGCTCCCGAGCAAGAACTCAATAGAAACCAAAGCAGGAGTAGGGTTTTACGCATCCGTGCGGCCCGAACCTGGGTAAACAGCTCGTGTGCCTCGCCTCGATCTGCTCTTCGTGCGATCTCCGCCCCCTGCCGTACCGAAAAGGGGCTCCGTCCCCATAGGTGTTCGTGGCCGGATTAGTTTCCCCGACATCTGCACGAAGGTACTCCCAGCCGTCGCTTGCAACATGTATCCAAATGGATACGCTTTCTTCGCCTTGTTCTTCTACTGCGGGCTCTGCCCGCCTTTCTCTGAATTCTTCTGCGATATCATGAACACCTATGGGCTCCACCTCCTTGACTTCACCCCCAACGCCGTTCTGACCATGGCAGTTTTCGCACATCTCTGCGAAAACTTTGTTGGAGTCAATCCCAATGTAGCCCTTTTCCGCCACTTCTTTTTGCCTCGAGTTGAGAGTGGAGAGCCTTTGTCCGGCGGAGTCTCCTGGATCTCGAGGGTCCACAAGAAGGAAGCTTATCTGGAGAGGGAGCTCCGCAGCAAATGGGAGGAATGGAGAGCCAATTGGTGTTGGATCGTCGAGGAGGACTCGCAGCCATTTACTGCCCAGCGCCAAGCCCCAGTAAGACGCGGCAAGGATTGGAGCGACTTGGCCCCGGAAGACAGCAGGCTGAAGATCGCCACCGCCCGGATCCAACGCCTCAGGGCTGCCGGGCTCACGTGGGCGCAGTGGGCGCAGATTTTCTTCGCCGCCGCATCGCCCCCTTGCAAGAGAGGAAGAGGCCCGCTTGGGAGTTCAAGAACGCGGCGGATATCATGAGGTTGCGCCCGGGCCTCAATTATAACTTCACTTTCCTGGAGCGGTCTCCGGGCGCTCCTGAAGTGGCTGCTCTACTCCTACACAAATAAACAAACAAGACGTCAGCAAAGATAGAACACCCACGCGCGCCTAACAGCGGAAAGTAAACCAAACACTTACGCTGGGGGCTGCTCCGAAGACCAGTTGCCGGGTCCGGCAAGTTTGTCTCAGGCGCACCCAATGCCGTCGCGGTAGGCTCGTCCTCGATGACAATCACCGGGACCTTGGCTCTCTTTGCCGCCCTCTGGGCCAGAGTTCTGAAAAAGGGAACAGGTTCAGAGTGAGGCAAAGGAGATACAAGACCAAACAGCAAGAATTGAAGAAATACAAGAACGACAAAATCTTACTCTTCTTCTTCCTCGTCGGAGCTAAGCGCGGAGAAGTCGAAGTCTGGCTCATGCGTCCCGGCGCGAGGAGGCGGAGGAGTAGGCTCCCTTGGCCGCTTGGCGGGAGCAGTGGCGGTGGTCTGAGATGACCCCGCTCCGGCTGCCGCCGAAGCGTGAGGAGCGGCAGGAGCAGAAGCGGCGGTCTGGGAAGACCCCGCTCCAGTTGCAGCCGATGTGCGAGGTGCTCCCGCGGCAACCTTGCTTGTCGTGGTGGAGCGTGTCGCCTGGCGCGGCAGCTGTTGGGCAGCGGCGAGGAGATAGACCTCCCCGCGGCTGCGACAAGGATGAAGATGACGACAACGATGAAGACATGGATGATGTTGAGAACAGTGAGCAGGAGTTCTAGAAAGCCATAGAGGTTTTGTGCGTTGACGGTGGTGCTTCTCTGCATACTTCACACCGCCAACTCAAGCAGTGGGTGCGGGAAGTCAATGCAGCAGAACCACCTGTCGAATCGCGCAAGCTTCTGAAATGGTCCAGCGCGCCTATCATCTTTGATACTGAGGACCACCCTGATCGCACAACTGCGGTCGGGTGCTTGCCGATGTTGGTTTCACCAACTATCCGCAACCTCAAGGTCACCAAGATGTTAGTTGACGGCGGGGCCGGCTTGAACTTGATCTCCTCCACTGTACTCCAGAAACTCCAGATCCCTGACAGCGAGCTTGAAGAGATCGGCACATTCCAAGGAATAAACCCGGGAAGGAGCAAGCCGAAGGGGAAGATCACGCTGCCAGTGACGTTTGGCGGGGAGCTGAACTTCAGGACTGAGAGGGTCACTTTTGACGTTGCCGATTTTCCATTGCCTTACAATGGAATACTTGGCCGTCCAGCACTCGCCAAGTTCATGGCAGCCTCCCACTATGCGTACAACATGCTAAAGATGCCAGGCCCGATAAGCGTCATCTTTGTCCCTGGCGACAAGAAGGATGCCCTTATCTGCGCCGACAAGATCTACCGGGAAGCGGCAGCCACAACAGATAGCAACACACTTGCCGCTGAAACTCCTGGGGGGAAGAAGAAGACCAAGTCCGGCAAGAGCTCTGGGGCCCACTCCGGCAAGCGCACCTCTTCGCAGTGCTGCGCTACCGTCGAGGATGCGCCATCGAGCTCCACCGGCAAGTGTAAGAAGACGATGGCAGCTCCGCCAGAGACCAAGAAGGTGTCCGCCAAGGAGGACGGCACTGGTGGTACCTTCACCATCAGTGCCACGCTTGACCCTAAATAGGAAAGCGCACTCGTTGCTTTCCTGCGGGCGAACGTCGACGTGTTTGCATGGCAACCGTCTGACATCCCCGGTGTTCCCAGGAAAGTGATTGAGCACAAGCTTGCCGCCTGTCCTCACGCGTGGCCCGTCAAGCAGAAAGTCAGGAAACAAGCAGTGGAGCGCCAAGAATTCATAGCGGAAGAGATCAAGAAGTTGGAAGCAGCAGGCCTTGTCAGAGGAGTGCTCCATCCTACGTGGTTGGCCAATCCAGTAGTCGTGCGTAAGGCAAACGGGAAATGGAGGCTTTGTATCGACTTCACCGATGTGAATAAAGCTTGTCCCAAAGACCCATTTCCCTTGCTGCGCATTGACCAGATTGTTGACTCCACGGCCGGATGTGATTTGCTTTCATTTCTTGATGCATACTCAGGATATCATCAGATCTTCATGGCAGAAGAGGATGAGGAGAAGACCGCGTTCATCTCTCCATGTGGCATGTATTGTTTCATACGGATGCCTTTTGGTTTGAAGAATGCTGGTTCAACATTTGCAAGGGTAGTCCATACAGCTTTTGATCCATAGATTCACAGAAATGTAGAAGCATACATGGATGACATAGTGGTCAAGAGCAAAGACAGGGCAACTCTAATTCAATATTTGGAAGAAACCTTTGCAAATCTGCGCAAGATCCAGCTCAAGCTCAACCCCGAGAAGTGTGTGTTTGGAGTCCCTTCCGGCAAGCTTCTCGGGTTCTTCGTGTATCAGAGGGGAATTGAAGCCAATCCCGACAAGATCAAGGCCATTGAGCAAATTGAAGCACCGAAGCGCGTCAAGGATGTACGAAGACTTGCCGGTTGCGTGGCTGCTCTCAGCAGGTTTATCTCTAAGTCAGCTGAGCGCGCCCTGCCGTTTTTCAAAATTTTGAAAAAGGCGGGTCCAATGAAATGGACTCCGGAAGCGGAGGCTGCGCTGCAAGACCTGAAGAGGTACCTGTCCTCCACTCCAATACTTGTCGCACCTAAGCCACAAGAGAAGTTGCTGCTGTACCTAGCGGCAACCAATCAAGTGGTTAGTGCTGCGTTAGTAGCGGAAAGGGAGGCAGATGATGAGCCAGCAACCGCGGCAAGTGCATCCAGCGACAAGCAAGGGGCTTCCCCGACAAGCTCTGGTCCCGACAAAGATGGATCTGCGCTGGCGCAGGAGGAGATACGGAAGAAAATGGTGCAGCGCCCAGTTTACTTTGTCAGTTCCCTTCTGCAGGGGGCTAGGTCAAGGTACTCTGGTGTGCAGAAGTTGCTTTTCGGTCTTCTCATGGCCTCGAGAAAGCTGCGCCATTACTTCCAAGCACATGAGATAACAGTTGTCACTCGCTTTCCGCTGAAGAGGATACTGCAGAATCCAGAAGCAACAGGC
>LR738715.1:244127369-244192560 GCA_902687465.1 Secale cereale | reverse complement strand
CAGGGCAACTCTAATTCAATATTTGGAAGAAACCTTTGCAAATCTGCGCAAGATCCAGCTCAAGCTCAACCCCGAGAAGTGTGTGTTTGGAGTCCCTTCCGGCAAGCTTCTCGGGTTCTTCGTGTATCAGAGGGGAATTGAAGCCAATCCCGACAAGATCAAGGCCATTGAGCAAATTGAAGCACCGAAGCACGTCAAGGATGTACGAAGACTTGCCGGTTGCGTGGCTGCTCTCAGCAGGTTTATCTCTAAGTCAGCTGAGCGCGCCCTGCCGTTTTTCAAAATTTTGAAAAAGGCGGGTCCAATGAAATGGACTCCGGAAGCGGAGGCTGCGCTGCAAGACCTGAAGAGGTACCTGTCCTCCACTCCAATACTTGTCGCACCTAAGCCACAAGAGAAGTTGCTGCTGTACCTAGCGGCAACCAATCAAGTGGTTAGTGCTGCGTTAGTAGCGGAAAGGGAGGCAGATGATGAGCCAGCAACCGCGGCAAGTGCATCCAGCGACAAGCAAGGGGCTTCCCCGACAAGCTCTGGTCCCGACAAAGATGGATCTGCGCTGGCGCAGGAGGAGATACGGAAGAAAATGGTGCAGCGCCCAGTTTACTTTGTCAGTTCCCTTCTGCAGGGGGCTAGGTCAAGGTACTCTGGTGTGCAGAAGTTGCTTTTCGGTCTTCTCATGGCCTCGAGAAAGCTGCGCCATTACTTCCAAGCACATGAGATAACAGTTGTCACTCGCTTTCCGCTGAAGAGGATACTGCAGAATCCAGAAGCAACAGGCGGGATTGTTGAGTGGGCACTGGAACTGTCAAGCTTTGGCCTCAAGTTTGAGAGCACTTCAACTATCCAGAGCAGAGCATTGGCAGAATTCATAGCAGAGTGGACGCCAACACCAGATGAAGAGATTACAGAAACGAGCATCCCCGTCAAGGAAGCAAGCAAAGAGTGGCTGATGTATTTGATGGTGCCTTCTCGCTGCAAGGCGCCGGTGCTGGTGTGCTGCTTGTCGCACCCACCGGAGAGCACCTCAAGTACGTGGTCCAGATGCACTTTCCCAAGGAGCAAGCAACAAATAATACTGCAGAGTATGAAGGTTTGCTTGTCGGTCTCAGGATCGCGGCAGACCTTGGGATCAAAAAGCTCATTGTCAGGGGTGACTCGCAGCTTGTCGTCCGCCAAGTGAACAAGAATTATCAGAGTCCGTTGATGGAAGCCTACGTTGACGAGGTGAGAAAGCTAGAAGAGCACTTTGACGACCTGCAGATGGAGCATGTACCAAGAGCTCAGAACGACATCGCCGATGGCCTGTCAAAGTGCGCCGCACTAAAGTTACCTGTGGAACCAAGGATCTTTGTGCTCAAGCTGACTCAACCATCCGTAACACCATCGACTGGACAAAGCAAAAAGAGGAAGTTGATTTCTGGTGACTATCTACCGGCAGAGCTTCCCGAAGCCGCCGCCAAGAAGGTCCCCAAGATCAACGCCAAGAATGCTGAGGAGCAGTCTGCTCCGGCAAGCCCTAGGGTTTGTTCCGTCGAAGCAAACGCTCCCGACAAGTTTTGCTCCGGCAAGCTTGTCGGGGAACATCAAGCTCCGGCTGAGCCACAGGTTCTCGCCGTAGAAGCGGATGTTCCCACAACAGCAGATGTGCCTTTAGTCCTTGTTGTCGAGCCACAAGCTCCAGCATGGGCACAGCAGATCGTCCGTTTTCTCCAGACAGAAGAACTTCCCCAAGAGCAAGAAGAAGCAGAAAGAGTAGCCCGACAGTCAAGTATGTACCAGTTTGTTCACAACACACTGTACAGAAGAAGACTCAACGGTGTGAAATTGAAGTGTATTCCCCAGGAAGACGGACAAAAGCTGTTGGCAGAGATACATGGAGGCATATGTGGTCACCACATTGGCGCAAGAGCACTTGCCGGCAAAGCATTTCGGCAAGGTTTCTTTTGGCCGGAAGCCCTCCAGGATGCAACTGCACAAGTAACCAAGTGTGAAGCGTGCCAGTTCCATTCCAAGCAGATACACCAGCCAGCTCAAGCTCTCCAAACGATCCCTTTATCCTGGCCATTTTCGGTCTGGGGGCTCGACATCCTCGGCCCCTTTCCCCGCGCAGCCGGGGGCTTTGAGTACTTGTACGTTGCAATCGACAAGTTCACAAAGTGGCCGGAAGTGGAACCAGTGAGAAAGGTGACCGCACAGTCAGCAGTCAAGTTCTTCAGGTCGATTGTTTGCCGCTTCGGAATCCCTAACAGGATCAACACCGACAACGGTACACAATTCACGAGCCGCACCTTCATGCAGTACGTCCAAGATCTTGGCGCCAAGGTCTGCTTCGCTTCTGTTGCTCACCCGAGAAGCAACGGTCAAGCAGAGAGGGCGAATGCTGAAGTGCTGCGTGGCCTCAAGACCAGAACTTTCGACAGGCTGCACAAGTGCGGAAGAAACTGGATCGAGGAGCTGCCGGTGGTTCTTTAGTCGATCAGGACGACGCCAAATCGAGCCACTGGACAGACACCTTTCGCTCTAGTCTATGGAGCAGAGGCAGTTCTCCCCACGGAACTCGTATACGGGTCACCTCGAGTGCTCGCTTATGATGAGCTCGAGCAAGAGCAGCTGCGACAAGATGACGCGCTGCTCCTTGAGGAAGACCGTCTTCAGGCTGCTGTACGAGCTGCTCGCTACCAGCAAGCTTTGCGCCGCTACCATAGCCACAAAGTTAACGCCAGAAGTCTTGAGGAAGGCGACCTTGTTCTTCGGCGCGTTCAGTCCGCCAAGAATTCCAACAAGTTGACGCCAAAGTGGGAAGGCCCTTATCGGGTGAAACGAGTCACTAGGCCTGGCGTTGTCCGCCTTGAGACCGAAGATGGATTTCCAGTGAGCAACTCCTGGAACATCGAGCATCTTCGTAAGTTTTACCCGTAAGGCGCGGTTGCCGTGACCCGCTCCGGCAACCACCTTTTGTACAAATCTTGCCGCTGTTGCATGTAATCCTTTGTACAAAGCCGGGCGCAGACCCCGTGCATCAGTAAAGCTCATGTGCCTCGCACATCTTGTCAATTTCACGCTTTCTATATTTTGCATGTGTTATCTGACACTTTGTGTAGCACCTACCCCCGGTAAGCCATAACGAGCCTTAAGGCTCCATATCTGTATTTTCTCCTTTTTCTTTTTCTCTCAAGGAAAGGAAGGTTCCCTCGCCCACAAGTTTGCCGGGGGGAAGGAAGGAGAAGATAGTGGTATGGACCAGACGTCGTTCAAGAAAATTTCGCCTTGCCGGGAACCAAACAACACAAAAGCTAAGTTGCCAAAGTTTGAGCAATCAGATTTTTAAAATTTTAAGTTATCCTCCTTGAACGATCGTGCTTTGTATGGAAAACCTGTGCGCGGAGGAACCAACTCGTAGCTAGTTGCGCCCTCACTTTGTTTCGAGTCCGCTCAACAACTTAAGTGCGCCGCGACTAGTGTCGCGCCCTTACTTTGTTTCGAGTTTGCTCAACAACCTAAGAGAGCTGCAACTGGTTGCGACAAGGTTTCTTGTCGGTAACGGCATCACCAGCAGGCTGCTGACGTTCCGCACTCAGTGCTCGCGGCAAAGGTGCCCGCATCGGCAAGTTCCCTAAAAGCGTAGGGCAAAAACATACAAAGCAAGGGATCAAGTAAAGGAAATAACGTTGCAACCATTACCCAAAATAAAGTTATATTACAAGTGGCTTGTCGCAGCTCTAACAGATTGTTCTCATGACATGATCAGCAGCGACAAGGAAAGAAGAAAACGGGCAAGCCTAATCTGCGCGATCGCCCTCAACCCTCTTGATGCCGCTCACCTTGTCCACGATAGGTGCGACAAGGGCCTTGAGCGCGTCCAGATCAGCGTCCGGCGGCAGGGACCTGAGGACGTTGGTGAGGTTGAGGCCTGGATTGCGGAAGGCCACCTTCATCAACACCTTTTGCAGGGCTCCCGCGCAGAGCTTGCGCGACTCGTCCGCCAGCTGCTTTGGGATCTTCTCCCGGAGTTGCTGGAGGGCCATCGCCACGCCCTTGAAGAATAGGGTGAGCTTGGCGCTGGGGTGGAGATTCTCGTTGGAGGAATACCCGAGATACGCCGCCCCCAGCTGCGCCAGCTCCCCGTCGATGTCTGCGGCAGCGTTGACAAGACCCTCCTTCCAGTGCTCGACAGTCTCCCTAAAGATGTTCTGGGTGACGGCAGCACTCTCCAGCAACGCCTTCTCGGCCCTAATCTCCTCCTTCAGGGTCGCCTCCCGCTCCCTGGCGCCGTCCAGCGTCTGGGTCAAGGTGGTCAGCTTCAACTCCAGATCGGCGTTGGAATCCTTGGCGGCGGCGAGCTCCTTGCCCTTCTCGGCGAGGCGGACCTGCAACTCTGAGTGGCTGTGGGCGTCCTTCTTGCGCTCATGCTTGAGCGCGGCAAGCTCCTCGCCGCTCGTCTTGAGGTCGGCCTCCAGCTGTGCCACCTTCGCCTCCAGTTCCTTCTTGGCGGTCTCGGCAGTTGCGGCAGCGTCCTTTGCTTCTTGGAGGGCCCCGCCAAGTGATTGCTCGCGCGCGGCAAGCTCCTCCTCGTGAGCGTCGAGGTTGATCTTCCGCTGCGCCAGCTCGCCCTCCTGCGCGGATAACTTTTCAGCGGCAAGCCGCTGTTGCTCTTCGACTTCAGCCTTCTCAAGAAAGAAGGCCGTCCGCTCTTCGGCAATCTGCTCCCGCTCCTCTGCCAAGGACCGGAGAGCTGCTTGGTGAAGGCCCCGGAGCTCTTCTGTGCGCTTCTCCATATCCACTCCCGCCCTCGCGGCAAGCGCCTCGCGGGACTCCAGCTTGGCCTGCCGGGCGCGGTAGAGTGACAGCAGTTTCCGCAGCAGCCGCTCCTCTTCAGGCTCGCCGCTGCTGCTCGGCGTGTCGACAAGCGTCAGCCCGGCGGAGGCGAGCACCTCTCCGTCGAAGACTTCTCCCTCGATCGGCGCCCTAGAGCTTGAGGCCCAGGGGAGCTTGATGAAAATGTCGTCGCCGGCCTTCAGGTAGGCGCCTGGCTCGGGCTCTTCGGAGCCGGGGGCTGCGGCAGCAGCGGAGGGCTCGGCGGTCGGTGTAGTGCCTGGCGCTCCTGCGGCCTCAGGGCCGTCAGTGCGATCGCCAGCCCCCTCGCCAGCTGCTGCGGCGGCAGCCTTGGCGGCCTCTACGCCGGCAGGATCGTCAGCGCCAGCTACTTCTTCGGTGGCAACGGCGTCGTCAGCAATAACTTCAGTCTCCATCGGCTCAGCAGCTGATGGATCTGACAGCCAAGAAAAGGGAGAAAAAGTCAAGCAAATATCCAAAAAAAGAAGAAAAATCGGAAGAAGGCAAGTCCAAGGGAAGTTTGAAGCAAGGGGATTACCTGCGCAAGCCGGTTCCTCGGCGGTGTCCCTTGCCGGGGAACTCTCCCTTGGCGGCGTGGACATGGTCTCCGCCGACGGAGGGCCGCTGGTGCCGTCCCTCGCCGGAGAGCTCCCCCTTGCCGGAGGACTCTCCCTTGCCGGGGAAACCCTTGCCGGAGAGCTTTCCCTTGGCGGCGTAGTTGAGGCAGAAGGCACGTCTGGAGCGGTCTCCGGGCGCTCCTGAAGTGGCTGCTCTGCTCCTACACAAATAAACAAACAAGACGTCAGCAAAGATAGAACACCCACGCGCGCCTAACAGCGGAAAGTAAACCAAACACTTACGCTGGGGGCTGCGCTGGGGGCTGCTCCGAAGACCAGTTGCCGGGTCCGGCAAGTTTGTCTCAGGCGCACCCCCTGCCGTCGCGGTAGGCTCGTCCTCGATGACAATCACCGGGACCTTGGCTCTCTTTGCCGCCCTCTGGGCCAGAGTTCTGAAAAAGGGAACAGGTTCAGAGTGAGGCAAAGGAGATACAAGACCAAACAGCAAGAATTGAAGAAATACAAGAACGACAAAATCTTACTCTTCTTCTTCCTCGTCGGAGCTGAGCGCGGGGAAGTCGAAGTCTGGCTCACGCGTCCCGGCGCGAGGAGGCGGAGGAGTAGGCTCCCTTGGCCGCTTGGCGGGAGCAGTGGCGGTGGTCTGAGATGACCCCGCTCCGACTGCCGCCGAGGCGTGAGGAGCGGCAGGAGCAGAAGCGGCGGTCTGGGAAGACCCCGCTCCAGTTGCAGCCGATGCGCGAGGTGCTCCCGCGGCAACCTTGCTTGCCGCGGTGGAGCATGTCGCGCGGCGCGGGAGCTGTTGGCCCGTCTGCCGCTCCGTTACGTCCCCGGCCTTACGGAGACGCCTTCTTGGTGGAGCTGGAGGCTCTGCTGGTGGCGGGCTTCCTGAAGACGACGAGGAGGAGGAGGCGATCTATAGCGAGCCGCTTGTGTCCTCGACGGGATCGCTTGGTTCAGCGTCACACTCAGCAGGCTCGCTTGGCTCGGCGATGGGCGCGGCAGGCTCTTCCTCGCCGGCAAGCTTTCCCGCGCCGATAAACTCCTCTTGCTCGGCGAGGCTTGCCGCCTCTGCTGCGTCTGCCTCCTCTACGATGAACCCGAACTCACCCGCGGCTGCGGTTGCCGCCGCCTCTTCCAGCCTGGTGGCAATGTACGCCATCTCCTGGTCAGTGGTGTCACGGGTGAGGCCTTTCTTCTCGTCGGAGTGGATTGGCGTTTCTTCCAGGTTGTCGAAGAACTCCTGCTCTGCTTCATCTGCAGGCTCTTGCCAAGTTGGGTCAATCCCGTGCGAGTCGCACAGCGGCATCATTGCGCGGATACGACTGAGCGCGGAGTTGGTGCACAGTGGGACGACACGCTTCGGCAACCTGAAGACCTCTGGATGATCGGGGTCATATTTGAACAGCTCCTGGAGCATCGCGTTGAGCTCCAGGACAGTGAAGTTATAATTGAGGCCCAGGCGCAACCTCATGATATCCGCCGCGTTCTCGAACTCCCAAGCGGGCCTCTTCCTCTCTTGCAAGGGGGCGATGCGGCGGCGAAGAAAATCTGCACCCACTGCGCCCACGGTGAGCCCGGCAGCCCTGAGGCATTGGATCCGGGCGGTGGCGATCTTCAGCCTGCTGTCTTCCGGGGCCAAGTCGCTCCAATCCTTGTCGCGTCTTACTGGGGCTTGGCGTCGGGCAGTAAATGGCTGCGAGTCCTCCTCGACGATCCAACACCAATTGGCTCTCCATTCCTCCCATTTGCTGCGGAGCTCCCCCTCCAGATAAGCTTCCTTCTTGTGGACCCTCGAGATCCAGGAGACTCCGCCGGACAAAGGCTCTCCACTCTCAACTCGAGGCGTAAAGAAGTGGCGGAAAAGGGCTACATTGGGATTGACTCCGACAAAGTTTTCACAGAGATGTGCGAAAACTGCCATGGTCAGAACGGCGTTGGGGGTGAAGTCAAGGAGGTGGAGCCCACAGGTGTTCATGATATCGCAGAAGAATTCAGAGAAAGGCGGGCAGAGCCCGCAGTAGAAGAACAAGGCGAAGAAAGCGTATCCATTTGGATACATGTTGCAAGCGACGGCTGGGAGTACCTTCGTGCGTGGGTGCGCCCGCATCTCCCCCGACCAGAAAAGGTAGAAGTTCTCCCTCAGCTCCTTCGCGGCAAGCTTGGGGGGGGGAGGGAGACCGCCCGCTTCTTTCGCAGCGCCGCGAGCCGCAGCGCCTCGGCCGACTTCGCAATCTTCCCCTTCTCGCCTTTCGGAGCCATGGCGGAAGCGGTGAGGGAGGTCGACGGCGCTGGTGGTGCTGGTGGCGATGGGGGGCGGAGCGCTGCTCTCTTTCAGCTTCGGGAAGAAGGGGAGCGGCGGAGGTTTTCAAGGAGTAGCAACAGGCGGATGGACGAACTGCCCCTGTTTCCCCTGCTTATAAGGAGGGAGGGGGCGGACGTTCCGCATTTCAGAATAAAGAAACTGCCCACGATCTCTCCCACGACGCCGCATTAAACGCGTTTCGTTAAGGGAGGGCGCGGTGGATACGGAGAAAGATACGGCATAACCCAGGTCGCGCGTGCCCGTGCACTGTTTTGGGCCTGGCCCAACAGCGCTCGGCACCGTGTATGGCCCAGGCCCGGGGGCTCCTGTCGGTGTACTAAAGTAGGGGTACCCTTAGTATCCCAAACTTGTGCACGGGCAGTCGCAGCGCCCCGCGGCAAGGCTTGCCGAGCGGCCGCCACGGTCCTCCGTGTTTCCTTTGGAGCCATTCAAGAACAAAGTATCCAAGCCAAGGAGACAAGGCCCCGGCAAGAGGAGCTTGCCGGGAAGGCCACTCAAGGCACAAGACTACTCAAGGCACAAGACCCTGGCAAGAGGAGCTTGCCGGGAAGGCCAACCAAGGCATCTCAAGAAACTTGCCGCGACGCGCCACGCGTCCCGGCAAGGCCCGGTGAGTGGCAAGCTCCCGGAAGCGACAAGATAGCGACCGCGGCAAGGCGCTTGCCGCGGCAAGCTTCCACTCAGTACCCGCGCTCCAGCACATCCATCCACGTGCCGCTCTGGGACCCTTCCAGGCGCACGTGGTGGAAGGCTGTGCAGCTAGGGGTACGCGGTGGCAAGCGGCGCTGACAAGGTGGCCATCGTGGCGAACGGTGGCGCCCCTAACGGCCCTTTTTGCACTGTTTGGGCGACGGCGATGGGCATTTAATGCCCTTGTCCCCTGCCGTCAGGGTTAGGTATAAAACACTGTACCAACTACCACACTTTTTCCAGTTTTACCCTCAACTGTGTTGCCACCTGTCGGTGACCCCTTTGAGCATATAAAAGGAGGCCCATGCGCAACGTAGAGAGGGGTTGGACATTCGAACACTCCCACGCTCGGTCTCGTTAGCTGCTGAAGTGTACTGTAGCTCTCAGCGCTCCCGAGCAAGAACTCAATACAAACCAAAGCAGGAGTAGGGTTTTACGCATCTGTGCGGCCCGAACCTGGGTAAACTGCTCGTGTGCCTCGCCTCGATCTGCTCTTCGTGCGATCTCCGCCCCCTGCCGTACCGGAAAGGGGCTCCGTCCCCGTAGGTGTTCGTGGGTGGATCAGTTTCCCCGACAGTTGGTGTTCTAGGAACAATTGGAGATGTATTGGATGCTCGGCTCATTCAAAAGGTAGGTGGTGTCACCATGTGCTTATTGGAGTCAAGCTAGGATGATCAATGAACTACTATCTACCTTCAATTGGTATCTACTACATCCTTCCAACGGTATCTCGGTAACAAGTATCATCATCTACTTCATGCACACATTTCTTGCACCAACCTTGTGTAGGTTGTATCATGGCATGTTAGTCATTCCTTCTTATGATATTTGTTTCCTTTCTCAATGCATCCCAACAATGACGTCTTGTTGCTAGTTGTGATGTCTTTGATGTCCGCTTGGTTGGAATACATGTATATACAATAAGACCTTATCTAGCCATGTGCTATGCGCTCAAGCAAAATATCTTATTGGTATAATTGTTACTTCCTCGTGGATATCTTATTACTTCCTTTTTGTAACTATTTCGAGTGTACATTCTTCTTTGTGGATTGATATCATCATGATTTTCATCTACCTAGAATCTTTTACACTTGAGAGAAATTACATATCTAGAAGATATCCTTTCTTTCACGACCACCTTGTCTTTCGTGTTTCATTTATTTGGTGGCTCCGTGAAAGCCTTTGCCTTGAGTGCGGATCTTATCTTGTTGCATCTAGATGCACTCTTGTGTGGTGAAGATATTTTTGTCTCTTGCTTGTCTTGACAAGGCTTTTGCCAATTAATTGGTATCCCTCGTCTTGATAACGCTCTCTTTTTATATCTTCACCACGGGTTGTCACAAGCATAGGTTCTTTATATGCTTATTAGTGGGCTTGTGAAGCCATTTGCTAGTTGTGTGTGGGAATGATAGGCCTTGCACCGTGTATCTCATTCATTCAAGACTATATTGATGCTTAATGTCCATCCATACATTAATCTTCTCAAGTGATTTGCCATGACTCACACACATCATTTTGGTTGAGCCTACTCTTAAGTTGACTCTTTTATATATTGCTCAACCAGTTGTTTGTTGCAAGTCCTAGGCTTTGTTTCCTTCATGCTCACTTGCACTTGGTGTGAGTGTCTATTGATCTTGGGGGAGTGATGATCATATTTTGTGCACTTGGTATCCTAATGAAAATATTCTAAGGAGTGCATAAATTATGGGGAGCTTCACTAGTGTCTTTAGAACATTCCGTTGCTATGTCGCGAGGTTCTATTGATCTTGGGGGAGCGACGATCCTATTTTGTGCTCGTTGTATCCAAATACAAAACTAAATTGTGCACAAATCATGGGGAGCTTCTCTAGTTTCTCTAGAACACTCCTTTGCTCTTATCATAATATCTTTTATTCATTTGGCATGTAGGATCATTGGTCTAGTTGGGTCAATTGGCATCTTTTGATAGCTTGATTCAATTGGTATCCTTTCATTGCTTGATTGCATGTTTTTCTCCCTTTGTTATGCCTTTGTGGCATATCATTCTTTTGCAATCTTTGAGCCTCAATATAGTTTGTTTTCCTCCAAGCATTTACAGTTGGATATATGTATTGCATTCCGCTCTCTATTTTGAGGAATACGCAATTTAAGGAGGAACACAATTTACATTGGCCTTCTAGGCTATTCGCCCATTTTGGCAATCGATGCCAATGGGGGAGAAGTTTCGGAGAGTTTAGTTTTGTGAGGAATTTTAGAGAGTTGTATCTTCTCTCTTCTTGCTTTGGTTTTGTTCCTAAGCTTTTGCATCTCATGCGCATACATTATTGTTGCATGGTATGGTGATGCATAATTCCTTATATAAACTCCCTTGAAAGTTATTGTCATCAATTACCAAAATGGGGGAGATTGAAAGAACATGCGGTGCCCCCATGTTTGGTTTTGGTAATTGATGACAATCTCTATGGACTAATGGTTGCCTTGGGTTATATTTGAAGGGTTTGCCCATAGGCTTTTCTTGGAGTTCATTTGTTGGTTTCAAGTAGAGTTTGTGATGACCAAGATGCTATTAAGGAATTATCCAAAGATTGGTCTTGTGGGTGTTGAGCTTATTGCAAGCATGTCTTGAAGAAGAAGAGTTTGTGATCATTCATGTTTACCTTCAAGAAATCATCCAAATGAAGAGAGTTGGAAAGATTCAAGGTTGATCAAAACTAAATCAAAGAATGAATCAAGTTGATCAACACACAAAGTGTAGAAGATGTACCGAGAGGGATCAAGCAATCCCATGGTATGGTAAGCATTGTCAATCACGCTGTGTGTACTAACCCATGGTCTTCGTGAGAGTTCTTCGTGGGGTTAGGTTGCGGTGTGCAAGTTCAAGTGGAGCATCACGAAGAGATCAAGTGTTTTAAGCTTGCCGTCCATTGTGGTGACAATGGACTTGTGAAGATATGCTGAAGAGTGGCTCACCCATAGTGGAGTATGGGGAAGCAATCTACTAGTCTTCACCGAGACAATGCAATCTAGAAAGGTGGTCCAACTTGAGGAAGTCAAGATCGTCTACATCTAGCTCAAGTGGACTTTGTGCAAAGCAAAGGTTTGCCCTTGATAGGTTTTCTATTTTACCGATCTCGTGGTGGTAGTTGGGAGACCGGGTTACAGGATCGTTTGTCGTACTATCAAGGGGGGATCTCAAGTTGGTAGCTTGATCGTATCGTTAGTAGAGAGCTCAAACTATTGCATCCTTGCATCATGCTTCTTGGTTCTTGTTTGGTTCTCTTTGTGAGTCTTAGAGCTTATGGTCATCTTGATGACAAGCTTGAGTTCATCGAAAACGGAGTTCACATGCGTCTTCTATGATGTTTTCGGTGTTGGAGGTTTTACCGGTCTTATTCGAGGAAGGGTTGTCACCATTTTCTTATGGACCTTTTCTAATTTGCTTATTCTTGGTATTTCTATCAAGATTGTGTTAGCCCTTGTCGCTAGCTTTCCAACAAACTTGGTTTCATCGAATTCGGAGTCCGTTTGCAGAAGTTGTGGTCGTTTTGGTGTTCTGAAAAGGCTGCAGCGGTACTACCGCGGGTAGGAGCGGAAGTAATTTTTACTACCGCTTTCGGGAGCGGTACTACCGCTTGGAGCGGTACTACCGCGGCTACTTCCGCTCGGGACCAAAAACTCGTCACAAGTCCAGCGGTGGTAGGCACGGATGTAATTTTTTAGTACCGCTCGCAAGCAGTAGTACCGCTACCCTTAGCAGTAGTACCGCTACCCCTAGCGGTAGTACCGTGAGGTCAAGCGGTACTACCGCTCCGACGGTTCTTCTGGCCTTTTTGCCTCCTTGTTGTTGTTTTAAAGGGGTACTACCACTATGTGCGGGCTGTGAGCATAACGGTTGGATTTTTTTTCACCTATAAAAGGGGGTCTTCTTCCCCAATGAACCTCATGTCTTGAGCTCGTGTTCTTCCCCCATTGTTGACCTTCTTAGAGCTTGATATCTCTCAATCCCTCCATGGATTCTTGCTTGTTTTGGGGGGAAAAGAGAGAGGAGATCTAGATCCACATTTCCACCAATCACTTTCTCCTCTAGGTGAGGGGAACCCCTTGGATCTAGATCTTGGAGTTCTTGGTGTTCTCCTTCTTGTTCTTCCTCTCATTTCCCTCCCTATCATTAGTTGCTTCGGTGGGATTTGGGAGAGAAGGACTTGGGCACTCTGCGTGCCCTTGCCATTGCATTTGGTGCATCGGTGTGAGTTCTCCATGATGATACGTGGAAGTTACAAGTTGAGAAGCTTATTACTCTTGGGTGCTTGGGTGCCCTAGACGGTTGTGGTCAGCCCGAAGCCATATTCCATTGTGGTGAAGCTTCGTGGTGTCGTTGGGGAGATAGCCCCAACCTTGTGGTGTTCGGAGCTCAATCATTGTGGTGCAAAGCTCCGGGCAAGCGTCGGGGTCTCCAATTAGGTTGTGGAGATCGCCCCCACCATTTTGTACGGGTTCGATGACCGCCCCCAAGGGTTTCCATTTGTACGGGTTCGGTGACCGCCCTCAAGGGTCCCTTAGTGGAATCACGGCACCTTGCATTGTGCGAGGGCGTGAGGAGATTATGGTGGCCCTAGTGGCTTCTTGGGGAGCATTGTGCCTCCACACCGCTCCAAACGGAGATTAGCATCCGCAAGGGTGTGAACTTCGGGATACATCGTCGTCTCCGCGTTCCTAGGTTATCTCTTACCCGAGCCCTTTACTTATGCACTATACTTTGTGATAGCCATATTGTTTCTTGTCATATATCTTGCTATCACCTAGTTGTTTATCTTGCTTAGCATAAGTTGTTGGTGCACATAGGTGAGCCTAGTTGTTGTAGGTTTTGTGCTTGACAAATTAACCGCTAGGTTTATTCTGCATTTGTTCAAGCCGAAATCGTAATTATTTTAAAGCGCCTATTCACCCCCCCCCCTCTAGGCGACATCCACGATCTTTCAAGGAGGCGGCTATAAGAGCCACGAGGCAGCGACAAGCTCGGGGGAGCGCCCCAGGGGGGTGCCCAAAAACTTCTGGGCTCCTCGTGGCCCTTCCAACCCTAATTCTTATTCTATAAATACCCAAATATTTCCCGAAGACCATAGAGCAACCCAAAAATACTTTTTCCATCGCCGCAAGTTTCTGTCTTCGAGAGATTCCATCTGGGGACCTTTTCTGGTTCTCCGCCGGAAGGGGATTCGATCACGAAAGGCTTCTTCATCAACCTTGTTGCCCTTTCGATAATGTGTGAGTAGATGACCACACACCTACGAGTTCATAGCTAGTAGCTAGATGGCTTCTTCGGTCTCTTTAACCTTCAATACAATGTTCTCCTCGGTGTTCTTGGAGATCTATTTGATGTAATCTTCTTTTGCAGTGTGTTGGTTGAGATCCGATGAATTGTGGATTTATGATCAGATTATCTATGGATATTATTTGAGTCTTCTCATAACTCTTTTATGCATGACTATTATAGCTTTGTATTTCTCTCCATCTATTGATTTGGTTTGGCCAACTAGATTGATTTTTCTTGGAATGGGAGAGGTGCTTTGTATTGGGTTCAATCTTGCGGTGCTCAATCCTAGTGACAGAAATGGACATTACACGTATTTGTATTGTTTCCATTAAGGATAAAAATACAGGGTTTGTTCATATTGATTGTATCTATCCCTCTACATCATGTCATCTTCCTTTAGGCGTTATGATGTTCTTGTTAACTTAATACACTAGATGCATGCTGGATAGCGATCGATGTGTGGAGTAATAGTCGTAGATGCAGGCAGGAGTCGGACTACTTGTTTCGGACATGATGCCTATATACATGTGTAATGCCCTAGATGTAACACTTTCCAAATATGGCAATATATAAACTTTGGCTTCATCAATTCCTTTCCGGGCTCTTCTTTCATTTCGGGTTTCGTCGTTTTATCGTGTGTGTGTGTGTGTGTGTGCATTTCATTCATGTCTTGTTGTCATGTGCATTGCATTGCATTTGTGTTGTCACTTGCATCCGGTCCCACTCGTCTCTTCCTGTTGTCGGTTTCGAGTTCCGATGCTCACACACGTGCATGTGGCATCCCCGAGTCCTTTTTTGTGTGGCCGTGTAACGTTCCCGGAATGACGTGAGACTTGTCGTGTGTTGTTGTTTTGGTACGTGTAGGCCGCCTATCAAGTTTCGTCATGTTTGGAGTTCGCTTGGTACTCCAACGGTTAACCTAGTGGGCTAAACGAACCTCTTCTTTAAGGCCCAAGACCCCCTCCACAACAGCCCACTAACCCAGCACAACCCTTCCCATCATCTCGGTCGTCGAATCGTGATCACGTGGCCGAAAACCGCTCCCCATTTGGAGTCTCCTAGCTCCCTATGCCTATAAAAACGTTTCCCCCGTCCAATTTTCGGGCAAAAACCCTAGTCCCACCTCCTCCACCGCCGCCGGACACGTCCGGACGAACCGGACATGTCCGCCGCCGCCCCCTCGACCAACCAGGAGGCGACACGTAGCCCGGCTTCCTCTCTCCCCCCGCGGCCCGCCGGGCCCACGCGCGGCCCGCCCGGCCCGCGCATCCGCCGCCGCCTGCGTCTCTCCCCGCCTCCGATCTCCCTCGCCTCCGGCCGCTTCGGGCGAGCGCGCCGCCGCCGGCCCGACCCGCCGCCCGCCGCGGAACTCCGCCGCCCGCTGCCGCCCTTCGGGCCTCCGCGGCCGCAGTCACCGCCTCCTCCACCGGGCGCCGGCTGCCTTCGCCATCTCCGCCTCGCCGCCAGCCGCTCCAGCCGCCAAAGCCGCCGGGCCCGCCGCGCCCCGGACGATCCAGATCCGCGCCGTCGATCCGGCCGGGCCGAACCCTAACGGGTCGGACCCGCCGTCGCCCGACCCGATCCGCACTGTACGATCTGATCCACTTGACTTGTTGTCTTATTTTTTTTCACTAAGTCCCTGTTAACTTGTTGTCTGATGGCATCTTTGCATGGTTGTATCTTTTATTGTGCTTGTCCAAATTATGCATATGATATGTCAAAATGACCGTGGTGATGTGCTCTACGTTTTGTTCCATTGTGTCGTGCTTGTTTGAGTTCATCTAGAGGTCATAATATCTGTTGCAAGAGTGCTACTTGTTATAAACTGCTGCTACTTGTTATTTTCATGCCATGTTTGAGATGTGATAACTTGGTGCATATTTATCCAAATGAAGCAAATGATATGTCAAAATGTTCATGGTGAGATGCTCTACATGATGGTTGCTGTAGCATTCATGTTAGGGTTCATATTGCCATGTTTATCTCTGTTGCAAAAGTGCATGTGGCTGTTAAGTTTTGTACCATGTTATAAGATGCTGATTTGAAGTGCTCGTTGTTATTGATGTGTTTGTCCCCATGTCACATGTTAATATGTTTTAGAATCTCCATCATGTGGTCCTTGCTGTGGTGCAAACCATTTTCCATGATATGCCTTGAGATGACTTAAACATGCTTGCAAACATGCCATGCCAACATAACTGTTTTAACACTTAGTGAAATTTCTGCTAAGTCTGGAATCTGACATATCCTGATGCTATGTTTGCTTGATGCGCTAGGCAAATCCATGTTAGTTTTGGAGTGGCCAATAATCATTCCTTGTTGTCCATGTTATTGTCTATCCATCCATGCCCTCACTTGCAATTTTGGCTTGTTGTAGCTTATTTAATTCTTGCTCCCAAGTTGCTATAAAATATAATTGTCAGGTTTTTAACGTCATGATCAAAATGTTGTAGTTTGTTGCTATTGATCCATGCCTCCTATGGAGTTGCTCCAATAGAGTTGTTTGATGTAGGATATGTCTACTTCATGTCCATGCTTATTGTCATCATGTTTGGGTGCTGTAGAGTATATATTTCTTGCTCCAAAGTTGCTATGTGGCTGTTAATTTCAGCTTTGCATTGAGTCTTGTTTCGTGTGTATGTGTTGAACCGTTGCTCCGTTTTGAGCGTGCCCTATATGAAACTTGTGTGATTTTGCATGTAGAATCATAATATCTTGTTGTTTACATGTTTGGAGTGTGTTTTCTTGATGTTTGGGTGCATCTTGCACCGTTGCCAATGCTTGTCTTGTTTTGCTCATATCTTCTAGACCGTAGCTCCGAATTAAACAAACTTCATATGAAACTTGACTAGAATTTCGTGTAGATCATCATGGTGCATGTTAACTTGCTGTTTAGCAACTTTAACTTAAGGTTTGTTCAGATCTGGACCAATTTCAACATATGCATATGAGGACTTACCGGCTTCGCTATATGTGGATTCCGGCCTCATTTAAACTTGTTGTCTTGTGTTTTTCTTGTGTGCTTCATCCCTTGACATGTATTTCATCATATATGCATCATACGTGCATCATGTTGATTGTGCATTGCACCTTGTTTGATTCTCGTGCCATGTTGTGTTTTTGTGTTGAGTAGAGCCGGAAGCCGAGAACGAGAACGAGGTTACTACCGAGGTTGAGTACGAGGAGCCGTCTTACGATCCCATCGACGACTCGACAGGCAAGATGGCCTGACCCAGATATCATTACTATATTTGCCTATTGCTAGATGTCTCGCTCTTTAGCTTATTGCCTCGATGCCCATGTGATGTCTACTACACGCTTCTATTCCTGTAGACAGTGTTGGGCCTCCAAGAGCAGAGGTTTGTAGGACAGCAGCAAATTTCCCTTAAGTGAGTAACCCAAGTTTTATCGAACTCAGGGAAGTGGAGGTTGAACGTACCCCTTTCAAGCAACCCTGCAATCAAGATACAAGAAGTCTCTTGTGTCCCCAACACACCTAATACACTTGTCAGATGTATAGGTGCACTAGTTCGGCGAAGAGATGTTAAATGGCAAGTGATATGGATGGCAAAAGATGTATTTGTAAATCTGAAATAAAAATGGCAGCAAGCAAACATGTAACAAAACTGAAAGTAAACGGTGTTCAATTGATGAAAACAAGGCCTAGGGATCATACTTTCACTAGTGGCAACTCCCAACAACATTGACATAGTATAATCACATGATATTTCCCATAAAACATGCAATGGAGACGCACTCGGAGGTCATTCCTTTGTGGTCAAGAGAGGACGAGAATTATGTAGGGCTACAAAAGTACACCTCAAAGTTCGTAGTTCTCAATCTATGGATTTCCCAGTCACCGCGGCCATCCAAAGAGAGTACCACAATCACCACAACATATCTCCAGGATAGTCAAAGACAAGCACCAAGAGACTATCAATCTTCAATCAACACACAAAAGAGGAAATCACTCATGAAAATATTCTTCTAATCCATGTCCAATAGACCGCTGTCACCTTGGTCTCGGGGATTATACTAGATAAAGACAAGTGAGTACATCAATTCAATACATAGAGGAAGGGGAAATATCATGGGATCACCCTAGATTAACATAGCCTATGATCACAACGAAGATCACATCATGGGAGAGAGAGATAACCACATAGCTATACGTACAAGCCCTCAGCCCCGGAGAAGACTACTCACACATGGCCATGGTGAACAAGAGATTGATGATGGTGTTGATGGAGAGGTGCAGCCCGGAGAGGAGGAGGCGGTCGGTGGTAGCCGTGGCGGCGGCGGCAGCCCTCCGGGGCGGCGGCGGCCCTAGGGGGCAGCGGCTCCTTGGCCCCCCTTCTTCCTTGTGGATGGTGTTGCAATGGTGCTGGTCCTCCCCTCCAAGACGGCGGCCTGGGAGGAGGAAAATTTGTGGCCCTTGGTGACCTAGGTTTTCTCTCTTTATATAGACTCTCGGATTCCCGTCATCAGATTTTGGGCTTCAGTAAAATGGGCTTTTCTCGGCCGTCCGGACTCCGATTTGGACGAATTTTATATCCAGAAGCATCCTCTCAAAATTCCCCACAATTTTCGCAACTAGGCTTTTTCCGTTTGACGTCGTCTTCGGGCCGGAATGTGACCATCTTATAAAAACGTCTCAGACAGATTTCAGGAAAGTCAGAGTCCTACTCCAATACGACTCCTTTTGCGTTTTTGTCAATTTCCAAGTAATTCCTACACAGTAAAGTGTAAAACAAGAACATTGTGCACTTTTGCAACCATTAGTAGGTTAGTCCAATAAATGCCTAAAAAGGTAGAAAACTTTGATATAAACACGAGACAATGATGCAAAACAAGCATGGATCAAGCAAAAATTATGGATACGTTTGGAACGTATCAACATCCCCAAGCTTAATTCCTACTCGTCCTCGAGTAGGTTGAATGATAACATAGATAATTTTTGAGGTGACAAGCTACTAACACAATCTTGATCAAGTAATAAGGTAAAGCATATGGACTGAAATAAAATGAACCAAACCAATTGTCTATAGTTGGAAGCAAGTAAACAATGAATAACCAAGTGAATCATCTAAGTAAATTCCTTTCATGAATAATAAATTTGAAGACATGAAACTATGAAGTTTAGCACAACTGTTAGCCCCAAAGGAGTTCTCTCATCAAAAGCATTCTAGCCAACACAAAGGAAGATAAAGTTTCAGCAATGCTTTCCACTTTTCAACATATTTATCTCATGGATAAGTTCAATGCACAAGGATTATATATAACTAAGCAGAAATTTTGAACATAATCAACTTGAACCCAGGGTTAACACTAGATGCTTGCTTATGGTGGAGGAAGAAGATTAGAAGTTTAGAACATAGGAAAACTGACTCAACATTTAAAAGTAAAAGATAGGCCCTTCGCAGAGGGAAGCAGGGATTACTCATGTGCTAGAGCTTTTTATTTTTGAAAACATAGAGATATAAAAGCAATTTTGAGATATGTATGCTTATGTCAACGAATGGTAATAAACAATGCACTACTACTCATGCCAAACAGAACTTAAGAGCGGCTCCCATAGAGGAATGATAACACTCCCCTTTCTCCTTTGTTTATCACTAGCCAAAGTTTGTCTGATTTCTCAGGTACGATGTGTGAAGGAGGTTTTTGATATTGATATTGATGACATGTAAAGTGGGCTGGGCATACCCTTTTGCCAGCTCTTTTTGCAAAATTAAGGAAATGCACATTATTCATGCACGTCAGGGGTCGTTCTGTCCAACACAAGAAATAATGAACTATCTACCACTTCCTCATGAGCTAAAACAAAGACACAAATAAGGATAAATTTTGAAGGTTTTAAAGGTAGCACATGAGCAATTTACTTGGAATGGCTATTAAATACCATGCATACGTAGGTATGGTGGACACATATGGCAGAATTTTGGCTGTGGAATTTGGATGCACGAGCAGCATTCCCGCTCAGTACAGAGTTTTTGGTTTAGCAAGTTTTTAGCAAGCACATGTTAACCGGTACAAGAGAATTATAACATCCTTTCAGCATAATTATAAGACTTCTACACTGTCTTCCTTGTCAACCATCTTACTTCTAAAAAGAGAACAAGAACTTTAAAACTACCAATGGTGAAAAACTATACAATTGCAAACTTCAAAGGTATTTCTTCACTAATAAGACTTTATTAAATGATCTCCATGTTTAGACATCACTACTTAATTTCTCAAAACAATTGATAGGGATCAAGTTACTCAATGATCTTCAAGACTATGCAAGCTTTTTATTCTTTGCACCACGGCCACACTTGGCATTTACTTTACCAACATATTATTTAGCAATTCAAACCAATTAAACTCTCCAAAAAGATATAAGTGAAGCAAGAGAGTACTTTCTATAAAAGAACTAATAGCTCTGAACATGATATGAAATAAAAACAAGAGCTAGAAGCATATAACAAGGTAGCTAAAACACTCAAAAAGATATAAGTGAAGAACATGAGTGTTTCATGAAAAAGCGGAGCGTGTCTCTCTCCCAAATAAGAATGATCAGATGCAACTTATTTAAGACCAGCAAAGAAAACAAAACAAAACTGAAAACAAAACAAAAAGACGCTCCAAGAATAACACATAATGGGCAAAGGAATAAAAATATAGTGACACGAGGAGAACCTGGTGATTGTTAATGAAGAAGTGGATGCCTTGGGCATCCCCAAGCTTAGATGCTTGGGACTTCTTGAATATTTCTTTGTGGTGCCTTGGGCATCCCCAAGCTTGAGCTTTTGTCCCTCCTTGATCTTCTCTCATATTTCCCTACACGCGCACTTGAAAACTCCCTTCACACAAAACTTCTCATAAAATCATTAGAAGGGTAAGTGCATTAAATAAATTCAACCACTTTGATTCACTTGCCAAATCCTACAAACTTGTTTTTGACATTAGCTACTGTTACATAACCTTAATTGTGGCTCTCCATTACTAGAAAACCCAACTTAATGCTCGTAAATTAGGCAATGCACAATATAGGCAGAATCTGTCAAATCTGAACAGCCAGCAAAGATGATTTTTTTCGAGGCACTTCTGGACCTCTAATCGAAAAACACAAAACTAACGAAAGATAGGCAACTAGCCTCAGCTTACTCACAAAAAATATCAGATCCATATCACGTTATGGCTGAGAGAAAGATTTTTTACGGTGAAGCACATCAAATCTGTTTTTGACAGCAAGATAAAACTTTTTGATCACCTCTCAATTAGAGGCTACTCTTGGCACAAACACGAAATAGAAAGGATACAAAGGAGTCATTACAGTAGCAACAACATCCTTGACTCAAAAAAGCAAAAGAAAACTGAAAGCAAATAAAGGTGGGTTGTCTCCCAAAAGCACTTTTGTTTCATGCCTTTAAGTTAGGCATAGTGATTTTTTTAAGTAACTCTCACAAAGATAATAATTGAAGCATATAAGAGAGCATCATGAAACATATATAAAACATATTTAAGGCTAACATACTTCCTATGCATGGGAATCTTGTAAGAAAATAAATTATTGAAGCATAAAGCAACTAGCATAGGAAGGCAAAACAAGCATAACTTCAAAATATTCACCATAAAGAGAGGAAACTTCTTATTATTAAGATATTTAGAACCATGTCTCCCTCTCTCATTATAAATTTCAGTGGCATCATGGATGAACTCAAAAATATAACTATCACATAAGGCATTATTTCCATGATCCAAAAGCATAAAAGTAGCATTACTCTTCATATAAGCAAAATCTTTCTTATTAGGAATAGTGAGAGTAAAGCAATCATAACCATCATGGTAATCATCATATTTAGGAGGCATATCATAATTATAATAAAGTTTATCCTCAATAGTAGGTGGACTAAAAAGCTCACATTTATCATTGTAATCATCATATATAGGAAGCAAAGTATCATCAAAGTAAATTTTCTCTTCAAAAGTTGGGGGACTAAAAATAGCATGTTCATCAAACGTGTCATCCCCAAGCTTAGAGCTTTCCATGTCATTAGCAATATTGATATTAAAAAAACATACTAATAACATCACCACCATCATGATTGTTATGCAAATAATAAAGTTCCAAAGGTTTTTTAATTTTCTCTTCAAACACATCATGTCCAAGTTCAAGGTAGAGCTTATAAAGCTCTCTCATATTTTTGTTGTTTTCCATTAAGCAAAACTAGTGAAATAAAAACAAGAAACAAAAAGATTTAATTGCAAGATCTAGAGAAGGTACCTTCACTTACCTCACTTCCCTGGCAACGGCGCCAGAAATAGCTTGTTGTCTACTACACGCTTCTATTCATGTAGAAAGTGTTGGGCCTCCAAGAGCAGAGGTTTGTAGGACAGCAGCAAATTTTCCTTAAGTGAGTAACCCAAGGTTTATCGAACTCAGGGAAGTGGAGGTTGAACGTACCCCTTTCAAGCAACCCTGCAATCAAGATACAAGAAGTCTCTTGTGTCCCCAACACACCTAATACACTTGTCAGATGTATAGGTGCACTAGTTCGGCGAAGAGATGTTAAATGGCAAGTGATATGGATGGCAAAAGATGTATTTGTAAATCTGAAATAAAAATGGCAGCAAGCAAACATGTAACAAAACTGAAAGTAAACGGTGTTCAATTAATGAAAACAAGGCCTAGGGATCATACTTTCACTAGTGGCAACTCACAACAACATTGACATAGTCTAATCACATGATATTTCCCATAAAACATGCAATGGAGACGCACTCGAAGGTCATTCCTTTGTGGTCAAGAGAGGACGCGAATTATGTAGGGCTACAAAAGCACACCTCAAAGTTCGTAGTTCTCAATCTATGGATTTCCCAATGTCACCGCGGCCATCCAAAGAGAGTACCACAATCACCACAACATATCTCCAGGATAATCAAAGACAAGCACCAAGAGACTCTCAATCTTCAATCAACACACAAAAGAGGAAATCACTCATGAAAATATTCTTCTAATCCATGTCCAATAGACCGCTGTCACCTTGGTCTCGGGGATTATACTAGATAAAGACAAGTGAGTACATCAATTCAATACATAGAGGAAGGGGAAATATCATGGGATCACCCTAGATTAACATAGCCTATGATCACAACGAAGATCACATCATGGGAGAGGCAGATAACCACAGAGCTATACGTACAAGCCCTCAGCCCCGGAGAAGACTACTCACACATGGCCATGGTGAGCAAGAGATTGATGGTGGTGTTGATGGAGAGGTGCAGCCCGGAGAGAAGGAGGAGGCCGGCGGCAGTCGTGGCGGCGGCGGCAGCCCTCCGGGGCGGCGGCGGCCCTAGGGGGCAGCGGCTCCTTGGCCCCCCTTCTTCCTTGTGGATGGTGCTGCAATGGTGCTGGTCCTCCCCTCCAAGACGGCGGCCTGTAAGGAGAAAAATTCGTGGCCCTTGGTGACCTAGGTTTCCTCTCTTTATATGGACTCTCGGATTCCCGTCATCAGATTTTGGGCTTCAGTAAAACGGGCTTTTCTCGGCCGTCCGGACTCCGATTTGGACGAATTTTATATCCAGAAGCATCCTCTCGAAATTCCCCACAACTTTCACCATTAGGCTTTGCCGTTTGACGTCGTCTTCAGGCCGGAATGTGACCATCTTCTAAAAACGTTCTCAGACAGATTTCAGGAAAGTCAGAGTCCTACTCCAATACGACTCCTTTTGCGTTTTTGTCAATTTCCAAGTAATTCCTACACAATAAAGTGTAAAACAAGAACATTGTGCACTTTTGCAATCATTAGTAGGTTAGTCCAATAAATGCCTGAAAAGATAGAAAACTTTGATATAAACATGAGACAATGATGCAAAACAAGCATGGCACAAGCAAAAATTATGGATACGTTTGGAACGTATCTGTTGGGGAACGTAGTATTTTAAAATTTTCCTACGATCACGCAAGATCTATCTACCAGATGCATAGCAACGAGAGGGAAGAGTGTGTCGACGTACCCTCATTGACCGGAAGCGGAAGCGTCAAGTGACGCGGTTGATGTAGTCGAACTTCTTCGCGATTCAACCGATCAAGCACCGAACGTACGGCACCTCCGCGTTCAGCACACGTTCAGCTTGATGACGTCCCACGAGCTCTTGATCCAGTTGAGCTTCACGGGAGAGTTTCGTCAGCACGACGGCGTGGTGACAGATATGATGTATTCACCGGCGCAGGGCTTCGCCTAAGCACCGCGACGGTATGACCGAGGTGTGTTTCTGTGGAGGGGGGCACCGCACATGGCTGGAACAATTCAACTTGTGTGTCTTTGGGTGCCCCCCTACCCCTGTATATAAATGAGCAAGGGGGGAGGCCGACCGGCCCTCCTATGGTGCGGCTAGGGTGCAATCCTACTAGGAATAGGATTGCAATCCTATTCCTAGTAGGAACTACCAAAGAAGGAAGAGAGGGAAAGGAAAAGAGGGAGAGGTGGCGCCCCCCCAATCCTAGTCCAACTAGGATCCCTAGGTGGGGCGCCGGCCAGCCTCTATGGGCTGCCTCTCTCCTTTCCTTAAGGCCCACTATGGACCATCCCCCTTCGTAGGGGGTTCCGGTAACCCCCTCCGGCAATCCCGTTAAATCCGAAACTTTTCTGGAACACTTCCGGTGTCCGAATATAGTCGTCCAATATATCAATCTTTATGTCTCGGACATTCCGAGACTCCTCGTCATGTCCGTGATCTCATCCGGGACTCCGAACTACCTTCGGTACATCAAAACTCATAAACTCATAATACCGATCGTCATCAAACGTTAAGCGTGCGGACCCTACGGGTTCGAGAACTATGTAGACATGACCGAGACTCATCTCCGGTCAATAACCAATATCGGAACCTGGATGTTCATATTGGCTCCTACATATTCTACGAAGATCTTTTATCGGTCAAAACCGCATAACAACATACGTTGTTCCTTTTGTCATCGGTATGTTACTTCCCCGAGATTCGATCGTCGGTATCTCCATACCTAGTTCAATCTCGTTACCGGCAAGTCTCTTTACTCGTTCCGTAACACATCATCTCGTGACTAACTCATTAATCTTTTGCTTGCAAGGCTTATTGTGATGTGTGTTACCGAGAGGGCCCAGAGATACCTCTCCGACACTCGGAGTGACAAATCCTAATCTTGATCTATGCCAACACCACGAATACTTTCAGAGACACCTGTAGAGCATCTTTATGATCACCCAGTTACGTTGTGACGTTTGATAGCACACAAGGTGTTCCTACGTTATTCGGGAGTTGCATAATCTCATAGTCATAGGAACATGTATAAGTCATGAAGAAAGCAATAGCAGTAAAACTAAACGATCATAGTGCTATGCTAACGGATGGGTCTTGTCCATCACATCATTCTCCTAATGATGTGATCCCGTTGATCAAATGACAACTCATGTCTATGGCTAGGAAACATAACCATCTTTGATCAATGAGCTAGTCTAGTAGAGGCATACTAGGGACATATTGTTTTGTCTATGTATCCACACATGTACTAAGTTTCCGGTTAATACAATTCTAGCATGAATAAAAGACATTTATCATGATATAAGGAAATACAAATAACATCTTTATTATTGCCTCTAGGGCATATTTCCTTCAGTCTCCCACTTGAAATAGAGTCAATAATCTAGATTACAAAGTGATGATTCTCACACCCATGGAGTCCTGGTGCTGATCATGTTTTGCCCGTGGAAGAGGCTTAGTCAACGGGTCTGCAACATTCAGATCCGTATGTATTTTGCAAATCTCTATGTCTCCCTCCTTGACTAGATCGCGGATGGAATTGAAGCGTCTTTTGATGTGCTTTGTTCTCTTGTGAAACCTGGATTCCTTCGCCAAGGCTATTGCTCCAGTGTTGTCACAAAAGATTTTCATTGGACCCGATGCACTAGGTATTACACCTAGATCGGATATGAACTCCTTCATACAGACTCCTTCATTTGCTGCTTCCGAAGCAGATATGTATTCCGCTTCACATGTAGATCCCGCCACGACGCTCTGCTTGGAACTGCACCAACTAACAGCTCCACCGTTCAATAAAAATACATATCCGGTTTGTGACTTAGAGTCATCCGGATCAGTGTCAAAGCTAGAATCGACGTAACCGTTTACGACGAGCTCTTTGTCACCTCCATACACGAGAAACATATCCTTTGTCCTTTTCAGATACTTCAGGATGTTCTTGACCGCTGTCCAGTGATCCACTCCTGGATTACTTTGGTACCTCCCTGCTAGACTTATAGCAAGGCACACATCAGGTCTGGTACACAGCATTGCATACATGATAGATCCTATGGCTGAGGCATAGGGAATGACTTTCATTTTCTCTCTATCTTCTGCAGTGGTCGGGCATTGAGTCTTACTCAACTTCATACCTTGTAATACAGGCAAGAACCCTTTCTTTGACTGATCCATTTTGAACTTCTTCAAAATCTTATCAAGGTATGTGCTTTGTGAAAGTCCAATTAAGCGTCTTGATCTATCTCTATAAATCTTGATGCCTAATATATAAGCAGCTTCACCGAGGTCTTTCATTGAAAAACTCTTATTCAAGTATCCTTTTATGCTATCCAGAAATTCTATATCATTTCCAATCAACAATATGTCATCCACATATAATATTAGAAATGCTACAGAGCTCCCACTCACTTTCTTGTAAATACAGGCTTCTCCAAAAGTCTGTATAAAACCATATGCTTTGATCACCTCATCAAAGCGTATATTCCAACTCCGAGATGCTTGCACCAGTCCATAGATGGATCGCTGGAGCTTGCATACTTTGTTAGCACCTTTTGGATCGACAAAACCTTCTGGTTGCATCATATACAACTCTTCTTTGAGATATCCATTCAGGAATGCAGTTTTGACATCCATTTGCCAGATTTCATAATCATAAAATGCGGCAATTGCTAACATGATTCGGACAGACTTAAGCATCGCTACAGGTGAGAAAGTCTCATCGTAGTCAACTCCTTGAACTTGTCGAAACCCTTTCGCAACAAGTCGAGCCTTGTAAACAGTAACATTACCGTCTGCGTCGGTCTTCCTCTTGAAGATCCATTTATTTTCGATGGCCTGCCGATCATCGGGCAAGTCAACCAAAGTCCACACTTTGTTCTCATACATGGATCCCATCTCAGATTTCATGGCTTCAAGCCATTTTGCGGAATCTGGGCTCATCATCGCTTCCTCATAGTTCGCAGGTTCATCATGGTCTAGTAACATGATTTCCAGAACTGGGTTGCCGTACCACTCTGGTGCGGAACGTACTCTGGTTGATCTACGATGTTCAGCAGAAACTTGATCCGAAGTTTCATGATCATCATCATTAACTTCCTCACTGATTGGTGTAGGAATCACTGGAAAAAAATTCTGTGATGTACTACTTTCCAATCCGGGAGAAGGTACAATTACCTCATCAAGTTCTACTTTCCTCCCACTCACTTCTTTCGAGAGAAACTCCTTCTCTAGAAAGGATCCATTCTTAGCAACGAATATCTTGCCTTCGGATTTGTATTAGAAGGTGTACCCAACAGTCTCTTTTGGGTATCCTATGAAGACACATTTCTCCGACTTGGGTTCGATCTTATCAGGTTGAAGCTTTTTCACATAAGCATCGCAGCCCCAAACTTTAAGAAACGACAACTTTGATTTCTTGCCAAACCATAGTTCATAAGCTGTCGTATCAACGGATTTAGATGGTGCCCTATTTAACGTGAATGCAGCTGTCTCTAAAGCATAACCCCAAAACGATAGTGGTAAATCGGTAAGAGACATCATAGATCGTACCATATCCAATAAAGTACGGTTACGACGTTCAGACACACCATTACGCTGTGGTGTTCCGGGTAGCGTGAGTTGTGAAACTATTCCACATTGTTTCAAATGAAGACCAAACTCGTAACTCAAATATTATCCTCCACGATCAGATCGTAGAAACTTTATTTTCTTGTTACGATAATTCTCTACTTCACTCTGAAATTCTTTGAACTTTTCAAATGTTTCAGACTTGTGCTTCATTAAGTAGATATACCCATATCTGCTCAAATCATCAGTGAAGGTCAGAAAATAACGATACATGCCGCGAGCTTCAACACTCATTGGCCCACACACATCGGTATGTATGATTTCCAACAAATCTGTTGCTCGCTCCATAGTTCCGGAGAACGGAGTTTTAGTCATCTTGCCCATGAGGCATGGTTCGCAAGCACCAAGTGATTCATAATCAAGTGATTCCAAAAGTCCATCACTATGGAGTTTCTTCATGCGTTTTACACCAATATGACCTAAACGGCAGTGCCACAAATAAGTTGCACTATCATTATTAACCTTGCATCTTTTGGTTTCAATATTATGAATATGTGTATCACTACAATCGAGATCCAATAAAAATAGACCACTCTTCAAGGGTGCATGACCATAAAAGATATTATTCATAAAAATAGAACAACCATTATTCTCTGATTTGAATGAATAACCGTCTCGCAACAAACAAGATCCAGATATAATGTTCATGCTCAAAGCTGGCACCAAATAACAATTATTTAGGTCTAATACTAATCCCGAAGGTAGATGTAGAGGTAGCGTGCCGACGGCGATCACATCGACTTTGGAACCATTTCCCACGCGCATCGTCACCTCGTCCTTAGCCAATCTTCGTTTAATCCGTAGTCCCTGTTTCGAGTTACAAATATTAGCAACCGAACCGGTATCAAATACCCAGGTACTACTACGAGCATTAGTAAGGTACACATCAATAACATGTATATCACATATACCTTTGTTCACCTTGCCATCCTTCTTATCCGCCAAATACTTGGGGCAGTTCCGCTTCCAGTGTCCAGTCCCCTTGCAGTAGAAGCACTCAGTTTCAAGCTTGGCTCCAGACTTGGGTTTCTTCGTGGGAGTAGCAACTGTCTTGCTATTCTTCTTGAAGTTCCCCTTCTTTCCCTTGCCCTTTTTCTTGAAACTAGTGGTCTTGTTAACCATCAACACTTGATGCTCCTTCTTGATTTCTACCTCCGCAGCCTTGAGCATAGCGAAGAGCTCAGGAATTGTCTTTTGCATCCCTTGCATATTATAGTTCATCACAAAGCCTTTATAGCTTGGTGGCAGTGATTGAAGAACTCTATCAATAACACTATCCTCGTCAACTTTGCAACCAAGTTGAGTCATATGATTGTAGTACCCAGACATTCTGAGCAAGTGTTCACTGATAGAACTATTCTCCTCCATCTTGCAGCTGTAGAACTTATTGGAAATCTCATATTTCTCAATTCGGGCATTTGCTTGAAATATTAACTTCAACTCCTGGAACATCTCATATGGTCCATGACGTTCAAAACGTCGTTGAAGTCCCGGTTCTAAGCCGTAAAGCATGGCACACTGAACTATCGTGTAGTCATCAGACCACGACTGCCAGACGTTCAAAGTGTCTACATTAGCGGGAGGGGGCTTGTCACCTAGCGGTGCTTCAAGGACATAATTCTTCTGTGCAGCAATGAGGATAATCCTCAAGTTACGGACCCAGTCCGTGTAATTGCTACCATCATATTTCAACTTAGCTTTCTCTAGGAATGCATTAAAATTCAAAGGAACGGTAGCACGGGCCATTGATCTACAACAACATAGATATGCAAAAACTATCAGGACTAAGTTCATGATAAATTAAAGTTCAATTTAATCATATTAATTTAAAGAACTCCCACTTAGATAGACATCCCTCCGGTCATCTAAATGATCATGTGATCCAAATCAACTAAACCATGTCCGATCATCACGTGAGATGGAGTAGTTTCAATGGTGAACATCTTATGTTGATCATATCTACTATATGATTCACGCTCAAACTTTCGGTCTCCAGTGTTCCGAGGCCATATCTGCATATGCCAGGCTCGTCAAGTTTAACCCGAGTATTCTGCGTGTGCAAAAACTGGCTTACACCCGTTGTATTTGAACGTAGAGCTTATCACACCCGATCATCACGTGGTGTCTCGGCACGACGAACTTTCGCAACGGTGCATACTCAGGGAGAACACTTATACCTTGAAATTTAGTAAGGGATCATCTTATAATGCTACCGTCGTTCTAAGCAAAATAAGAAGCATAATAAGATAAACATCACATGCAATCAAAATATGTGACATGATATGGCCATCATCATCTTGTGCTTTTGATCTCCATCTCCAAAGCACCTTCATGATCACCTTCGTCACCGGCGCGACACCTTGAT
Organism: Secale cereale; assembly: GCA_902687465.1. NCBI lineage: Eukaryota > Viridiplantae > Streptophyta > Magnoliopsida > Poales > Poaceae > Secale > Secale cereale. Next base: position 244,162,570 of record LR738715.1, on the reverse strand, counting down.
CTCCATCGTAGCATCGTTGTCGTCTCGCCAACTATTGCTTCTACGACTATCGCTACCTCTTAGTGATAAAGTAAAGCAATTACATGGCGATTGCATTTCATACAATAAAGCGACAACCATATGGCTCCTGCCAGTTGCCGATAACATTACAAAACATGATCATCTCATACAAAACCGTATAACTCATCATGTCTTGACCATATCACATCACAACATGCCCTGCAAAAACAAGTTAGACGTCCTCTACTTTGTTGTTGCAAGTTTTACGTGGCTGCTACGGGCTTAGCAAGACCCGTTCTTACCTACGCATACAAAACCACAACGATGTTTCGTCAAGTATGTGCTGTTTTAACCTTCACAAGGACCGGGCGTAGCCACACTTGATTCAGCTAAAGTGAGAGAGACAGACACCCGCCAGTCACCTTTAAGCAACGAGTGCTCGTAACGGTGAAACCAGTCTCGCGTAAGCGTACGCGTAATGTCGGTCCGGGCCGCTTCATATCACAATACCGCCGAAGCAAAGTATGACATGCTGGTAAGCAGTATGACTAGTATCGCCCACAACTCATTGTGTTCTACTCGTGCATATCATCTACGCATAGACCTGGCTCATGATGCCACTGTTGGGGAACGTAGTATTTTAAAAAATTCTACGATCACGCAAGATCTATCTACCAGATGCATAGCAACGAGAGGGAAGAGTGTGTCTACGTACCCTCGTAGACCGGAAGCGGAAGCGTCAAGTGACGCAGTTGATATAGTCGAACTTCTTCGCGATTCAACCGATCAAGCACCGAACGTACGGCACCTCCGCGTTCAGCACACGTTCAGCTTGATGACGTCCCACGAGCTCTTGATCCAGTTGAGCTTCACGGGAGAGTTTCGTCAGCACGACGGCGTGGTGACAGATATGATGTATTCACCGGCGCAGGGCTTCGCCTAAGCACCGCGACGGTATGACCGAGGTGTGTTTCTGTGGAGGGGGGCACCGCACACGGCTGGAACAATTCAACTTGTGTGTCTTTGGGTGCCCCCCTGCCCCCATATATAAAGGAGCAAGGGGGGAGGCCGGTCGGCCCTCCTATGGTGCGGCTAGGGTGCAATCCTACTAGGAATAGGATTGCAATCCTATTCCTAGTAGGAACTACCAAGGAAGGAAGAGAGGGAAAGGAAAAGAGGGAGAGGTGGCGCCCCCCCCCCCCCAATCCTAGTCCAACTAGGATCCCTAGGTGGGGCGCCGGCCAGCCTCTATGGGCTGCCTCTCTCCTTTCCTTAAGGCCCACTATGGACCATCCCCCTTCGTAGGGGGTTCCGGTAACCCCCTCCGGCAATCCCGTTAAATCCGAAACTTTTCCGGAACACTTCCGGTGTCCGAATATAGTCGTCCAATATATCAATCTTTATGTCTCGGACATTCCGAGACTCCTCGTCATGTCCGTGATCTCATCCGGGACTCCGAACTACCTTCGGTACATCAAAACTCATAAACTCATAATACCGATCGTCATCAAACGTTAAGCGTGCGGACCCTACGGGTTCGAGAACTATGTAGACATGACCGAGACTCATCTCCGTTCAATAACCAATAGCGGAACCTAGATGTTCATATTGACTCCTACATATTCTACGAAGATCTTTTATCGGTCAAAACCGCATAACAACATACGTTGTTCCTTTTGTCATCGGTATGTTACTTGCCCGAGATTCGATCGTCGGTATCTCCATACCTAGTTCAATCTCGTTACCGGCAAGTCTCTTTACTCGTTCCGTAACACATCATCTCGTGACTAACTCATTAGTCTTTTGCTTGCAAGGCTTATTGTGATGTGTGTTACCGAGAGGGCCCAGAGATACCTCTCCGACACTCGGAGTGACAAATCCTAATCTTGATCTATGCCAACACCACGAATACTTTCGGAGACACCTGTAGAGCATCTTTATGATCACCCAGTTACGTTGTGACGTTTGATAGCACACAAGGTGTTCCTACGGTATTCGGGAGTTGCATAATCTCATAGTCACAGGAACATGTATAAGTCATGAAGAAAGCAATAGCAGTAAAACTAAACGGTCATAGTGCTATGCTAACGGATGGGTCCTGTCCATCACATCATTCTCCTAATGATGTGATCCCGTTGATCAAATGACAACTCATGTCTATGGCTAGGAAACATAACCATCTTTGATCAATGAGCTAGTCTAGTAGAGGCATACTAGGGACATACTGTTTTGTCTATGTATCCACACATGTACTAAGTTTCCGGTTAATACAATTCTAGCATGAATAAAAGACATTTATCATGATATAAGGAAATACAAATAACATCTTTATTATTGCCTCTAGGGCATATTTCCTTCAGTATCACCATGTTTGCTTGTTAGCCTCCTATTGTAACCATGAATCCGTGTAACCACCCAACCTAGCAAACCTTTGTTTGGCTATGTAAGCTTCGCTCAACCCCTCTTATAGCATTGCTAGTTGCAGGAGAAGATTTGAAGATTATTGCTTCTTGTTGAAGTTATTGTTGGGATATCACACTATATAAACTCTTAAACTAAATCATCTATATATTGGTAATGGGTGGAAGGCTAAGCCTCTTGCTTGGTGATTTTTCCGCTCATGCCGCCCTAGGAACCATATAAACTGGTGTTATGTTCCTTGATTATGCGTCCCTAACACTGTTGGGGTTTATGGGCCCCCCTCGATAACCCGCTTAGCGCTAAACCTTTTCCAGCAAGGCCCAACATTGGTACTCCTTTTGCCTAATAACTAAAACTTGCATAGGGACTATCTATCCCGTGATCTTAATTAACAACCCACGGGCCAGTGCTCCACATGAGTGTTGGTCCAACCGGGCCGACTGCGGGGCCACCACGAGGAAACTCGAGGATTGGTATTTTCCTGTAGGCTGTCCCATCCGGTCGTGGCCTGAGACTAGATACGCGCGGCTATTGTCAGGGTGTCGGCACGCCGGGAGGTCTTGCTGGATTAGTTTTACCTTAGTCGGAATATCTTGAGCACGGGATTCCGAGAATATCTTGAGCACGGGATTCCCACCTTGGAGTTGCGACTCCGCAGAGCGTGAGCTTGTAATGAGCTAAGTTCGGACACCCCTGCAGGGTTTCGAACTTTCGAAAGCCGTGCCCGCGGTTATGTGGCAGATGGGAATTTGTTAATATCCGGTTGTAGAAAACTTGACACCATGTTCGGAATACACTACCAGCGTGAGTAACCATGACGGTCATTTTCTGAAAGGGGTTCGGGAAGTGAACACGGTGGGGTTATGATTGACGTGCCTAGATAGGATCGCTTTGTGATCACTTTGACGCTCGTGGCACTTCTCTTCTCGCTCTAAACACGTAAGCTAGTGCTAGTGTGGCTGCAACCTTTATTTCTTCAGCCTTGTTCCGCACCCAAGGCTTAGATAGTTTTGCTACCCGTGAACGGGATTGTTGAGTCCTCCATGGCTAACAGATTTCTACACGACACCAGATGCATGTACTATGGTGGACTACAAAGGTGACGGCACGTAGTTGTACTGGGAGTTCGATGAAGAACGTAGTCGATACTATGTGCACTACCCCGATAATCTGTAGTGGCTTCTACTAGGGGCGATTCGTACCTTGTGGATTTATTTATTTGGTATCTTTCATTTGGATCTTCGTCCGTAGTCGGACTATGATGTTATTTGGATGATGATTTGCTTTCGTAATGTATTGTGTGATGTGGCGAGTGTAAGCCAATTATCCTTTTGCAATTTCATCCCTATTTTTACATGAGTCGTGCAAAGATACCATACTTGAGATCATTCTAGTATGGGCTTATACCTTTAAGTCGTGCCTCGACACGTAGGAGGTATAATCCCATACTGGGCATTACAAGTTGGTATTCAGAGCCTTCTCCGACCTAGAAGCCCCCACTAATTGATCGAATCGTTGATGGTTGAGTCTAGGCACACACTTGAAAATGTTTTGAGTCCTATATATATATCGGAGTGTAGGATTTCTTTTTGCTCCTCATCTCTTTTCACTCTGGTGAGGACTCCTGACAATTACTTATCTCTTCTACTCTCAAAAATTTCACAAATTTTTTTTTAGGTTCACGCGAGTATTGTTTGGATTGTTCCGATGTCTTTGTGATGAGAACATTGTTCTCGATGCCTCCTGTCATTTAGGGGTTGTGGCAGTATCCCGGGGAGTTGAGCTCCGAGGTGTTGTCGTCATAAATATATCGCAGCAGTTCTAGAATACTTAAGACGGCCGACATCGAAAACTCTCCTATGCGGTTAGTGGCAAGATAACCCCGACATCACCCAGTACTGGGGAGGTAGTTCGGGAGTATTGCCATAGCTTGTATAGTAGATGCGTTTCGAAGGTCCGAGGTAAATGGTTTCCGGAAATAACTGGTTATGTGTTGAAGGATGGATACAGTTGGATGTAGGATTAGAGTTGAGTGCGCGATGCTTCCCCTGTATCCCCAACACCTGATTGCATAACTGGAAACTTTCGGAAATTAATAGGTGGGTTCATCTAGTAGTTCGTAGGCATTCTTCCAAGGAATGCATGATATGAAGTTCGGGGTTCTACATTGAGTGAAGTAGTTTTATGGGCGTTGTTCCGATCGGGAGTTGCATCTTAAAGGGTCCTTGGCTATGCTGATCCGGGGATTGCAAAACCCTTTTGTAACACGTTCCATAAGCTTTCAGCACGAATATGTCGAACGAAGCTTCTATCATGTATTTGTTCTATCTGCTCCTTGTTGTTTTTATTTACCTTTTGTTCTCCCAAGTGGCTTCTCGTGAAGATTGTTGTATCATTAAACTGTGGATTACATTCGTTCATCTTGTTCGAATGTTCTTGTGAAGACTTATGTTGTAATTTCTAGCCGTTGATTCAGCTTATATAATTTTCTTAATCCATGGCTAATAGTTGTCATCTCATTCAGGATGGCTCCTAAAAGGGTTCCCAACGCTAGCCCAGAGGGTGAAGAAGTTCCTGATCGTCCTCCTTCCCCTCCTCCTCCGTCTGAGGCCTGGAGAGCAATTATGCAAGCGACGAACCAGAACAACCAGATGCTTATGCAAATGATGCAGAACATTCAAGCAAATCAAGCAAATCAAGGTGCTCATGGGAACCAAGGCCAAGGCAATTTGTTCAACCAACCTCACTTTGCTACACTCAACCAGTTCCTGGCAAACCAACCAAAGGCATTCAGTTACTGTGTGGACCCTCTAGATGCTGAAGACTGGATAACAGATATCAAGAAGCATTTCGAGTGCAGTAACGTGAGACCTGAGGACTATGTGAAGTTTGCCGCCTTCCAACTCAAGGACCAAGCCGCTGATTGGTGGCAGCAGTACAAAGACTCCAGAGAAGGGCGTGAAATCTCGTGGGCTGACTTCTGCAAGGATTTTCGCTCTCACCACATTCCAACAAGTGTCATCGAAGGTATGCGTGAGCAATTCCGCAACCTGAAGCAAGGCTCAATGTCTGTTTATCAATACAATGTCAAGTTCCAGAACCTTGCCCGCTATGCCAAGCAAGACATCCCAGATGCCAAGAGCAAGATTTATCAGTTCCGTGGTGGTCTGAAGGATGAACTCCAACTAGCTCTCACCCTGTTCGAGCCTGATGAATTTGATCAATTCTATAACATGGCACTTAAGCAAGAGGCAGCCCAGCTCAAGATGGAAGCTTCCAAAAAGAGGATCAGAGATGTCATTCACTCCTCCTCTTCTTCCCAAGTGGTCGCAAAGTAGCAGAAGTTTTGGCTTCCACCTCCTCCAGTGATCCGACCTCCCAACAACAACAACAAGCATTCTGGTGGCCGTGGTTTCTCCCACCCACACAACCAAGGCAATTAGTCCAAGTCGCAGTACCAAGCTTCTAGACCAAGTGTTCCTCCTCCTCGTCCAGTTTCTGAGCTCACTTGCTACAAATGTGGTCTGAAGGGTCATTATTCCAACAAGTGCACCAACCAGAGGCGCCTTCCGCCTCCTCCACCTGTCAGTGCTGCTATTGTCAAGCACAATCCCAAGCATGCAAGAGTGAACCTGATGAGTGCAGCTAAAGCAGAAAATTCTTCTGATGTGATAATTGGTAATCTTCCAGTTAACTCTATTCCTGCAAAGGTCTTGTTTGATTCTGGTGCATCACTTTCCTTCATATCATGTCCATTTGCATCTAAGCATAACGTGGGCATAGTGGACTTGCCAAAGAGGTTATCTGTTATTTCTCCGGGTAAACACATGACTTCCACCTCAAAGGCTCCAGATGTATCTATTCGTATGGGTGATTGCTGCTTTCTGGCTTCTCCGGTTGTTCTCGGCAACTCCGACATTGATCTTATTCTTGGGATGGATTGGCTTTCTCAGCATGATGCTCACATTGATTGTGCAAATAAGGAAGTCAAGCTTACTCATCCTGACGAAGACGTGATTATCTTCACCTCTCGAGATAACACAATCAGGCTATTCTCTCTCAATGACAAGGGCGAGATTAATGCCATCTCTCAAATTCCGGTGGTCAATGAATACGAAGACGTTTTCCCTGAAGAGCTTACAGGCATGCCTCCGCATCGTCAAGTTGAATTTGTCATTGAACTCGAGCCCGGTACCGAGCCAGCATGTCGGCGTCCGTACAAGCTTTCCCCTGGAGAGTTGAAGGAGTTGAAGAGACAACTCGATGAGCAAGCGTGTATGGGTCTAATCAGGCCTAGCAGTTCTCCTTGGGGCTGTGGTGTCTTATTTGTCAAGAAGAAGGATGGCACGGAGCGCCTTTGCGTTGATTACCGGCCATTGAACAATAAGACAATAAAGAACAAGTATCCGCTCCCCAACATCAATGAATTGTTCGATCAGCTCAAAGGAGAAAAAGTGTTCTCAAAGCTCGATCTCCGGATGGGTTATCACTAGATCCGTATCCGTGAAGAAGATATTTACAAGACTGCATTCAGAACAAGCTATGGCTCCTATGAATACACAGTCATGTCTTTTGGCCTCGCAAATGCTCCACCCACCTTCTCGAGAATGATGCACTACATATTCAAGCCTTACACCAATGAATTTGTGCTCGTCTATCAGGATGACATCTTGGTATTCTCCAAGAATGAAGAGCATCATGCCAAGAACCTCTGTTTGGTTCTCGACAGACTCCGTGAACATAAGTTCTATGCCAAGTTCTCCAAGTGCGAATTCTGGCTCGATAAGGTCTTATATCTGGGCCATATCATCTCTGCTGACGGTATTGTTGTCAACCCCGAGAAAGTTGAAGCGATTGTCAACTGGGAACCCCCTCAGAACGTCAAGCAACTCAGAAGCTTCCTTGGTCTCGCTAGCTATTGCGGAAGGTTTGTTGAGAACTTCTCCGAGATTGCCAAGCCTCTCTCCAACTTGCTGCAGAAGAATGTCAAGTACAAATGGTCTCCAGATTGTGATGTGGCATTCAAAACACTCAAAGAAAAGCTCATCCCTGCTCCGGTCCTTACCCCTCCGGATGAGTCCAAGCCCTACGAAGTATTCTGTGATGCTTCTCTTCAAGGACTTGGTGGTGTTCTAATGCAAGACAAGAAAATTGTGGCATACACTTCTCGTCAATTGAAGCCAAATGAGAAGAACTACCCCACACATGATCTCGAGCTAGCAGCAGTGGTACACGCCTTTATCACGTGGAGACACCTTCTGTTGGGCAGAAAAGTGGACATCTTCACCAATCACAAGAGCTTGAAGTACATCTTCACACAGCCGAACCTGAACCTTCGCCAGACTCGTTGGGTTGAAATGATCCAAGAGTATGATCCAAGCATCGAATACACACCTGGCAAGGCCAATGTCATTACATATGCCTTCAGCAGATTGGCATATTGCAACAGTCTCCTTATCAAGCCCTTTCAGCCTGAGCTTTGTGAAGCATTCAGGAAGCTCAACCTCCAAGTTGTTCCGCAAGGCTTTCTTTCAAATCTTCAAGTTGCTCCTACCTTGAAAGATCAGATCCGTGAGGCCCAACTCAGTGATGCTATGGTGCAGAAAGTGAAACATGGTATTGCAAAGGGTACTCCCAAATACAAGTGTTATCGCGTTGATGAGAAAGACACCTTGTTCTTTGAGGACAGACTTGTGGTTCCCAAGGGTGATCTCAGGAAGCTCATAATGAACGAAGCACATGACTCCCTCCTCTCCATTCATCCCGGAAGTTCCAAGATGTACCAAGACCTCAAGCAATCTTCCTGGTGGACTCGCATGAAAAGGGAGATTGCCCAATTCGTGAATGAATGTGATGTCTGCACAAGAGTGAAGGCAGAGCATCAACGTCCAGCCGGTCTCCTCCAACCTCTTCCTATTCCCGAGTGGAAATTCGACCACATTGAAATGGATTTCGTCACTGGGTTTCCAGAGTCCAAGAAGGGGAACGATGCTATCTTTGTGGTGATTGACAAGCTAACCAAAGTAGCTCACTTCCTTCCAGTCAAAGAATCCATCAATGCAGCTCAGCTGGCAGAGTTGTACACTTCCAAAATTGTGTCGTTACATGGCATTCCTCAAGTTATCTCCTCGGACCGTGGAAGTTTGTTCACATCCAAGTTCTGGGACTCCTTTCAGTCAGCCATGGGCACTAAGATCCGTTTCAGCACTACGTTTCACCCTCAGACTAATGGTCAAGTCGAAAGAGTGAACCAGATCCTCGAAGACATGCTCAGAGCTTGTGTCATCTCTTTTGGCATGAAGTGGGAAGATTGTCTCCCGTTTGCCGAGTTTTTTACAACAACAGTTTCCAAGCAAGTGCCGGCAAAGCTCCATTTGAAATCCTCTATTGCAGAAAGTGTCGTACTCCTCTCAACTGGTCCGAGACTGGTGAACGCCAACTTCTTGGCAATGACTTGATCTCAGAAGCCGAAGAAATGTGCAAAGTCATACGTGAGAATCTCAAGGCGGCTCAGTCGCGTCAAAAGAGCTACTATGACGGCAAGCATCGTGATTTGGCTTTCGACATTGGAGATCATGCCTATCTCCGTGTTTCTCCTATGAAAGGAACCCAAAGATTCGGTATCAAAGGAAAGCTTGCTCCTAGATACGTGGGCCTTTCAAGATCCTTGGCAAAAGAGGTGATCTAGCCTATCAACTCGAGCTTCCATCCAACTTTGCAAATGTTCCTGATGTGTTTCACGTGTCTCAACTTCGCAAGTGCTTCAAGACACCTGAACGCACCATTCCGTTTGAGGAGATTGATCTTCAACAAGACTTTTCTTACCGTGAGCACCCAGTTGCTATTCTTGAAGAAACCGAGCGCAAGACCCGCAACAAGTCAATCAAGTTCTTGGAAGTTAAGTGGTCACACCATACCGACCGAGAAGCTACGTGGGAACGAGAAGATCACCTTCGTTCCGAGTACCCTTCCTTCTTTCAGTCCTAGATCACGGAATGAGATCTTTTCGTAGTAGAGGAGAGTTTGTAATGCCCCAGATGTAACACTTTCCAAATGTGGCAATATATAAACTTTGGCTTCATCAATTACTTTCCGGGCTCTTCTTTCATTTAGGGTTTCGTCGTTTTATCGTGTGCGTGTGTGCATTTCATTCATGTCATGTTGTCATGTGCATTGCATTGCATTTGTGTTGTCACTTACACTCGGTCCCACTCGTCTCTTCCCGTTGTCCGTTTCGAGTTCCGATGCTCACACACATGCCCATGGCATCCCCGAGTCCTTCTTTCGTGTGTGGCCGTGTAATGTTCCCGGAATGACGTGAGACTTGTCGTGCATTGTTGTTTTGGTACGTGTAGGCTGCCTGTCAAGTTTCGTCGCGTTTGGAGTTCGTTTGGTACTCCAACGGTTAACCTAGTGGGCTAAAAGAACCTCTTCTTTAAGGCCCAAGACCCCCTCCACAACATCCCACTAACCCAGCACAACCCTTCCCATCATCTCGGTCATCGAATCGTGATTGCGTGGCCGAAAACCGCTCCCCATTTGGAGTCTCCTAGCTCCCTATGCCTATAAAAATGTCTCCCCCGTCCAATTTTCGGGCAAAAACCCTAGTCCCACCTCCTCCACCGCCGTCGGACACGTCCGGACGGACCGGACGCGTCCGCCGCCGCCCCCTCAACCAACCAGGAGGCGACATGTCGCCCGGCTTCCTCTCTCCTCCCATGGCCCGCCGGGCCCGTGCGCGGCCCGCCAGGCCGGCGCATCCGCCGCCGCCTGCGTCTCTCCCCGCCGCCGATCTCCCTGGCCTTCGGCCGCGTCGGACGAGCGCGCCGCCGCCGGTCGTCACCCCGCCGTCGGCCCGACCCGCCGCCGGTCGCGGAACTCCGCCGCCCGCCGCCCCCTTCGGACCTCTGCCGCCGCAGTTGTCGCCTCCTCCACCGGGCGTCGGTTGCCTCCGCCACCTCCGCCTCGCCGCCTCGCCGCCGGCCGCTCCGGCCGCCGGAGCCACCGGGCCCGCCGCGCCCCGGCCGATCCAGATCCGCGTCGTCGATCCGGCCGGGACGAACCCTAACGGGTCGGATGTCACACCCTGCATTTTGTAACATGTTATTTATAACTTTGAAGCATGAAAATTTGGACCAACAAAAATTTTTAGCATCATTTGGCTTTTATTTGGAATTGATTTTTCTTCAATTGCTTTTTCATGTGCTCATTAAAGTCAACTATGACCTCTTGTAGATTTCATCTCCTTATCCAAAACTGCTGCCCAATGATCATGCCAAGTGTTATATAGCAGTATAGTATTTTCTTATAAAATTAATTTGGCCAAAAAGTATTTTATAAATTTAGTTTTCCAAAAACCCCTGAATTGAGATTTGCACTGCAAGTGCTTGATTAAGGGTGTGAAAACTTTTCAAAAGGTTTATTTGAGACCTAGTAGTCATAGGACTCCCATAAACCACAAAGGTATAATTTTAAAAGTTATTTTCTTATTTTATTTAAAAGACTTTTCTTAAGGCCAGAAATGGTCTTTAATAGGGGAAAATTATTTAACTGTTTCAAAAATATTTGCCAAAATTCAGAGAGACTCAGAGGACATATATTGTCCATATATAAGAGTTTCAACACTTGGTAATGTTCAAAATAATGGGCTAAGCCCTCTAAAACCCTTTCTGGATATTTCAAGCTTTTGAAATATTTACAAAGGAATTTTTTTCTAAAAATTCCAGGGAAATTCTATCATGTCATATATGACATATTTGATGATCTTGCAAAGCCTCATGCATTGGAGATCAAAGAAACCTCCTCAAACCCCTTCATAACCATTCTGTCCATATTTTAAGTTTGAGCAACTTTACATTGCCAAACTTGTCCAAATGCTCTCAAACTTGGTGCACATGCTAGGATAGCCTAATAAGGCACCTAGACCAAATGGCACAAGATTTGGAATAGAGCAACTTGATCAGATCACCTCAAAACCCTTTCTGTTCAAATGCAAATTTGAACAACTTTACATTACCAACTTTTTATCTGGAGCCTCAAACTTTGTGAGCATGATCAATACCCCAAATGATGATGCTACACCAAGTGGTGCATCAAGGGGAGATGATTAGCTTGACTCAATCAAGATGAAACTGTTTCTGTTGATTTCTAGGGTTCACCAAAGTTGCATTGGCTAGTTTCTTCAAATGAGCCCAAATTTGGTGAAGCACCCTATTTTCTCATGTCTTTCAGCCCTATCAAGTGCCATATCAATTGGACCTCATTTACTTGATCAAACCATGATCAAACACCTTCTGCAGAAATCTTAAAACCTCTACTTTTACCACTTTCACTTTTCTCCATGGCCTCAGCTCTTTACCACAGACTCATGGGGTTACTAGCAAACCCCAGTAACTCCCCCAGCACCTCATCTCCATGATTGGGGGGTGAAACCTCAACTTTACCCTGCTGGACATCCCACTTTCACCATTTTTACCAGCACCCTCCCTCTCTCTCTACACCACAGAGCATCCAAGGCCTTAGGGCAATTCTTTACTACTCCCTCTACTCACCAGACACTGTTGGGCACGCTGGAATGGACCAAGCCGGCGAGAGCGTGCTGATGCCAGCCATACGCGCGCTCCAGAGCGCGTGAACAGTACGGCTCACACGCTGGCTCGGCCCAATCATCGATCCCCGACAACCTCGAGCCTCCATCTCGCGCCTCCCAACGTGCCTCGACGTCCGCAGCCCCCACCGGTGCTGTCCCCCTCCTCCTGCGCCCTCCAGTGGCCGTCGCCGCACGTGCACCGGCCGCCCGCTTCGGCCACTCTGCTGCTCCACACGCGCGCGCCTCCCTGCTGCTCCCCCGCTCCTCCTCTTGCCTCAGCTGGGCGTGGGACTCGTCCAGCAACACCCCTGGCTCACTCCGCAGCCTCCCGTGCGCTGTAGCGACGAGCCGGAGCTCGCCGGCGCACTGGACCACGGGTCCTCGTCGGGGCCCTATAAATAGGCCTCCCCGAGCCCTTCCAACACCATCACCAGCCTCACCACTCTCCCCTAGTCCCTCCTACACCCTCAGTTTAGCCTCGGAGCGCCCCTGCGCTCGGGATCGACCGGAGCTCCGCCGCGTCGGGCCGCCGGCGATCTCGAGGTACAGGCCTCCCCGGCCCCTCCTTTCGCCCATTTTGGAACCGCAGGACACCCCTGACTCTTTCCCCTCTCCTCACCCCTCTGTTTGCAGTCGGAAATGGCCGCCGCAGCTGACCTCCGACGAGCCTCCGCCGTCGCATCTCGTCGCCGGCGAACCAGGGCTCCCCGCCGAGCCACACCACCACCGTTGCAACCGCAACACGTCGCTGAACCCGACCCTGCCCTCCGTTGCCGTCGCCGTGGCCGGAGTCGACGCCGGTGAGCTCGCCGCCGCCGTGACCGCGGGGTTAGGGATGACAGGCGGGCCCCGCCTGTCATCCTCCCACCTCTCTCCCCTCCTCTGAGCCACTGACCCACGGGCCCCGCCCGTCAGGTTTGAAACCTGACGTGTGTGCGCGCTGGCTCCGTGCGGCCAGGCCGAGCCGTTTGGGCCGTGCACTGTGGCCACTTCTGGCCCAGTGCACAGGAACCCTTTTTCTTTTTCTTTTCTGTTAATGTTTCAAACATTTATGCAGAAAAGAATATTGATCCAAATTAATTATTTCCAACTCCTAAAATCTTGTAATATTCCAACCTAATTAATGGTACTACTTTCATTCAAATCCATGAAACTTTTCTGTACTGTTCAAATTTAAATTCAAATTTGAGCAGTATAACTCCTGTTCAAAAATCAATATGTCCTATTCTGCAACTCCAAAACTTCAACTAAGATTTTTCCCCATCTTAGAAAACTCTCTAGTATTTTACAAAAATGAGTTGACATTTTTCTGAGCACTTTGGTTTTTCTGTTTTATTTGTATTCTTATTTTTCCGTTATTATTATGCGACGTATAGATCCCGTATTTGACGAAGTTGCTGTGGAAGAAGAAGGAGAAGGACTAGAAGACTTTGAAGACCAAGCTAATCCAGGCAAGCAGCCCTTTGACCATGATACACTTGTTCTCGGAACCCGTTTGTTTCCGATACATGATGATTAGGGTTACGAGGGTAACCTAGATGAACCACCACATGATGCATGCTTTATCCTTGATCTTGCTATATGATAAGCAACATGCAATAGGTGGCCATGATGCTTATATGATGCATGACATGGTCTTGATCTTACTATGTGCTAGATGACTTGCATATGGTTAGTAGACATGAAAAGTGATGCATGTGAGACATGATCCTCCATGGTTGGAGTCTTTGCATAAAACCCCGTCGGGTGCCATTTATGCCCGAGGGTGATGATGATAATGAGATTGGGTGACCACTTGATGACGAAGTGGTGTGCCAAGGCAAGTGTGTGTGTTTTTCAAACGGATTGGTTGAAGTTGCGACCGTTATTCCAACCATACATGTGCAACCACACTACCCCTTATGGGACGGGGCTTTATTGATTACTTAGGTCGATACTAGCATGGTGCCCGCATTACTAGTGACGGGAAGACTTGAGGTCTTTCCCGGGACGGGGTCGTGCTTGGATAGACGGCCATGACTGTTTTTACAGGGCACCGGACACACCGTTGGCCCCTTCGGGTACGCGTGAACATTGAAATTGGGGCAAGTCCCGTGATCTATTGTTTGTACCCCAAGGCCGTGTGCCAGCGAGTGGACTCTATGTTAGTGTCGTCTAAGGAAAGGTAATGACCGGGTGCTTACCCCGGGTACTTGAGGTACCGCGGGTCGTGGATGACACGGAAGTTCCCCGGATCTTGTGGGTAAAGTGCGCAACCTCTACAGAGTGTCAAACTATTCGAATAGCCGTGTCCACGGTCATGGACAGTTGGGTAACCGCTCTTGGGCTATGTCCAATGTTTGTAAAACCATGCGTGTGTGTGTGATGAGTCAAGATGGTGACTTGACTCATGAGATGAATCATATTCATGTTGATGTCGGTAACCTGTTCTCGAGGTTACACGAGGTTATTGATGCATAAGCTTGATGATAACATATTGTTCTAGCCTCCTGCTAGATCGTTCATTTTTATTCAATTGCATTGTTTCTTGAACCACATCATGGGTTGCTTGCGAGTACATTCAAAGTACTCATTGGCTTGCCACTGGTTATTTAATTGGCCAGGCCTGGAAGAGCAGGATTATGAGGAAGAGTTCTTTGGAGACGACCATGCGAACTAGGACGCTATCCCAGTCAGAATGCCTGTAGGGTTAAGGCAGATGGCATGGGTTCTACCCGCTTTACCGAAGACTTCCGCTATTTGAGTATTTGCTATTCAGCCCGTGAGGCTCTATCTATGTAAGACTTGGCCATGATGGCCTTAATTCGTGTAAGACTATTTGTATGGATGTAAGACTCTTGTTATTTCTGCTTCTGTGTGTTCAGTGAGCATTGATCTCTGGGATCACTGTACACGTGCATTCGGTGATCTCGACTTCTAAGTCGGGGTCCCCACAGAGCTGGTATCAGAGCCATCCTGACTGTAGGAAGCCTTAGTTAGCATGGGCGTTAGTTGGTTGAGACCCCTTTTTCAAAACCTTCTGAACCTCTCTTCTTTTCTAAACCTGAGATTTCCTCAGCTTATTAACCCCTCCTATTCCACCTTTGTAGATGGTCGCTGTTCCCGAAGAGCACCTGACCACTGGGTTTCCCCTGCTTCTCGAGGATAGCCTCCAGGAGTGTCAGTTCCACCGAGCACCCATCCTCACCTACCACGAGCATTGGGTGAGCGATACTGAGGTGGAGTACCACGTGGAAGTGATTGTGAAGGCAAACGATCCTCCCACAAGTTGGTTCTTCGAGGGACCCCAGATGACGACACTACCACTCGCTGCCGAGGCTGCTGCACTCAAGGCACTAACCCGTCTCCGCGAGCTTCTTCCGGAGATGGCAGCCAAGATGGCAACTCGCTTCTTACCTTACCGGAAGGAAGGTGACGAAGAAAGCAGCGCACTAGCCCCTCCACTGAAGGATGGACTCTCGCTTCGGTTCCAGACCTACTTCAGTCTATGTGCCGACAGCTTGGCACAAGACTTGGCCTCGGAATCCATGAAGCTTCGAGAAGAACTTTACAAGACCAAGGCACTTCTTCGTCGAGCTCAAGAGAAGGCAAACAGGATTAAGAAGGAAGGAGCACCTTCTGGACAATCCGCTATCGCATATCGAGGCGGAAGGCCCTCCGAGGATGTGTCTTCCAAGGGGGAAGAACCACCTCGGCGACGCCGGATGACCGCAAGGGAATATCGCAAGCTTTTCCCTGCACCACCGTCGAAGCACCGTCGCATCCAACTCCTCCACTCCCCCACTCCCTCAAGCAATAAGGGAGCTCAGTCAGATGAAGACAAGGAGGAAGACCCAAAAGAGCCGGAATACGCGACCGAGCATTCCGCCGCTTAGGCATTATTCGCTACTCGGATATGCCCGTTGTAACCCCTACGGTAGGATAGGTCGTGTAACCCCTATGCGCAGTCGAGTCCTTGTATGGTTCATATGAAGCCATCTAGTGCTAGCTTTTGCCGTGTCTGGATGTAAGTCGTAATCTTCCTTCGGGAATGTGTAAACGACTACATCACCCATTTGGATTTTAATGAATGTGTTTTGGCCTTCCGGCCCTTGCATGATTTGATTTAGTGTCACACCCACCCCCTTACTAGGCACCCATCTATCTTGCTTTTCCTCTTCCAAGTCATGAGACCTTTTACCGCTCCAACAGGATGCCTGTTGTAACTCGTACTGGTAACTCTACCCAGCAGCCCGAAGCCGGAGCATCCTCTCAGCCAGAGGCAGACCACGACCAAACCAACGACCAAGCTCCACCACCACCTCCTCCAAGCATGGACATGGCTCAGCTTCTCCAAGCTTTCCGAGAGGAACGCCAAGCCAACACTGCAGCTCTTCAGCTGATTGCTCAAGCTGTTGCCAACAACCGCCAGCCGGCGGGGAATGGCAATGGACGTTCCACGTTGGCAGAGTTCAAGAAGCATGCACCACCAACCTTCATCGAGACTGCTGAACCCCTGGATGCTGATGACTGGGTCCGTTCCATTGAGGAGATTCTGGAACTAGTCGGATGCACCGAAGATCGCGAGAAGGTGGCTTATGCAGCCCACTGCCTCGGGGGAACCGCAAGAGCTTGGTGGGATGGATTCAAGGTCATGCATGCTGAACAAGACATCACTTGGGTTAACTTCAAGGCAGAATTCCGCAAGGCCCACATTCCTTCTGGAGTCATGGCTATCAAAAAGCGCGAGTTCCGAGCCCTGAAGCAAGGAAGTGGCACTGTCAAGGAGTACATGCAGAAGTTCAGTATTTTGTCAAGGTATGCCCCTGAGGATGTCAGCACTGATGCTGCCAAAAGGGAGCGCTTCATGGAAGGCCTTAATCAGACTCTGCAGTATTCGCTTGTCGTGTGCGACTGCCCGTCTTTCCCTGACCTGGTAAACAAGGCACTTATGCTTGAAGATAAGCGGCGTGCTTTGGAAGACACTCGCAAGCGCAAGTTGATCAGTAAGGGAAGTTCCAGCAACCAGAAGCCTCGTCCGTGGCAGTCAGCCCCGGCCAAGCCAACCTATCAGCAGCCAAGAGCTCCTGCACCTCGTGCCAACCCTCAGCCTCAGCAGTATGCCAACCCCAGGCCAGCTTTCAACCCCAATACCAATGGTGGCAACAAGATCAACACTCCAAATCAAGTCACTTGTTTTGGGTGTGGTCAGCCCGGACACATCTCCAGGGTGTGCCCCAACAAGAAGCCTGATGCCCCGCGCCCCAATGCGCAGAACCAGGGACAAGGCCGTGGAGTGCCACCAAGGAACCCAGCTCCTCGCAATCCACCGAACTATGGGAAGGGGCGTGTGAATCACGTCACTGCTGAAGAAGCCCAGGAAGACCCGGACGTCGTGCTGGGTACGTTCCTTGTCAACTCAGCACCTGCAACTGTCTTGTTTGATTCTGGAGCAACGCATTCATTTGTCACTCAAAGATTTGCATTAAAAAGTGGCATGACCCCTACACCCCTGAATAACCCTATGGTGGTACAAACCCCCGGAGCCGAGATGAGAGCCAAGATAGGCTGTAAAGGAGTCAGTATTACCATTAACGGTGTAGACTTCCTAGCAGACCTTATCGTCCTGAGATCGCAAGGCTTGGATGTGATCCTAGGTATGAATTGGCTCAGCAAGCACCAAGGCTTGTTAGACTGTGCCAATCGGACAGTCACTGTGACCAATGACCAAGGTGTAGAAGTCAAGTTTGCCCCCAACTCCTCTTCCGCTCAAGCCGCTAAAATCAACTGTCTGTCTGAAGTTGGGCTAGACCAAGTACCGGTGGTATGTGAGTATCCTGATGTCTTTCCGGATGAGCTACCGGGAATGCCCCCTGACCGTGACATTGAGTTCATCATCGAGCTCGTGCCCGGAGCAGGACCCATCTATAAGAAGCCTTATAGAATGGGGACGGAAGAATTAGCCGAGTTGAAGAAGCAGCTAGAAGAGCAGCTAAGGAAAGGATTCATCCGCCCGAGTGCCTCCCCTTGGGGATCTCCTGTTCTGTTTGTGGCAAAGAGGGACGGTACCATCCGCTTATGCATTGACTATCGTTCCCTCAATGAAGTTACAATCAAGAACAAGTACCCACTTCCCAAGATCGAAGATCTGTTTGATCAACTCAGCGGAGCCAAGGTATTCTCCAAGATCGACCTCAGATCTGGGTATTACCAGCTGAAGATCAGACCCCAAGATATTCCGAAGACGGCATTCGTAACCAGATATGGCCTGTACGAGTGCACGGTCATGTCTTTTGGGTTAACCAATGCCCCAGCTTACTTCATGTACCTCATGAATAAAGTCTTCATGGAATATTTGGACAAGTTCGTTGTTGTCTTCATTGATGACATCCTTGTGTTCTCGAAGTCGGAGGAAGAACATGAGCAGCATTTGAGGATGGTCCTAGATAAGCTTCG
Source organism: Secale cereale (assembly GCA_902687465.1). Taxonomy (NCBI): domain Eukaryota; kingdom Viridiplantae; phylum Streptophyta; class Magnoliopsida; order Poales; family Poaceae; genus Secale; species Secale cereale. The sequence goes on along the minus strand of LR738715.1, from coordinate 244,144,125 downwards.
TGAGCACCAACTGTATGCCAAGTTCAGCAAGTGCGAGTTTTGGCTGCACGAAGTTGGATTCTTAGGTCATGTCTTGACCGAAGAAGGATTATCAGTTGATCCTGCAAAAGTCGAAGCTGTGACCCAATGGCAATCTCCAACGACCGTCAAGGAAGTCAGAAGCTTCCTCGGATTGGCGGGCTATTACCGCAAGTTCGTGGAAGGATTCTCTAGCATTGCACGACCAATGACTCAGCTCCTCAAGAAGGACAAGAAGTTCGAGTGGACGCCAAAATGCGAAGAGAGCTTCCAAGAGCTCAATAAGAGATTGACCACCGCCCCAGTTCTGGCAACACCTGATATTCACAAGGAGTTCGTGATATATTGTGATGCCTCTCGAACCGGATTGGGAAGCGTTTTGATGCAAGAAGGCCGCGTCATAGCATACCTCTCCAGGCAGCTACGACCTCACGAGGAGAACTACGCTACTCACGATCTTGAGCTAGCGGCAGTAGTTCATGCCTTGAAGACATGGCGGCATTACCTCCTAGGGAAACGGTGTGAGATTTACACAGACCACAAAAGTCTGAAGTATATTTTCACCCAAAAAGAGTTGAACATGAGGCAGCGAAGATGGTTGGAACTCATCAAGGATTATGACCTCAGTGTTCAGTATCACCCTGGGAAGGCCAACGTGGTGGCCGATGCCTTAAGCAGGAAGGCTTGCACTTTGAATGTCATTATTCGAGAAAGACAGCCAGCCTTGTTTAAGGAGATCGAACAATTCAGTTTGGAATTGGTCACCCCTGGATTTCTGGATCATTTGGAAGTCAGACCAACCCTGATGGACGACGTCAAGAAGGCCCAAGATGGACACGCAAGCATTGAAGGTATCAAGAGGAAGATGAAGATGGGCAAGGCCCCAGGATTCTCTAAAGACGAGCACGGGATTGTTTGGTACAAAGGTCGTCTCTGCGTACCAAACAACCCCGAGTTGAAGACGCTGATTCTGCAAGAAGCCCATGACACCCCGTATTCCATCCACCCCGGAGGAACCAAGATGTACCAAGACTTGAAGGCACGATTCTGGTGGCACGGTATGAAGAGAGAGATTGCAACCTATGTTGCAAAGTGTGATGTGTGCCAAAAGGTCAAGGCTGAATATCAGCGACCCGCTGGATTGCTTCAACCACTCAAGGTTCCCGAGTGGAAGTGGGACAAAGTCGGAATGGACTTCATCACTGGATTACCAAGGTCGAATAAAGGACATGACTCAATCTGGGTCATAGTCGATCATTTGACCAAGGTGGCTCATTTCATTCCTGTCAAGACTACCTACTCGGGCAACCAGTTGGCAACTCTTTATATCAACCGAATCGTAAGCCTTCACGGTGTTCCCAAGGAGATTGTGTCAGATCGAGGAACCCAGTTCACCTCAAGGTTCTGGAAGAGATTCCAAGAAGCCTTGGGAACCAAGTTGTCTTTCAGCACAGCTTTCCACCCACAGACCGGAGGTCAAACTGAGCGAGTCAATCAGATTCTCGAGGACATGCTCCGAGCTTGTGTCCTGGCATATGGAGCCAAGTGGGAAGACTGTCTCCCTTTTGCCGAGTTCTCCTATAACAACAGTTACCAGTCAAGCCTTCAGATGGCACCATTTGAGGTGTTGTACGGACGCAAGTGTCGCACACCCCTCAACTGGTCAGAGACTGGAGAAGGACTAGTCTTTGGACCGGATATTCTCCGCGCAGCAGAAGAGCAAGTCCAACTAGTCAGAGAGCGATTAAAGGCAGCTAAGTCAAGGCAAAAGAGTTATGCTGACACTCGACGCCGAGACATGAGTTTTCGTGTCGGAGATCATGTGTACCTGCGGGTAACTCCTCTGAAGGGAACCAAGCGTTTCCACGTCAAGGGGAAGCTCGCACCAAGGTTCATTGGCCCTTTCAAGATCACCGACCGACGAGGAGAAGTGGCTTATCAGTTGGAACTACCACCTGAGCTATCCGATGTGCACAATGTGTTCCATGTGTCACAACTCCGGAAATGTCTCCAGGTTCCAGACAAGCCCAGTCTCTACAAGGATGTGGATCACCAAGCCATTGATCTGCAGCCTGATTTGACCTACCGCGAGAAGCCCATTCGCATTCTGGACGAAGCAGAACGACGTACGCGGAGCCGTACCATCAAGTACTTCAAGGTCCAGTGGAGCAACCACACCGAAGCAGAAGCAACCTGGGAACGAGAAGACTATCTTAAATCTGAGTTTCCCGACCTCTTTTAAGCCCTAGTTTAGGAATCTCGGGGACGAGATTCTTGTAAGGGGGGTAGGTCTGTCACACCCTGCATTTTGTAACATGTTATTTATAACTTTGAAGCATGAAAATTTGGACCAACAAAAATTTTTAGCATCATTTGGCTTTTATTTGGAATTGAGTTTTCTTCAATTGCTTTTTCATGTGCTCATTAAAGTCAACTATGACCTCTTGTAGATTTCATCTCCTTATCCAAAACTTCTGCCCAATGATCATGCCAAGTGTTATATAGCAGTATAGTATTTTCTTATAAAATTAATTTGGCCAAAAAGTATTTTATAAATTTAGTTTTCCAAAAACCCCTGAATTGAGATTTGCACTGCAAGTGCTTGATTAAGGGTGTGAAAACTTTTCAAAAGGTTTATTTGAGACCTAGTAGTCATAGGACTCCCATAAACCACAAAGGTATAATTTTAAAAGTTATTTTCTTATTTTATTTAAAAGACTTTTCTTAAGGCCAGAAATGGTCTTTAATAGGGGAAAATTATTTAACTGTTTCAAAAATATTTGCCAAAATTCAGAGAGACTCAGAGGACATATATTGTCCATATATAAGAGTTTCAACACTTGGTAATGTTCAAAATAATGGGCTAAGCCCTCTAAAACCCTTTCTGGATATTTCAAGCTTTTGAAATATTTACAAAGGATTTTTTTTCCAAAAATTCCAGGGAAATTCTATCATGTCATATATGACATATTTGATGATCTTGCAAAGCCTCATGCATTGGAGATCAAAGAAACCTCCTCAAACCCCTTCATAACCATTCTGTCCATATTTTAAGTTTGAGCAACTTTACATTGCCAAACTTGTCCAAATGCTCTCAAACTTGGTGCACATGCTAGGATAGCCTAATAAGGCACCTAGACCAAATGGCACAAGATTTGGAATAGAGCAACTTGATCAGATCACCTCAAAACCCTTTCTGTTCAAATGCAAATTTGAACAACTTTACATTACCAACTTTTTATCTGGAGCCTCAAACTTTGTGAGCATGATCAATACCCCAAATGATGATGCTACACCAAGTGGTGCATCAAGGGGAGATGATTAGCTTGACTCAATCAAGATGAAACTGTTTCTGTTGATTTCTAGGGTTCACCAAAGTTGCATTGGCTAGTTTCTTCAAATGAGCCCAAATTTGGTGAAGCACCCTATTTTCTCATGTCTTTCAGCCCTATCAAGTGCCATATCAATTGGACCTCATTTACTTGATCAAACCATGATCAAACACCTTCTGCAGAAATCTTAAAACCTCTACTTTTACCACTTTCACTTTTCTCCATGGCCTCAGCTCTTTACCACAGACTCATGGGGTTACTAGCAAACCCCAGTAACTCCCCCAGCACCTCATCTCCATGATTGGGGGGTGAAACCTCAACTTTACCCTGCTGGACATCCCACTTTCACCATTTTTACCAGCACCCTCCCTCTCTCTCTACACCACAGAGCATCCAAGGCCTTAGGGCAATTCTTTACTACTCCCTCTACTCACCAGACACTGTTGGGCACGCTGGAATGGACCAAGCCGGCGAGAGCGTGCTGATGCCAGCCATACGCGCGCTCCAGAGCGCGTGAACAGTACGGCTCACACGCTGGCTCGGCCCAATCATCGATCCCCGACAACCTCGAGCCTCCCCCTCGCGCCTCCCAACGTGCCTCGACGTCCGCAGCCCCCACCGGTGCTGTCCCCCTCCTCCTGCGCCCTCCAGTGGCCGTCGCCGCACGCGCACCGGCCGCCCGCTTCGGCCACTCTGCTGCTCCACACGCGCGCGCCTCCCTGCTGCTCCCCCGCTCCTCCTCTTGCCTCAGCTGGGCGTGGGACTCGTCCAGCAACACCCCTGGCTCACTCCCGCAGCCTCCCGTGCGCTGTAGAGACGAGCCGGAGCTCGCCGGCGCACTGGACCACGGGTCCTCATCGGGGCCCTATAAATAGGCCTCCCCGAGCCCTTCCAACACCATCACCAGCCTCACCACTCTCCCCTAGTCCCTCCTACACCCTCAGTTTAGCCTCGGAGCGCCCCTGCGCTCGGGATCGACCGGAGCTCCGCCGCGTCGGGCCGCCGGCGATCTCGAGGTACAGGCCTCCCCGGCCCCTCCTTTCGCCCGTTTTGGAACCGCAGGACACCCCTGACTCTTTCCCCTCTCCTCACCCCTCTGTTTGCAGTCGGAAACGGCCGCCGCAGCTGACCTCCGACGAGCCTCCGCCGTCGCATCTCGTCGCCGGCGAACCAGGGCTCCCCGCCGAGCCACACCACCATCGTTGCAACCGCAACACGTCGTTGAACCCGACCCTGCCCTCCGTTGCCGTCGCCGTGGCCGGAGTCGACGCCGGTGAGCTCGCCGCCGCCGTGACCGCGGGGTTAGGGATGACAGGCGGGCCCCGCCTGTCATCCTCCCACCTCTCTCCCCTCCTCTGAGCCACTGACCCACGGGCCCCGCCCGTCAGGTTTGAAACCTGACGTGCGCGCGCGCTGGCTCCGTGCGGCCAGGCCGAGCCGTTTGGGCCGTGCACTGTGGCCACTTCTGGCCCAGTGCACAGGAACCCTTTTTCTTTTTCTTTTCTGTTAATGTTTCAAACATTTATGCAGAAAAGAATATTGATCCAAATTAATTATTTCCAACTCCTAAAATCTTGTAATATTCCAACCTAATTAATGGTACTACTTTCATTCAAATCCATGAAACTTTTCTGTACTGTTCAAATTTAAATTCAAATTTGAGCAGTATAACTCCTGTTCAAAAATCAATATGTCCTATTCTGCAACTCCAAAACTTCAACTAAGATTTTTCCCCATCTTAGAAAACTCTCTAGTATTTTACAAAAATGAGTTGACATTTTTCTGAGCACTTTGGTTTTTCTGTTTTATTTGTATTCTTATTTTTCCGTTATTATTATGCGACGTATAGATCCCGTATTTGACGAAGTTGCTGTGGAAGAAGAAGGAGAAGGACTAGAAGACTTTGAAGACCAAGCTAATCCAGGCAAGCAGCCCTTTGACCATGATACACTTGTTCTCGGAACCCGTTTGTTTCCGATACATGATGATTAGGGTTACGAGGGTAACCTAGATGAACCACCACATGATGCATGCTTTATCCTTGATCTTGCTATATGATAAGCAACATGCAATAGGTGGCCATGATGCTTATATGATGCATGACATGGTCTTGATCTTACTATGTGCTAGATGACTTGCATATGGTTAGTAGACATGAAAAGTGATGCATGTGAGACATGATCCTCCATGGTTGGAGTCTTTGCATAAAACCCCGTCGGGTGCCATTTATGCCCGAGGGTGATGATGATAATGAGATTGGGTGACCACTTGATGACGAAGTGGTGTGCCAAGGCAAGTGTGTGTGTTTTTCAAACGGATTGGTTGAAGTTGCGACCGTTATTCCAACCATACATGTGCAACCACACTACCCCTTATGGGACGGGGCTTTATTGATTACTTAGGTCGATACTAGCATGGTGCCCGCATTACTAGTGACGGGAAGACTTGAGGTCTTTCCCGGGACGGGGTCGTGCTTGGATAGACGGCCATGACTATTTTTACAGGGCACCGGACACACCGTTGGCCCCTTCGGGTACGCGTGAACATTGAAATTGGGGCAAGTCCCGTGATCTATTGTTTGTACCCCAAGGCCGTGTGCCAGCGAGTGGACTCTATGTTAGTGTCGTCTAAGGAAAGGTAATGATCGGGTGCTTACCCCGGGTACTTGAGGTACCGCGGGTCGTGGATGACACGGAAGTTCCCCGGATCTTGTGGGTAAAGTGCGCAACCTCTACAGAGTGTCAAACTATTCGAATAGCCGTGTCCACGGTCATGGACAGTTGGGTAACCGCTCTTGGGCTACGTCCAATGTTTGTAAAACCATGCGTGTGTGTGTGATGAGTCAAGATGGTGACTTGACTCATGAGATGAATCATATTCATGTTGATGTCGGTAACCTGTTCTCGAGGTTACACGAGGTTATTGATGCATAAGCTTGATGATAACATATTGTTCTAGCCTCCTGCTAGATCGTTCATTTTTATTCAATTGCATTGTTGCTTGAACCACATCATGGGTTGCTTGCGAGTACATTCAAAGTACTCATTGGCTTGCCACTGGTTATTTAATTGGCCAGGCCTGGAAGAGCAGGATTATGAGGAAGAGTTCTTTGGAGACGACCATGCGAACTAGAACGCTATCCCAGTCAGAATGCCTGTAGGGTTAAGGCAGATGGCATGGGTTCTACCCGCTTTACCGAAGACTTCCGCTATTTGAGTATTTGCTATTCAGCCCGTGAGGCTCTATCTATGTAAGACTTGGCCATGATGGCCTTAATTCGTGTAAGACTATTTGTATGGATGTAAGACTCTTGTTATTTCAGCTTCTGTGTGTTCAGTGAGCATTGATCTCTGGGATCACTGTACACGTGCATTCGGTGATCTCGACTTCTAAGTCGGGGTCCCCACATCGGACCCATCGTCGCCCGACCCGATCCGCATTGTACGATCTGATCCGCTTGACTTGTTGTCTTATTTTTTTCACTAAGTCCCTGTTAACTTGTTGTCTGATGGCATCTTTGCATGGGTGTATCTTTTATTGTGCTTGTCCAAATTATGCATATGATATGTCAAAATGACCGTGGTGATGTGCTCTATGTTTTGTTCCATTGTGTCATGCTTGTTTGAGTTCATCTAGAGGTCCTAATCTCTGTTGCAAGAGTGCTACTTGTTATAAACTGCTGCTACTTGTTATTTTCATGCCATGTTTGACATGTGATAACTTGGTGCATGTTTATCCAAATGAAGCAAATGATATGTCAAAATGTTCATGGTGAGATGTTCTAAATGATGATTGATGTAGCATTCATGTTAGGGTTCATATTGACATGTTTATCTCTGTTGTAAAAGTGCATGTGACTGTTAAGTTTTGTATCATGTTATGAGATGCTGATTTGAAGTGCTCGTTGCTATTGATGTGTTTGTCCCCGTGTCACATGTTAATATGTTTTAGAATCTCCATCATGTGGTCCTTGCTGTGGTGCAAACCATCTTCCATGATATGCCTTGAGGTGACTTAAACATGCTTGCAAACATGCCATGCCAACATAACTGTTTTAACACTTAGTGAAATTTCTGCTAAGTCTGGAATCTGACATATCCTGATGCTATGTTTGCTTGATGCCCTAGGCAAATCCATGCTAGTTTTGGAGTGGCCAATGATCATTCCTTGTTTTCCATGTTATTGTCTATCCATACATGCCCTCACTTGCACTTTTGGCTTGGTGTAGCTTATTTAATTCTTGCTCCCAAGTTGCTATAAAATATAACTGTCAGGTTTTTAACGTCATGATCAAAATGTTGTAGTTTGTTGCTATTGATCCATGCCTCCTATGGAGTTGCTCCAATGGAGTTGTTTGCTGTAGGATATGTCTACTTCATGTCCATGCTTATTGTCATCATGTTTGTGTGCTGTAGAGTATATATTTCTTGCTCCAAAGTTGTTATGTGGCTGTTAATTTCAGCTTTGCATTGAATATTGTTTGGTGTGTATGTGTTGAACGGTTGCTCCGTTTTGAGCGTGACCTATATAAACTTGTGTGATTTTGCATGTAGAATCATAATATCATGTTGTTTACATGTTTGGAGTGTGTTTGCTTGATGTTTGGGTGCATCTTGCACCCTTGCCATGCTTGTCTTGTTTTGCTCATATCTTCTAGACAGTAGCTCCGAATTAAACAAACTTTATATGAAATTTGACTAGAATTTCGTGTAGATCATCATGGTGCATGTTAACTTGCTGTTTAGCAACTTTAACTTAAGGTTTGTTCAGATCTGGACCATTTTCAACATATGCATATGAGGACTTACCGGATTCGCTATATGTGGATTCCGGCCTCATTTAAACTTGTTGTCTTGTGTTGTTCTTGTGTGCTTCATCCCTTGACATGTATTGCATCATATATGCATCATACGTGCATCATGTTGATTGTGCATTGCACCTTGTTTGATTCTCGTGCCACGTTGTGTTCTTGTGTTGAGTAGAGCCGGAAGCCGAGAACGAGAACGAGGTTACTACCGAGGTTGAGCACAAGGAGCCGTCTTACGATCCCATCGACAACTCGACAGGCAAGATGACCTGACCCAGATATCATTACTATCTTTGCCTATTGCTAGATGTCTCACTCTTTAGCTTATTGCCTCAATGCCCATGTTTGCTTGTCAGCCTCCTATTGTAACCATGAATCTGTCTAACCACCCAACCTAGCAAACCTTTGTTTGGCTACGTAAGCTTCGCTCAGCCCCTCTTATAGCATTGCTAGTTGCAGGAGAAGATTTGAAGATTCTTGCTTCATGTTGAAGTTATTGTTGGGATATCACACTATATAAACTCTTAAACTAAATCATCTATATATTGGTAATGGGTGGAAGGCTAAGCCTCTTGCTTGGTGATTTGTTCCACTTATGCCGCCCTAGGAACCGTATAAACTGGTGTTATGTTCCTTGATTATGCGTCCCTAACATGGTTGGGGTTTATGGGCCCCCTCGATAACCCGCTTAGCGCTAAACCTTTTCCAGCAAGGCCCAACATTGGTACTCCTTTTGCCTAATAACTAAAACTTGCATAGGGACTAGCTATCCCGTGATCTTAATTAATAACCCCCGGGCCAGTGCTCCACATGAGTGTTGGTCCAATCGGGCCGACTGCGGGGCCACCACGAGGAAACTCGAGGATTGGTATTTTCATGTAGGCTGTCCCATCCGGTCGTGGCCTGAGACTAGATAAGCGCGGCTATTGTCAGGGTGTCGGCACGCCGGGAGGTCTTGCTGGATTAGTTTTACCTTAGTCGGAATATCTTGAGCACGGGATTCCGAGAATACTCGGGTCTTCCCACCTTGGAGTTGCGACTCCGCAGAGCGTGAGCTTGTAATGGGCTAAGTTGGGACACCCCTGCAGGGTTTTGAACTTTCGAAAGCCGTGCCCACGGTTATGTGGCAGATGGGAATTTGTTAATATCCGGTTGTAGAAAACTGGACACCATGTTCAGAACACACTACCAGCATGAGTAACCGTGACGTTCATGTTCCGAAAGGGGTTTGGGAAGTGAACACGGTGGGGTTATGATTGACGTTCCTAGATAGGATCACTTCGTGATCACTTTGACGCTCGTGGCACTTCTCTTCACGCTCTAAACACATAAGCTTGTGCTAGTGCAACTGCAACCTTTATTTCTTCATCCTTGTTCCACACCCAAGGCTTAGATAGTTTTGCTACCCGGGAACGGGATTGCTGAGTCCTCCGTGGCTCATAGATTTCTACACAACACCAGATGCAGGTACTATGGTGGACTACTCAGGTGACGGCACGGAGCTGTACTGGGAGGTCGATGAAGAACGTAGTCGATACTATGTCCACTACCCCGATGATCAGTAGTGGCTTCTACTAGGGGTGATTCGGACTTTGTGGATTTATTTATTTGGTATATTTCATTTGGATCTTCGTCAGTAGTCGGACTGTGATGTTATTTGGATGAGGATTTGCTTATGTAATGTATTGTGTGACATGGCGAGTGTAAGCCAACTATCCTTTTGCAATTTCATCCCTATTTTTACATGAGTCGTGCAAAGATACCATACTTGAGATCATTCTAGTATGGGCTTATACCTTTAAGTCGTGCCTCGACACGTAGGAGGTATAATCCAATACTGAGCATTACAACATGATCATTGCCTTGGATATCGTCATAACTATGCGCTTTTCTATCAATTGCTCAACAGTAATTTGTTTATCCATCGTATGCTTTCTTTCAAGAGAGAAGCCTCTAGTGAAAACTTGCCCCCCGGGTCTATCTTTTGTTATATTGCTTTCGATCTATAAAATAAATAAAAACACAAAAATACCTTTCTGCAATTTATTTACCTTTATTTTACTTTACGCTTTTACTTGTATTTTATATCTATCACTATCAGATCTCATCCTTGCAAGTAACCGTGAAGGGATTGACAACCCCTTTATCGCGTTGGGTGCAAGTATTTGTTTGTTTGTGCGGTTACAACTATTAGAGACTTCTGTGTTCCTCCTACTTGATTGATACCTTGGTTCTTAACTGTGGGGAATACTTATCTCTATGTTGTTGCATCACCCTTTCCTCTTCAAGGGAAAAACCAACGCAAGCTCATGAAGTAGCAAGCCCTAATCTAGGACACCATCACCAGAGCCAAAATCCAGGATCAAACTCCACAACTGAAATGTTACCCCCATTGTAAACAACAAAACCCTCATCCTTTGAAGAAACCAAGAACTTGAATGTCCAATTTTGGAGCATGGAAACCTTGAAAAGATATGTGAGACCGCAAGAAAGGATAATTGTACCTGCTAATTCCTCGGTCAGCTTGATCTTCGACCGAGTGAATTCTGCCACCAGGAAGAATTCACGCAGTCCCTGCCTTCAAGGAAATTGATCAGTAACCGCAGTCACTCCAATATACGAGCATTGAAGGCATGCCCTTTCTCAAAATGCAGAGCGGCAAGCCACCTGATGGAACAGGGTGGTCACCAACACCGAAGCTGTGAGAGGTGAGAGCGAGGTAACCAGCATGATCGGAGTGATCACCGCCGCGGCCGGAGTGGCTGTAGGATTGAAAGTAGGTTCGTCTAAAGGGGGTGATTAGACTACTTGACCAAATAAAAATCTAGCCTTTTTCCCAATTTTAAGTGTTGGCAGATTTTAGCAACTAGTACAAGTCAAGCAATAAACCTACACATGCAATTCTAAGAGTGTGGCAGTGGAAAGTAAAAACATTGCATATGAAGGTAAAGGGAAGGGATTGGAGAGTGCAAACGCAATGAAGATACGGAGATTTTTGGCGTGGTTCCGATAAGTTGTGCTATCATACATACGCGTTTATGGAGACTTCAACCCACGAAGGGTAACGGCTGCACGAATCCACGGAGGGCTCCGTCCCCAAAGGGTCCATGAAGAAGCAACCCTATCTATCCCACCATGGCCATCGCCCACGATGGACTTGTCTCACTTGGATAGATCTTCACGAAGTAGCTAGGCGATCTCCTTGCCCTTACAAACTTCTTGGTTCAACTCCATAATCTTGTCGGAGGCTCCCAAGCGACACCTAACCAATCTAGGAGACACCACTCTCCAAAAGGTAATAGATGGTGTGTTGATGATGAACGCCTTGCTCTTGTCCTTCAAATGATAGTCTCCCTAACACTCAACTCTCTCACACAGATTTGGCTATGGTCGAAAGATGATTTGAGTGGAAAGCAACTTGGGGAAGGCTAGAGATCAAGATTCTTGTGGTTGGATTGGAATATCTTGATATCAGCACATGAGTAGGTGGTTCTCTCTCAGAAAATGAGTAGTGGAAGTGTAGGCACATTCTGATGGCTCTATCTCTAATGGAGAAGGGGTGGAGGGGTATATATAAACACCACACAAAATCCAACCGTTACACACATTTGAGCCAACTCGGTTAGACCTAATAGGAGAACTCGGTGAGACCAAAGCAGTTCAAAATGTGAACGTTAGGAATCTCAGTGGGACCGACGAGAACAATTCGGTGGGACCGATGTGCTAGGGCTAGGGCAAAACCTCATCTCGGTGACGCCAATTGCATGAACTCGATGAGACCGATTTCAGCAATGAGCAACCAGATAGTTGGTCATGCAAACTTGGTGGGACCGATTGCTCATCTCGGTGAGACCGAAATGTTACAACAGGAAATAGAGAGTTTGCAAGGCCATCTCGGTGAGACCGAGATCCATATCGTTGTGACCGAACTGTCTAGGGTTTCTTCCAGTGACTATGTCAAATGAACTCTATGGCGCCGGATAGATCAAATTGGTGGGGCCGAGTTTGACTTTGGATTTTGGACAAATGTGGAAATGAGAAAGTGTTTGAGGGTTTTGTAGCAATATCATTAAGCACTTGAGAAACCAGATCATTAAGCAACACCTCATCCCCTTTCATAAGTATTGGCTTTCCTATAGACTCAATATGATCTTGGATCACTAAAATAGAAATGAAGAGTCTTGAGCTTTTGCCAATCTTTGTCCTTAGCATTTTGAGGGGTCCACATCTCTAGTCCATGCCATGTCAATCATTGAACTTCCTGAAATATTTAGCTAGAATGGATGTTAGTTCAATGATCTATATGTTGTTATGAATTATCAAAACCAGTCCATGATTAGTTGCACTTTCAATCTCCCCCTTTTTGGTAATTGATGACAACATATAGACCAAAGCTTCGACAAATGGTAATATGAATGAAATACATCGTCGCTTTGAGAAGTATGTGATAAGCAAGAGCTCCCCCTAAATTTGTGCATTATTTAAAATTTGCTGTTGAATGCAAATGCACAATCGATTAGGATCATGAGTTACTCTTCCATGTCACATACATCTTGGTGGAGTGCACAAACTGATAAGAGTTAAACAATATGCACTCTTCACCAAGGGAAAACATGACTGATCATACACAAGTGTCATAGATATCATCATGCAAGCACACATTAAAGCATAGTATGATCAAACACATGACCATATAAGTATCTCACGAGCATAAGCAAATTGTGGCAAGGGGTAGTGTCGGGGATATACCCCGCGGTATGAACCGGCCGGAATTATAACTCGGCCGGACTTGGTATTTTACTTAAGAAGGTTTATATTTGGCAAGTTACTGGTGACCCGGCAGGCGGATCATGGATGACAAGGCCCAAGGCCCAGAAGGCCGGTTCATATTAATAGTGGGCCGGTTTATGAAGAAGACATAAGGAATATTCTCCTATAGAGGGAGCAAGATTAGGACTCCTTGTAATAGATCAATCCGCCCATTCAACATATATAAGGAGGGGCAGGGCTCCCCAAAGAGACAAGTTGGAGGAGAAGTTTAGACAAGTTTCTAGGGTTAGACACAAAGAGCCGGTTTACCGGCGACACAACAAAGATCATAATGAGACCTAGCCTCAAATAGCACGTAGGGCTATTACCGGATGATGTTTCCCGGGGCCCGAAGCTGTCTAAATCCGTGTCTTGCATCGCGTCTCTCGATTCCGATCAACCCCTCTCAAGCTACTACATAGATGCGCGGCCTCACGACTAAGTCCGCTAAACCGGACATCTGACGTGTTAATTCCACGACAGTTGGCGCCCACCGTGGGGCCTGCGCACGGTGGTGTTGAGTTCTTGGAGGGATCTTTATGAGGGTTCAAGAAGTTCGCAAATTTTTTGAATGAAGAAGAGTCGCTGTAGAGAAGATCTACTTCATCGACACATCATATACAAAAATAGGTCGAAGCAAGTTGAAGTGCGTATGGTGGATCAAGTCGCCGAGTCAAGACCTTTTGGAATCTCTACTGCAAGTTTTATCTGTACGACGGTTATATCTGACTATTATTAGGCGTTTTCCCGTGCACGTATAATGAAGAGGAGCAGGCACGTATGTGCGATTATTCCCCGCACAAGTACAGATCCTGAGGGGATTAAAATTATTGCTGCTCCTTGAGATCAGTACCGATTGTGGCCACACGTTGGATCGAGCTCATTTGATTTATCAAATCTACTGGAGGGGGAGATTGGAGCTGCTCCAAGAAAACTTTACACCAGGGGCTACCATATGAAGCGGTTGATGGTCATGCAATACAGCCCCGGTCTCTGCCAGCCCGATTCCAAGTCGTTTTCGCCGGTTTCCATTGCTGTGTATTGGCGGGTCGTCCCTCTGTCTCTTGCGGTCGCATCGGACCAGCTTTTCTTCAAACCACCGCAGCTACGGCCTAATCAAACCAGTCACGATTCGGAGATAGACATGGACTTGGCAAAACGCCCGACCCAGAGACGGACTCGCGCTAAACCGCCTGAGGTGCCGTCGCCGGACTCTGCCTCTGCGTGCACACTTTGCTCCGAATCGCCACCGTGCTGTCGAGCCGCCGCGCTGTCAAGCCGCGTGAACCGCCACGGGCCTTGCTCCACATCACCACGGCTGCATCAGATTCGCCGGCACCCCGAGCTGTCGCGGCGCCCGCCTTTGCCATGGCTATGCCCCAAGCCGCGCCTCGCCTGCTCTTCCGAGTTTTGAGTCGCCCGCTTCCGAGATGCCAACGTGGTCTGCCTCTGAACTGACACTTCGCGCGGTCGCCAAGCGACCTCACGCCGATCCGCCGAGACCCAGTCCGTCTGCTGCGCCGCCACTTCATCGCCGATAAGCGCGTCCAGCGGGCGGACCTCGACCCGCAGCACGCGAAAAGCTGGGCCTCCAGCCCGACCACCGCGAGCAGCCTATCCTCGCCGCCCTCACCAGTACAACCTCGCCACCACGGTCTGAAACCATCTACTCGGCCGCAGCCGCGTCAGGCCGTCGGGCCGGCCCGGCCTCACTAATCCGCCGCTTTCCGCCCTTGCTGCTTAAACTGCTGGGCGGTGAGCCACCTCATCTCGTGCCGGTTCTACTTTTCTCCCGTCCCCGTGTGACTCCGCTGTCGTGTCGGGGCGTTCGAATCTGGGAAGCCCGTCGACGCCCAAGCCACCATGAACCACTGTCAACCACACCTCGCTCCCGAGCCCCGTGAGCCACCTCCTGTCCGCCATTGACGGCCAGAGCCGCCGCCGCTGGGCCGGACTTCCCGGGGCCCCCCGACCGAATCACCTCGCGAACGGCGCGAGTCGTCTCGACCACACCAGTTGCCGCCTCTGCGCCGCATCAAGCTGCTTTTGCTCGAACCGATGACCGTCGAGTCACCGGCCCTGCACCTCTAAACAACACAGCCGCTCTCCGATTCTACCTGCGGTTAAGTCAAAATCAAATTCATCTTCGGGACGGCCACAACTGCGAGCTCCGTCAAGCCGTGGCATCGTCACCAGCTTCGTTTTCAAGTGATCGATGCGGTAATCTCGCTATACATCTCATCGCCCCGGAGTACTCCGCCGCTTCTGTCATGGACGCGACCCAGACTCGAGCCACCGTCAACATGTCCGCGGACAAGTCGCCATCAGGCCGCCCCGCACCCGCTGTTGAACCGCCCGTCCGGCGTCTAATGGCCCGCGCCGCCGCGCGCCTCACTTCCTGGGCGGAGGCCGCGCCGGGCTGGTCCTCACCGTCCGACCGCGCCCCGCTCCTCCGCTCGCCCAGAGACGGTTGTATCCCGTGCTCCTCCGCACGTCTTCGCGGAGTCTTACCTTCGGATCGCATCGGCCTCGCACCCGCTACAAGTCGCCCACGCCGGTATGGCCAAGTCGCCAGTGGCTTCCCCGGGCCTCCATCCCCCGTGCTGCTCTGCCCGGGGTCAACCGCCTTCGTTATCCTGTGAGATGCTTTGTCTCTGCTTCGGCAGTAGTACATGGCTAAGAAAAAGAGACAAGTCAAGGGTCGGTCACTTGGTAAAAATAAAATAAAAATCAATGATCAACATGACCCGGAGGGTCCATTTGAGTCGACCGGTGCAGTGCTTTAAGATGCCACCTCGATTGCGGTGAACGGAACATTCATCATCCAAAGCCGTTTGCCATCAGCAAGCATCAGGTGATATCCGTCCAATCTGTATTTAATAGTACGGTTTAATTTTGTGTGAACAGTTACTTGGATTTGTAATGTTGTTTTTTCAGGAAATTTATTCATTATAAAATGGTATTATACCGCGGAGATGGAGGTCCGCCAAAATCATTCGACACAAGTGGACGTCGTTACCCAACGGACTCCTACACCGGTTTACAACGCCGTGACCGTCTTTTCGCGACCACGCCAGCTTACAACGAAGAGGACGACTAGCCCGTCGGCGCCAGCCGGCCCGTTTGTTCTTCGGTCAAATCAATTCATGCATCCGCGTCGGTTTACAACACGGAGGACAACTTGCTCATTTCCGCCGGTTTACAACCCCACAACCGGTTTAACTGTCTGAGCCGTCTCTGATATTGCGGTCGTTTTACTGTCCATCCAGTGATCCGGTCTATTCAACATACCGGTTCAAATTCACTCAGGTGATATCCATCTACAGTATTATTTCTCTTGTTATATATCATTTTTTCATTAAGAAAATAAGATGCTTTGATCAGTCTATCTGGTTGTGCAGGGCAACTCCTACATATGCACTCAGAAGCAATAAACTCCCTGAAAAGCGTAAAGTCACATCCAGCTCAAAGAGGACGCTTCACGGAAACTCTCTGGATGGTAATCCATCCAGTGATTGGTTTATATTTACCCATGGTTTCAAGGAACCATGGAGGCCCTCTGGAAAGACGGGATTACCCGCATCCAGTGATTGGCTAAAATTTTTTTATGAAAAGACGGGTTACCCGCATCCATCGACCGGCCCTCTGGAAAGACGGGATTACCCGCATCCAGTGATTGGCTAAAATTTTTTTATGGAAAGACGGGTTACCCGCATCCATCGACCGGCCCTCTGGAAAGACGGGATTACCCGCATCCAGTGATTGGCTAAAATTTTTTTATGGAAAGACG
>LR738715.1:244092544-244127299 GCA_902687465.1 Secale cereale | reverse complement strand
ATGGAAAGACAGGTTACCCGCATCCATCGACCGGCCCTCTGGAAAGACGGGATTACCCGCATCCAGTGATTGGCTAAAAAAAATTCTTATGGAAAGACGGGTTACCTGCATCCATCGACCGGCCCTCTGGAAAGACGGGATTACCCGCATCCAGTGATTGGCTGAACCTTGCTTTGAGCCTGGCAGCTCGTAAAAAGCCTCGACTACATGGTTTTATTTGCAAATTTACGTTTTCTGATCTTTATGTGTTATGATTCTTTAATCCGGAGTGGGACAATTCAAGAAATTGACCACGCATCTACAAAGTTAAAAGTCTGGATCGTGAATATCCAGCGAGAGTTAAACCGGCGTTCATCGTAACCCGGATCGACCTTCATGATGAGCCGACAAATTGGCAGTACATGATCAGTTATAATGACCGGTGTTCATTAAACCGGCCTGGCTTTCGACTATAAGTCGCCAGTATGAGATAAAATAATGACCGGTGTTTATTAACCCGGCCTGGTTGTGATCAAATATCACTGGATTCAAACCGGATTATATTATTCAAATCTTTAATAGCCAACATGGTTGGATTTTTATTATGATTGAGGTTATTAAAGTCGCTTTTAGCGCAATGGATATTATTTCATCGATGGAAGTGATTTATTTTACAAAGGAATAGTCCCGAGTTGTTGCAGGCTTACAACCCAGCACTTGGGGGCTACATTATTCAAATTGAGTTTACATCAAATATACAAGTCTCATGTCGCTGCAAGCATGCACCATGACACTTGGGGGCTAATGCAAAGTCATTTTTTTACTGGCCTTATTGAAGACGCGACTCATCATATTATAATAAGCCGGCCCTTGGGGGCTACCAGTCGCTCCTGACAACAATTTAAAGTACACAAGTATTAATCCATTATATTGAAGGGTCCACTGCTCAGTTGGTAAAGCACAAAGCTCTTAACCTTATGGACGTGGATTCAAACCCCACGATGGAAGTACATTATATAATGTTATTTTCAAATGATTATATCTACAAAGTCCCTGCTCATTATTCCATAATAACCCGGCACTTTGGGGCTACACTATGCTGTTCAAGTTTATATGATCATATTTTCAAAGTCCCTGCTCATTATTGCATAATGACCCGGCACTTGGGGGCTACATAATATGGAATATTCAGTTTCATAGTGATTGGGATGAACAATCCGGATTTCTTCAAGATTATACAATGCTATTTTCAAGGAAGAATATACAAAGTCCCTGCTCATTATTACATAATGACCCGGCACTTGGGGGCTACAGGTAATATGCATATAAAGGAGGAACATCTTCAAATTATCAGTTTTGGGTAAATCCGGAAGATCAATCATAACCCGGCATTGGCAACAATCATAACCCAGCAGTTATAAACAGTCATGACCCGGAATTATCATTTTTTAACCCGACAATGGTGGTAGTCATAAACCGGCAAGTTCTACATTTCCAAACCGGTTGGATATCAATTGAATATTTGAAGATCGATATTTTTTGTCAAGTCAGAGCATTGAAAGGCTGATTCAAATGAATTCTGGATTTACAATATTTCTATGCAAGCAAGTTGATTATGGAGCTGGTTTATAAACCCGGATTTTTCTAGAGAAAGGAAAGGATAAAGACTTAAGGACGGTCAGATGCCAGTTTACAATAAATTCTTAACCCGGAGTACAACCTATCAAATTTGTTCTTGTGGTGATTTTGCAGCATAAGTTTACCATGGATAAATCCAAGCTAAACTTGGGGGCTAATGTCGGGGATATACCCCGCGGTATGAACCGGCCGGAATTATAACCCGGCCGGACTTGGTATTTTACTTAAGAAGGTTTATATTTGGCAAGTTACTAGTGACCCGGCAGGCGGATCATGGATGACAAGGCCCAAGGCCCAGAAGGCCGGTTCATATTAATAGTGGGCCGGTTTATGAAGAAGACATAAGGAATATTCTCCTATAGAGGGAGCAAGATTAGGACTCCTTGTAATAGATCAATCCTAGTCCTACTAGGACTAGTCATGTAAAACGCCCCTTCAACATATATAAGGAGGGGCAGGGCTCCCCAAAGGGACAAGTTGGAGGAGAAGTTTAGACAAGTTTCTAGGGTTAGACACAAAGAGCCGGTTTACCGGCGACACCACAAAGATCATAATGAGACCTAGCCTCAAACAGCACGTAGGGCTATTACCGGATGATGTTTCCCGGGGCTCGAAGCTGTCTAAATCTGTGTCTTGCATCACGTCTCTCGATTCCGATCAACCCCTCTCAAGCTACTACATAGATGCGCGGCCTCACGACTAAGTCCGCTAAACCGGACATCTGACGTGTTAATTCCACGACAGGTAGCAAGCAAATCAACCAAGTAGCAAGAGAAGGAGATAAAACCAACAAAAGGCAAAACACACACTCTCTCTCTCTCCCTCTCTCGAAGCCTAATGATATATACACTTTCTCCCCCTTTGGCGACAAGTTACCAAAAAACTTGAAAATGCATAGTGTTATACGGCACTCTAGGCACGATCTCCGGGAGCTCCTGAAGGGGTCTTCTGGCTTGTCGCTTCGGTGTGTGTAGACGGCGTGGAGATGATGGAATCTGCAGATGCTTCAGAAGAAGTATGTGGAGCTGGAGGAGCTAAAACTGGAGGTACAACTGAGGTAGTCGTTGCAGGTGCTGTAGTGGTAGTCTTGGAGTCGGCTACTGGCACAGCTGATGATAGTTGTTGGTATGTCATTCTTGTCCTCAGCGTCTTCCTGGAGCTTCTCCACAGTGGTTTGACTCTCAATGACCTTCACATCAAGGTCATCCAATTTTGTTTCAAAGACCCTCTCAAGACTTTCTTGATTCTAAGTCAAGGTGGCCAAGCTCTTCTTAATCCTCATGGTGGCCTCAAGCAGATAACCGAGCTGATCTTGCTTGGTCTTGAGATTTGCAGTGGTTGTTCCAGAAGCACTTGCTGCTTTTGCTGCTTTGTCTGCCTTTTCCTTCTCAATTTTCTCTTGGCCCTCAACAGAAGTAGGATGTGATGCATCCATGACAATCTCGTTGTCCTCAAGTTCTGGCCTAAGAGGTAAATGCTTCTTGTCAAGCACATATGTCATGGTTCCTACCTTGGAATTGATCAACATCTGAATGTGTGGGGCATATCCACAAGATCTCTTTTGGTCAACTGCTATCCTCTTGACTATTTCAACTATTAGGCTCATGCCTTTGAATTTCTGTGGCACATCAAACAAATGGAGCAAATTGATTGAGTGACCATGAATCATCATGTGATCTCCAGACTTGGCCAACAGAGTGTGCCTCAAGATAATGTTGATGGTGTTCAGTCCAGCAAGCAAATAGTATAGAGCCAAACTTGTGTGTCTCTATGGCTGCATCAGGAATAGGCTTGTACATGTTAGCCATGGAGTTATGATCTTGCCTAGGCTTACTGTACACATCTAGATCATCATCACTTTCTTTGGGGACATTGATCAACTTGGCCCATTCCGAGACAGTAGATTGATGCCTTGTACCTTCAGTCATCCAGACAATATTTCCATCAGGATAGAAGTGAGCAGTGGAGTAGAATTGCATGATCATCTCATCATTCCACTTAGTCAACTTTGTCCCACAAACTTGTCAACTTCATTCATCCTGAAGCTCTCATGCACATGGGGAAAATGATCTGCATTGTTGTCAATGTACTTCCAATCAACCCGTTTCATGTCACACACTATGGGCTTCTTGTCCAAAAGGACAGTCTCGTAGAAATCTTGTTGCTCTCTGGTATGGAACCTATAGTCAACATCAGTCCTCCTCTTGGTGGCATAAGGATCAGTCTTTCTCCATAGTCTCGGACCAATATCCTTTCTCAAGTTCATATTTTCTGCCACAGGATGATCATCACTATGATATGGGATCTTGGGCTTGAGTTTCCTGAGCACTAGAGACTCATCATCATGTTCCTCATCTTCTTCATGAACTTCTTCTTGAGCTTCTTCTTGAACTTCTGGCACTGGGGCCTTGTTCTTCTCAGCAGCAGGTATGTTCCTTGTTGATCTCTTGGGTGCATATGGTTTAGGAGCTTGAGCTGAAGACTTGGGGCAGACTTGGGCTTTGATGGAGCGGCCCTAGTCCTGATGGCATCCCCCATCATCTTTTGGGTCTTGGCAGGAGGTGCAACAAGCTCTTCATCATCTTCATCATCATCATCCCTCATGGATGATCTTCCAATGACTCTGGTTGTGGTCTTTCTGACTCTTTCCTTCCTCTTCTTTCCTCCAGCAGCCTCTTCTTCTCTTGGTTCAAGAGTGAACTCCATGGTTTCTTGGGCTAAGGCTCTAGCTTTTGACATTGGAGCTCTTTTGACATGAGCTTTCTTGGATTAACCAGGCTTTGTTGCACCAGCAGCAACATACTCTTTCTTGAGCACTTGCTTCTTCTTGGAGGTGACTTCTCCAGTAATAAAGTCCTCATCCTCACTGTTTGAGGTTTTCTTCCTCCTTTTGCTTGGTAACAACCTTTGGCAAATTGCTGGGTGTGCTTCTGCTACCTTCATCAAAGCTGGAAGAGGGACTAGTGCCCTCACTGAGGTTGAGCTGCTCTTCAGACCTGTTCTGACTGTCACTGCCCTCTGGCATTGCTAAAACTGACCCTGTGAATAGTTGGGTATAGATAAAGTGGATGAGCATCACAAAGTGCAGCATTTTACAAAAATATTGAGACAAAAACTTAACTTTATTTTCTGCATAAAGCATTTCGGAGCTACCGATTTGACAAAGTCGGCGACACCGAAGCATAAATAGAGTCTAAACATATAGTTTCGGTTAGACCGAAATGCAGTTCGGTGATTCCGATATGCTAGGGTTTCACACAGAAAGTGATTTCGATCGCACCGATTCGTACACTTCGGTCAGACCGAGTTGTGTATGTGCAATGGCTAGGGCCAAATCGGTGTGCCCGAGATCCTCAGATCGGTCGGTCTGAGATGAGCTCGGCGGAAACCTAACCCTAAGTTTTTGCATCAAATCTATTCTAAGGAATTCTTTGGGTGGATAGATTTCATACGTGGGAGGAACAATAGCAAAAATCTTTGTGCAAGAATCGGAATAAAAGGACGCACAAAGAGGTCAAGTCTGTACCCTAACTTGGCAATGAACTTGCTACAGCGGCAACGGCGGTGAGAATCCATTAACGACGGTGGAGACCAGCGGCAGGAGGCACTGGCGACGACGGCGACGATCCAGAGACCAAGGGGCGGCAGTGCTGGGGCGCGGACTCGTGTGGTTTGAGGAAAGTTTCAACTGTACGGGTACACAGAGTATATATACCCAGACGCTATCACTGTGACCGAGTGGAACGACTCGGTGTCACCGAGATGCAAAATTGTTGGCAGTTACTCCAACTCGGTGTGACTGGATTGTTCAAATTGATTGGATTGGAATATCTTGATCTCAACACATGAGTAGGTGCTTCTCTCTCAAAAAGTGAGTAGTGGAAGTGTAGGCACATTCTGATGGCTCTCTCTCTCTAATGGATAAGGGGTGGAGGGGTATATATAGCCCCCACACAAAATCCAACTGTTACACACATTTGAGCCAACTCGGTCAGACCGAATGGGAGAACTTGGCAAGACCGAAGCAGTTCAAAATGTGAACGTTAGGAATCTCGGTGGGACCGACGGGAACAACTCGGTGGGACTGATGTGCTAGGGCTAGGGCAAAACCTTGTCTCGGTGACATTGATTGCATGAACTCGGTGAGACCGATTTCGGCAATGAGCAACGGAGAGTTAGTCAGGCAAACTCGGTGGGACCGATTGCTCATCTCTGTGAGACCGTAATTTTACAACAGGAAACAGAGAGTTTGCAAGGCCATCTTGGTGAGACCGAGATCCATATCGGTGTGACTGAACTGACTAGGGTTTCTGGCGGTGGCTATGTCAAATGAACTCGGTGGCGCCGGATAGATCAAATCGGTGGGGCCGAGTTTGATTTTGGGTTTTGGACAAGTGTGGAAATGAGAAAGTGGCTGAGGGTTTTGTGAGCAATATCACTAAGCACTTGAGCAACTAGATCATTAAGCAACACCTCATCCCCTTTTAATAGTATTGGCTTTCCTATAGACTCAATGTGATCTTGGATCACCAAAATAGAAATGAAGAGTCTTGAGCTTTTCCCAATATTTGTCCTTAGCATTTTGAGGGGTCCACGTCTCTAGTCCATGCCATGTCAATCATTGAACTTCCTGAAATATTTAGCTTGAATGGATGTTAGTTCAATAAGCTATATGTTGTTATGAATTACCAAAACCACCCAGGGATTAGTTGCACTTTTAGTGGCGGACGTCGCAGAGAGAAATTTGATCTTAACCCACACTTTACTTCTAGCCTTCTAACTTTGATGATCCCCCCTCCCCCGAGATTGAGATAACCCTGGTGCAAATCATCAAACCCCATGTAAAGTGGGGCAAATGATCCAAATCCCCGCGTCGTGGAGTGGCCAGGAGGCTTGCGTGTGGCATGGTACAATCATCGACCACTTTCTAGCTTTTCAATAATGGGCGATTTTTATTAACTCAAAATGTAGCATCAAGCGATACAAAACATTAAGAGGGACACCTGACCTCTGCATATATAGGTTAGACAGCCAAAAATGATGGGTCCAACTAAAATAATCAAAACGACATATTCACAATGCTAAAGTCGTATGAGACGGATCAGTTTGTCTAATTCACATCCAGATGTTTTCTAAGGATGTCATATCTAAGCTCCCATAAATAATGCATCAATAAGGAACAAAAAAGCTGAGACAAAAGAAAATAGACCATAAACAGAGTGGACATCAGGTTAGATGTGACATAACCCGAGACGGATACCTCGCCTATATCGAGTGGCTATGTGAACTGATCCGAATATTACATTGTCACCCATGTTAAGTAAAAACCTCTCCGATTACCCGCGCCAACCACACATGCACCACCTTAAACAACAGTTGGTATTCCGTTTGATATAGCGTAGTCCACGTACTAGCATTTTTGCCATTGGTGCTGGTGCTAGTGCATTTGTGAGACCGCGGGCAACAACGACGCAGAGCACGCTGACACATGACTAGATGACTGGCATTACGTTGCATTAGTTGCATTGTGTTTAATTACTGAACTGTACTAGCACCACTACTTTGTCAGCTATATATACGCCTGGTCTCTGATGACAGTCTCATGTTTTCGTGTCTGCTGGTATATATACTAACATGTACTCCCTCCGTAAACTAATATAAGAGTGTTTAGAATACTCCCGCAAACCACTCTCGCAAACCGGCATACGCACGCAGCAAGCAGCGAACCCTAGCATGGCGGCAGCGGCGGCCAGGAGTAGGCAGAGTGGCGGACGACAGGGCAGCGGGTCGACGTCGAGCACTCGTCGGGCAAGCATGATGCGTGGTTGGGCGGTGCCGAGACAGGGACGCGGGCATGCGGCGAGCGGCAGCTGCGGCTGGGCCTAGCGGACGGTGCGGCAGCACAGCGCGGCGGCAGCCAGCTGCCCAGCTTCGCGTCCTTCTCGTCTTGGCCTGGAGAAGATGGAGAGTAAGGGGAAGTGGCGAAATCGTGAGAGGTATATTTTCTGAATTTTGTAGCATTTTTTCGATACCTTGTAATCTGCAGCAATCAGCAGTTCCAATTCCAATGATTTATCTCTTCTATTGCAATTGGAAATCATTTTTAGTACTGTACGAGCTGTAATTATTCAGATTAGATGCATGTATATTTTCTGACTTTTAAATCATTTTTTGAGAACACTTTTTGACATCTTGGAAGCAATGCAATGTACTGATAATTAATGGTGTGAAACTGTGAATTGCAGGAGGGTAGGGCACTGCCATTGCTTGGGTCTTCTAGACGTCATTGAAACCTTCACTATCGGTATATGTTAGGTTGTTTTTCTATTGAAACATGTCTATATTTTCATTGTATTTGGTTATTCGGTTGTGGTGTGCAATGTTAGTGTTATTGACTCTTTTGGTTTGCATAAAGAAAATCTTTGCTTAAGACTTCGCCGCACCTTAAATTTTTTTCGTCCTCCGCCTCTGCCTTAAACAACAGTTGGTATTCCGTTTGATAAAGGGTAGTCCACGTACTAGCATTTCTGCCATGTGGTGCTGGTGCTAGTGCATTTGTGAGACCGCGGGCAACGACGCAGAGCACGCTGACACATGACTAGATGACTGGCATTACGTTGCATTAGTTGCATTGTGTTTAATTACTGAACTATACTAGCACCACTACTTTGTCAGCTATATATACGCCTGGTGTGTGATGACAGTCTCATGTTTTCGTGTCAGCTGGTATATACACTAACATGTACTGTACTGTATAACCACGTGCTACAGAATGACTTTCAGGTGTATGTGTATCGCTTTTTGCTGAATTGTATACTTCCATGGTTCCATGAGACTGTATTCGATCCCTGGCGCCTTGTTAAAGTGCTACTACTAGTACTACCTCCGTCTAGGTGAATAAGTCATTCACGTAGTTCTAGGTCATCGATTTGAGAAATTAAATATATGTTATATGTCATGAAAAGTATATCACTAGATTTTTAGACGTATGTAGTTTCTAAATATATATATTTTGTCACATATAATACATATTTAGATAGTTAAATCATCGACCTAGAACTACGCGAATGACTTATTCACCGAAACGGAGGTAGTAGTAAAATACCAAGAAAGTTACCTGAAAGGCCACTTTTGTGAGCCACTGGTAAAATTGCTACTGAGCCTGCCTGTTAATTAATCCCCTCTCGGCACAAGATTACAGCAAGATAAGAGCATCTCCAACGGGCGCTGAAAAAGGCGCGCGCGCGCGCTAAATCGCCGTTTTCGCGCGCGCGGGAAAAAAACCGCGCTCCAGCGGCGGCGGGAAAGACGCGCGCGCGGGAACCGCTTGCGCGCGCGCGCGAAACGGCGGCCTCCCGCGCGCCTTTTTTGCGGCGGCGCGCCCCGCGCGCGCTATAAAACGCCGCGCGCCCGAACGCCTCCGACGCGCCTGCACCTCTCCCTCTCCCTCTCTCCTCCTCTCTCGCGCCCGCCGATCCCTACCGCCGCACCGGCGCACCGCCGCCGCACCGGAGCACCGCCGCCGCCCCCGACGCGCCACCATGCCGCCGCGCCGCCGTTCCTCGTCCGGCTACCGCGGCGTCCGCGAGCGCCCGAACGGCGGCGGTTTCTACGCCGAGATACGCTCCGGCGATCTCCGGCTCCCCCTCGGCACGTACGAGACGGCGCACGAGGCCGCCCGGGCGTACGACGCGGCGGCGTGGCGCCTAGGCCGGCCGCGTCGTCAGATGAACTTCGACGACGCCCGCACCCTCGAGCAGGCGTTGGAGCTCGCCCCGCCGCCTCGTCTGCACACCACGCGAGATCGTGCGGAGCACACGGCGGCGCAGAACCGCCTCCTCGTCGCCCAGGAGGACGAGCGACGCATGGCGGAGTGGCGCCGCCTCCACCCGGAGGATGTCGTCGCCGAGCATCAGTTCTGGGAACGTCGCCGCGAGGACAGGCGTCGTCGGAGGGAGTTGGCGTGTCAGCAGGCCGCCATCCGCGATGCCGGCGGCCAATCCATCTTCACTGATCAAGATGAGCGCTGGTTCGACATTTGGCTGTCGACCTCCTCCGACGACAACAACGAAGGCGATGATGATGACTGGAGCGATTAGTTTTTTTATGTTTTCGAACTATATATCTATCTATCTAGAACTATCTATCTATGTTTTATCTATGTTTTATTAAACTATGTTTTTTATCTATGTTTGAGAACTATCTATCTTTGTATATTTTTATTTTAATGCAATTTTAGTATGAAAAAAAAAATAAGCGCGCGCTGTATTTTTTGGGCACCGCTGGAGCAGCACGCGCGCGCTGCAAAATAGCGCTGCTGCTGGAGCCAGCACTGCGCGCCGCGGCAAAACAGGTGTTGCGCGCGCGCTATATGGTTTTTTTGGGCGCGCCGCTTAGCGCGCCTGTTGGAGATGCTCTAATGCAAGAGGAAAAGGCGCGAGCACGTCGTGTGGGAAAGGCAAACCGCGAAGCCAGCTGTTTCCACCTTCTCTGCTCCCAGTCTCGCCGGGCGTCCATCCGTTTTACTACTGCTAGCGTGGATGCAGTACGGATCTGCTGTCAATGAATCCTCAGAGAATACCAAAAACGAGAGTGGGCATTTTTCACCGAAATCAGCTCATTCCCTCACAATGGAAAACATCCTGCGTCCCATCGGCCCTTACCTGTCAGTGTCTACGAAGTTTTATATCGCCCTCAATGAAAACACCGGATCTACACAGCCAGGCCATTTTTGTTCGTTGCACTGGACAGGACACCGGCGGAAGACGCGACGTGAGTACCATCTCTCTCTCTCTCTCTCAATGGCGCAGAGGTGCCAGGCTAGAGGAGCACTGGACCAGTCCGACAGACGAGTAGTAGCGCTCCTGTTTCCGTTATCCACCCAACCAACCACCCCCCCTCCACCCTCGGAATTATAAACTCCGGCCTATATAAAACCCCCGGGTGCCAGGCCTCCTCACCAGTCGCCACCCCGTCGTGCATCGCCATTCAGCTCCGAGTACCCGCGCGCGCAGGTCCTGCTGCTCTCGTCGAGGTCGGCACGTAGGCTAACTGGTTGGGTGGCCGGCCATGACGATGTTGGGGCAGCCCCAGGTGCAGGCGGCGGCGGCGTTCGGGGACACCACGCTGACCAAGGTGTTCGTGGGCGGGCTGGCGTGGGAGACGCACAAGGACACCCTCCGCGAGCACTTCGAGCGCTTCGGCGACATCCTCGAGGCCGTCATCATCTCCGACAAGCTCACCGGCCGCTCCAAGGGCTACGGCTTCGTAAGTCCCCTCTGCTTCCCTCCCTCCATTGCCATGCCATGCATGGCTGCGGTATGCTAGCTTCTGACGCGTTTGCATGCAACATAACAGGTGACGTTCAAGGAGGCTGATGCGGCCAAGAAGGCGTGCGAGGACGGCACGCCGGTCATCAACGGCCGCCGCGCCAACTGCAACCTCGCCTCCCTCGGCGCCAAGCCGCGGCCCCAGCCGCCGCACCTCCTCCGCCCCTCGCCGCCGACCACCCCGGCGCCGCATCACATGCCCGCGCTCCCGTCCCCGCGCCACCAGCCCGCGCCAGGTACACTCGCAAATCCAAATCCGCGCGCTAAGCCAGTTGTTACTGCTGCCAACGTGCGTACTGACGGGCGATCACATGGCTCTGGAATTAATCAACTGGCAGCCATCGCGGTGGGGTCCAGGGGCGTGTCGCCGGTGCCGTGGTACTACCACCCTTCCACCACGCCGCCGCCCCCGCCGCAGGCCGCGCACTACGGCCACGGCGCTCACCAGCAGTACCACAGCGTCCTCCCGTTCTACCCCGCCGCCGCCAACTACGGGTACGTACGCACCTCCTGCCTCACGTCTATTCTTCTTCCTCCTCGCGCAACTGCCCACGCATCGCGATAGTTCTCTGTTACGTAGTACGAGGATTCGTGTCCGGCGGCGGCGGCGGCTGAGCGTGACCGGCGCGGTGCGCATGCAGGCGGCCGGCGAGGTGGCGTGGTCCCCGGCCGTCAGGGGGCGCGGGGACCTGGTGGCGGGGGCACATGCGCGGCAGTGGCTCGCAGCACGCGACGCGACAAGGGAAGCACGGGCACAGGCTGGACCTGGACCGGACCGCGCCCCTCGGCCAGCTGCCTCGTCGTGCCCTCACGTGCCCACGTGCCGGCCTGCACGGCAGCAGTGCAAAAACATTACATAAATAAGGCCTTAATTGCCCGATCTGCCTTTCCTTGTCCTGTTTTTACACCATCAATATTAAACTGACTGCATCTAAAAAAAATACATTAAACTGACCACTGATTTGTCTGTGCTTTGTGTGTTCATTCAGCTACTCCCCAAACTACGTCACTGACCTGAGCTACAACGCGGTAAGTTACCCATCAAAATGTTACTACTGCTACCATATGCTGCATGCAGTCGCAGTGTGTCACTCATAGTAGATCGAGAATTAACAAGTGTCTGCTTCTGTGGCGTGACAGCAGAAGCTGGGCCAAGCGGCAGCGGCGCCAGGCGCGGGCGGGTCCTACATGCAGCCGCAGGGGCACTTCTCGTACCCGGCGGCGGCGGCGCAGGGCGGCATGCTCGCGCCCAACGGCATGATGCCCGTGTACCCCTACTACCACTACCACTACCACGGCTCGCAGGGGCTGGGCGTCCCGGCTGCGCACTTCTTCCCGCCGGTCTCCGCCGCCGTGCCCACCGTGCCCGCCATCATCTCCAAGCCCACCGTCATGGTGCCTCCCAAAGGTAACCAACCTCGTCAGCGCTCGTCATACATTAGCTACAGATCGCTACTGTAGACTGTAGTAGTAGTAGGATTAATTTAGGAAGAAAGAGTGAAACGAACGGAAACTAGTGGCAGTACTGCTAAAACATCATGCCCCGGCAGCTAGCAACCACCAACGTGCAGCACAGCTTTGCAATTGTATGGGCGGCATCTTAATATTTGCCGCGAAAGCTGGCGAGATCTGATCTTTTTTGCACTGTGCGTACGTGTGCGCAGTGGAGCAGGTGGCCGGGTGCAGCTGAAGGCACGGTGACGGTGCGAGGAGTTAAAAGGAGGCCAAAGGTGCTGGCCCGAGATCTGTCTGATTATAACAAGCTGCACAAGAAGAAGAAGAAGCGCTCGTCCACGTTCAATTCGTTCAATTCCCTCTAACTCTGTGCGCCCATGGGGTGGGCGCACGGCCAGCGAAGTCTGTAACAAAGATTGATTCCGTCTCTCTCTCGTTTACCAACGTATTTTCAGTGGTAAACCCCTTTTACCAAGTTGTCTGTAGTCCCGTCGCTGCAAGGGGCAGTGAACCTGAATAAAATCGTCGTAATCTTCGGTCATTCTCTTGAGCTCGCAGTGGTGTGTGTCTCAGCGAACTGAGTTGGTGAACTTAGTATCACACTGTTAAACTGCCTGTATGCTGTTCAAGTTGTGTCTCCACTTTGAAACACACAACTTGAGCATATATTGCCCGCCGCTCTCACGCGTAAAAAAACGCAGGATAGCAGATTTGTGTCACAACAAATCGGCTCCGAAACTACTATGCGAACGACAGTTGCCGGATGAACTCCACATGATGGAGGTTTCAGCGGTGCTATCCACTTTTGCTCAACACATGAACGGCTTGATGTGCTGCATCGCTTCATAAATCGTCGTCGTGGTTGCAGCAGCATTCAATCGGCTGAACTCTACCATTGTCAAATGAGATTACTTGGGCATATTTTAGTGTATTTAGCCATATAGTTGTGGGGAATTTGGCATATTTTCAACGGCGTTCAATCTGCTCAACTCTACTATTCGGTATTCCCCTGTATTTAGGCACACAATGGGATTTTGGAATTGGCAAGTCAACTGTATTTGTCATGCACCGCGATATTCTCGCACAACCCTCCATGAAAGTGTGGTGCAGAGAAAGTTCAGCTTGAAATTTTTCAGAGACAAATCAAGAGATGAATACCCGAGTCATACACATGGCAAAGTTCATACACTGATACACATGACATAATTCACCAGAATAAAAGTTCCCGAAATGGCCACATTCGAGAGATGACACATTATTCACCGGACAACACAACATCAGGCTTAAGGATTAGCCCTTAGACTAGTCATAATTAGTAGTAACTTAGAGTAGTAACATGCATATGTTACTACCTCCACGGTGGGTAGTACTACCTCATTTTCGGTTTATAGGGCTCAATTCAAAAATCTCACCAACCAAGGCAAATAGTGAGTGGTGGAACAATTTTTATAGTTTGCAAAGGCACACAATTAATGCACTCGTTTTCCTCAAAATTTTATGTTTACCAATGCATTAATTGCAATGCATGCATACATAAAATACATGCATTGGTCAATTTTCTCTTAATCTTTGCATGCAATGATCTAATGCACCTTGAAATCTGAATATGTGATGGGGAACAATCAAATTGAGCCTTATAAAACGGAAAATCTAAAATTTTGAGATAAGCCCTATAAACCGGAAAGGAAGGAGTAACATATGTGTTGTATCATGCATCACTTCATTTATTAGGTTGTAGACTCATCTTTTCTTGATATGTGTGATATTACAGTAACTAGTTATATGTTAGTACTACATGTCTCTCTTTCTTCATTAATTACATGCCACATTATCCATTTTGCCTAAATAAGTGTGATGTTATCACCTATGTTACTCCCATTGTGAGTAGTCTTACAAAGTTTCACCAGGCAACACAGCATCAGGCTTAAGGATTAGCCCTTACAAAGTTTCACAAGGCAAGAACATATATAGAACATTAATTAGTAGCCATCGTTAGATTTGCACCGAAAATCATTTGATTGAGCTCCCTCAGAGAAAAATACTCTATAAATACTAGAACAAAACAAACACCTACAGTTAACTGTGTGACTAAATTTTAAAAATAACATTGTCAATAAATTCAGTGTCATAATATATTAGGAGGTTCTTTGGCAAAGTTTGGTACATGCAATCTTCAAAAGAAGAAACTGGAGTCATGAACTTACAATAACTGATGAATAACGGAAACAATTTCCGAAAACTAAGTGTATCAACCAATGCGGGCAGTGTGAGCCACAGCTCACAATTCTCTAAACACAAAAAATTGTATTCTATTGATCATTTCCATTAGCAAAACAAAGTGCCTCTGCGATCCAAGGGAAAACTACAGGTATTATTGGACTTCTCTGTCCTTGTTATCCGGCTACATACATCACAGAATCTGTTGCAATCGCCCCGGATGTAGTTCCCCGGCATATATTAGCTCTGGGCACCGACCGGACTGAGAAAGGGCGGCCATATATACGCTTTCCTGGGGAACTTAGGGTTTGCTACGCTTTTTGGATTCACTGTAAAGAATGACGCCTATAACTGTGAGAGTGTAACCAAGCATTCCGGTTACAGACACAGGATTCTTGAATATCAGAATTGAGACGACAACTGCCACAGCACCTTTCGCATTTCCAAGGACCTGGAAAGAAACGTGAATATGTTAAATCATTGAGCCGCTCATTTGCTGAAACCAAGGACTTGTCTACTGGTTAAACCAACTAAGACAACCTCATGAGCAAAAACTCAACTCTATAGTTCACCAAGTGCCATGCATTATGGTCAAAATAGAATAGTTCTGAGATATTTACTTAACAGATGCAGACAATACGTATATTTACTAAACATTTTCATAATCATAGAGCCAATACGAACTCCACGTCTACAATAATAGGAGTTCACTAGAATGGTAAGGTAAATCCCAAAAAAATCTGTACCAGGGATATTTCTATAGAGTTTTGGTATTTGGGTCAGTGGCCCATGCATAACACCCGATAGTTTGAAGACAGATCCATAAAATGCTTCAGGTGTATCACACAAGCCAATACTAGTAACACAGGCAGATTCATACAGTATCGTTATAACCATCAAAAAACAATCATGCAAACAAGCCCACATAACAAAATGATTCAACAAAACCTGAAGTTGTGTGTTCCACAGGAATTATGAAGAACAAAAAATGAATTATGATAAGCATTTCTAGTAAAACGGGATAGTGGCAGTTTGCATATTTGCAAGCTCAGCAACCGACTGCGGTTGACACAGCTGAAAAATAAGTAGCCATCTACATCCATATTTGGAACAAATATTTTGATCCTATTTTCTATGTTACCTCAAAATGTACAATACATTAATTAAAAACCATACTCTGCTGCGGATGTGAACTATATACAGGGCCATGAACTGATGATTACAGATCGTTTTACTACATTTTAAAATCAAATCTACAACGTGGTAGGTTAATGGAAGAGATTTTGGCATGAAAGGCCACATGTAAAACAACATTTTGCACATCCTGCTAAGCTATGCACCAGTAACTTATGAACGAGAATGAATTTAATTAACAGTGAGAAAGCATGACATACCTGTAGAGTCAATGCGCTAGTATGTTTGGTCACCAAGAAATTGGTCAAATTGACAAAATATGACAAGCAAGAGTTGAACAACAGCAACCAAACAATGGTGAAATCCTTTTTGGCCAGTTCTATTGTAACGCCAACAACATTATCCTCCATAAAGAGGGTAGCAGGAAGCAAGAGGATGACAGCAATTGGAGCCATGTACAAGAGCAGATTCATAGAGTTAAGCTTCTCCCTGCAAGACGGCAGAATAGTCAAGAGTCAAGATATACCTTTTTTTAGAAGGAATGGTGAAGATATACCTAAATACACAATGCCTAGAAGTATACACACAACACCCATATATATACCTAAAAAGGCAAATCCTAGAAGCTTCCTATTTTTTGTCTATATATTTTGCTCATGAATAGTATAGAGCATCCATTCATAATGTGTATCCACACAAATGCAGAGAAAAACTGATTACCCCTCAGACGACAGAAGAATTCCTTGCAACACGGTCTTCAACGCCCTTGCTGCAGTGGCTCCAATGCACATGATGAATCCAAACAGATGAAAGCTAGGCTCACCCTGTAAATTTTGTTTGCGCATTAATAGTTAGTTGATGAAAGAACATGCAAATCCAGCTCTCTCATAGACTGCAAGAACAGCAACAGTTTGCTAACTATAGAAGATACATGCAGGTCATAATCTACTAAATGTAGTGCTGCTACCATCAGCCCACAATTTGCTGACCTAGTATGTTACACTGGAAATTTCAACAGATCCATAACGCAGAATCCATTGCAAGGGGTTCAACTTAATAATTCCACAATTAACATCACAAGGTCTAACGGACAAATATTAAATCTTCCTTGTCAAGAGTATTCAAGCTATATATCATCAGCGGCTTTGCTAGAACTCATCTAGCTGAGTTTTAGTTATGTCTCATTCACCTTTATAGCCATCGGATTGATACTATAAGATGCGTGTGTGCTAACGTGGGTTGTAGTACTATGTGTATCTGTTTTTATTTTTCAGGTGAATGAGACCAAATTACAGCTCATCTAGATGAGCCCTAGGCACTCCCACAAGTAATTTCCTGAAATTCAAAACCAAAGGTTTTTCCATCTCCAATCTTATAATATGCATATTTAAATAAACAATCGCTTCAGTGCTTGTAGTCATCACTAGGTGGTCTACGGATCTGGATGTATTTTTTATTATTTCTAGTGTTTGTTGTACTACCATGATTGAAGATGAACATATTGGAAGTTTTTCCACACAAAAAACTTGGAAACTAAAATTTCCACTGTGGAGTTTTATGGCAGAACAATTATATTTCCTTAGGAACCCGAACCATTCCCCCCAATGACGATATGACCATGCAAACAATCAGTTAACGGGATTACTCTCCAGACAACTAAATGGCTGTCAGAATAGATGCCTGGACATGAGGCAACCTATTGCAGTATTGCCCAGCCCAACTCGTCATCCCTAAAGTTCTCCCTAGTGGAGAAAGTTGTCGACCTATCAGACAGCACGCTCAATCAACTCGAGAGAGACGCCTGCCATTTTAGTCGAAGTAATTAGACACTATTGTGACAGATCCTCCTCTGCCCATCAGCTAGATCTCATTCTCGCTGCTCCGGAATCCCGAGCTAGCGAAACCAGAATTCCCCTCAGATCCAACCCTGACACCAACAGATCTACCGAAAACGAGCGATGGAGAGAGAGCAGGTAATAACTTACGCCGCTGGCGATGACGACGCCGGTGACGACGGGGACGAGAGTGAGGTACGTGATCCACGACTCCCGCTTGACGGTCATGATGTAGGCGAACACGGCGGTGAAGAAAGGGGTGGTGGCACCGACGGCCTGGTTGAAGGACACGGGCAGGTAGCGGAGCGAGACGTTGCCGGACACGACGGAGCCGCAGAAGACGAGGCTGAGCGCGGAGATCTTGGCGAGCTGGACGCGCGAGCGCACGAGCTGCATGGGCACGATCCGGAGCCAGGCGATGGCGGCGTAGGAGAAGAGCGCGCAGGCGGACATGTGGCACATGGTGAGGAAGATGGGGTACTTGAAGCCATAGTTGCTGAGGAGGTACTTGTTGAGCAGGAGCACGCCGATGTTGGAGGAGTACCAGGCGGTGACGAGCCCCACCGTGAAGAACCGCCCGTTGGCCGCAGCTCCCGCGCCGCCCGGCGCCGGCGACGCGCCGCCCTTGGCCGTCATCGCGGCTGGTCGCCCGCGGGCGCGCGTGGATCTGAGGAGGGGCGAGGCGCCGGTGGTGAGAATGACGGGGTGGGTTGGGTCGCGGTTGAATTGGTGGTGGGTTTGGGCTCGGAGCGGAGGCGTGTGAGCTTGTGTTTATGGGAATTGGGAGGAGACGGCTCCGTCTGTCGGTGGATGCAGCGAGAACGGACGGGGGCGACTGGTTTTCTCCTTTCCCGAGCTGAATTTGATTCGTTATTAGTACTGGTATTTATAATTATTCATATTCATATTTAGTCTTATGTACACTAATGTTAATTAGGCATATTGCTGATATGTTGCAGTATTAAATGAGGAAAAGAATGATACTAATTTCAAGTCATCATAACTTACCATAGAATTAGAGTGCTATTAAGGTCATTTAAAATACCAAATCATGTTAAATTCCTGATACATGTCAAATCAGATACACAATATTTACACATACTTTTTAGCTACTAACCGCAACAAATGGCATTGGCGCTATGCCCAAAATTGCTGACATTGGATCGATGAGATGTAAATGAGCTGTGATCTGTTACCGAGTAAGGCACGTCAGCTCTCGGCGACAAAATGGGTTGAAAGATAAGGCACATGGGTCATGATTGTCGCAACCTGCGGGTTTGGGAACGTGCCATTTGCAAACAAATGGCATTGACGCTATACCCAAAATTGCTGACATTGGATCAAAGAGATGTAAATGAGCTGTGATCAGTTACCGAGTTGAGTTTAAAGCACGTCAACTCTCCGCGACAAAATAGATTGGAAGATAAGGATTAAGGGTCATAATTGTTGCAACCCGTGCACTTGCGGAGCCTCTTGGAGGCCAAAGGGGGTCATGGCCCCCCTTCCAAAAGTGAAAAAATATGTTTTTTCTATATATATTAAGCGTTTTGGTATATTTAATCAGTGAAGTATGTTGATTTTAGAGCACAAATCGATTTACCAGTATGCTAAATACCTACGGCAGCTTGATTGTTTTTTCTTTGTGCGACTCAAACCTGTTTTCAAGCACATTTGGCTCTTGGTTCAGACTTAGCCCCTCCTTAATTATGTGTCACGCTCCGCTGCTGTTGGGAATGTGTCGTTTGAAAACCATACCGATATGGATTGCTCTAGCACGTCCAAGAAAGTAATGGATCATAATTTAGTACTCCCTCCTCATTTTGTTAGGCGTATTAGCTTTTGCATGCAATCTCAATATGTAAGGCACATGTGGTCGATTTCCTGTTTGGAGTGGTTATAGAGGATCTATAATTTCCTGGAGATGGTCACAAGAGATGGTGTATGCCTCGCTCTTTTTTTCTTTTCAGCCATGGACGCTTCCTGGTACGATGGCTCAGCTAACGATAACTTGTGCGTTAATTTTCATGCTAAAAGTAATACACCTTACAATATGGGAAGGAGGGAGTATTGTATCATGTAATTTAAAATACCAATCCACGTTTAACCCTTCCTTAATTTCATGATACATGTTAAAAGACAATTTTTGAAAGTTCTAACACATGTTTATGAGCTAAGTAGCAAATGGCATCTACACTATGCCAAAATAGTTGATCATGGATCGATGAGATGTAAATGAGTTATGTTCGCGACAAAATACATTGGAAGACAAATCATAAGGATTCATAATTTTGCTTACCCGTGGATTTGAAATAGTGCCATTTGCAAACCCATACAGAGGTAGGAGATGGTGTAATGAAGTGTGATAACACATGACCACAATGCTACAACTCGTGTACAGGTGTGCCGGATGACCAAATGTTTGCGATATGGGTTGGGCTGCTCTAGCACTACCAAAAAAATAGCATCGGACCGTATGGTCGTGATATATAACACTTAGCAAAGAGTTATGTCTTTAAGATTATTTTCTACAAAAATATCGTGACTAACCATACATGTAAAATATGGATAGTAATGTGCATGTGTGAAGTTTCGTAAAGTAATATAATCATTTGTGGTCCATACTTATCGTAACTTCAAACAATTTTCACTTTACGTAATAATTGTAACATTTGTTCATTTACTTGATTTATTTTTCATAATTTTCCCTAAACTCATAAACCTTAGTGTTGTGTTATTCATGATGTTTTTGTCTGTCTTTGTGATGTTTATAATGGCTGTAATAGCAATAACACAATGTGCTTGTCACCTAATTTGTTCTTTTAGGGCGTTCCTTGCAAAGGAAAAGTCCATGATGTGGACGACAGAGGAGAACAAATATATACAACAAGCTCTTCAGAGGCTTTACTACGAGAAATATAAGTAATTTTTTAGCAAATTAGAACAATGTTACGGGGTATAAATATTCTGCAAATAAATACCCGTGATTTACCTTCTCATATTAAGGTGACTGTGTAAATATATGCTTACCAAATTATGTAACTTATTTACGTATAAATTGATGAGAAGTTTGGTAAGTATATTAAGATGAAAATGTTTCAGAAGGTAAATAAATTAAGGTGATAGATTATCATACGAGGAAGGTGCGGTTAAATATGGTGTGGTGGAAAAAATGACTGGATGAAGAAAATGATGAAGGAACATGGTGGCATGAGGGAAGCCGGTTGAGGAAGAGTTCTGCTTGGTAAAAAAACACAACTTATTCTTTTCAGCATAGTAGATTTGTTCTCTTTTCGACATAGAAATAGAAGACCGAGAGTCGGCCTAGGTGTCTTCCTAGGTTGGTTTGTTCGATGCTAATTCCTCATGTAAAGTCAGCTTAGATTGCCTGTAATGGAAGTATCATTATTATGCATGCCAACTAGGCAATTTTGATGGTGTGGCATAGAATTAAATGAAGAGAGAGGGGGTTACCGTATCATATTAAATGATGTGCTAGTACTATGTGCCATGCATGGCAATAAATGACTATCCTATGATACTAACATATGATACTATGCACTACGGATGTAGTATCATACACTAGTATTATGTGCATGATACTAGTATATGATACTCTCCATTACAACCAGCCTTAGAGAATGCATCGCGGAAATGTTTAATAATCAGCCCTTGCTGAGTACGGTGTTTTGGAGACCGAGCTTCATGAAGGCCTTTATTTTGAAACATTCAAAATTCAAACTTTTCAATTTTAAAAAATTATAAAAATAAATACACATGTATGCAAGAGGTGATGTGTATGTGTGAAAAATTTCAGGATGAAATACCTAGAATTGCGACTCGTCTGTCCTCGTTGTTTGTTTCTAAGTTGGTTTTCCCGCCTCTCGCTGGCGGCGCCGCCGCCGGTCCATCTCGTCTCCTATGGCCCTTGGACCATGGAGGCACAGTGGATCCCGGCCCTTACCGGCGTGAAGGCTCCGTTTTTAAGTGTTTTATGAGTTTTGTTAGGGTTTGTGCCATGATCAAGAAGATGAGGCACCGGCTTCTTAAAGATGAAGTAAGGTTCTCCCCGCCTAGCCCTTGTCCCAGTGATGCTTCAAGCGTCTTTGGAGGGCGTGTGGAGGTTTGTCTCTGGCGAATCTTGTGGGATCCGGTTGGTGTTTGTCTTCGGTGGATCCTTCTGTATCTGATCTCCGTTCGTCTACGTCTATGTGTCTGCGGTTTGGATCCTTTCAATCTATGCTTCTTCATCGGCGACGATTGTTGTTCTGTTGTACCGGTCCTTTGGGGCCTTAGCACGACGAATTCTCGATTGTCTACTACAACAATGTTTTCCCAGCTCCGAAGAGGGAGGGGTGATGACGACGACGCGTCTTCGGCTCGCTCCAATGCTTGTAGTCGTTGCTAGAGGATGTAAATTTCACTTCTAGTGTTTTTTACTACCATGACAGTTGATAAATAGATCGAAAGTTTTTTCGCCAAAAAGAAATACCTTGAATTGCGAGCTGCACACAAAAACATAGACTTTAAGGACGAACAATATATATGCTAAAAAGTTACTTATATTTCTCGGATTTGTCTTTTTTGTGTAACTCTCGTTTTAATGTATTCCGACTTGAAAATCTGCACACATATTCATTATGTATCTGGGTATATGCATAAAAAGGATTTCCCGAAGAAGATGGCATTCGTTTGATGAGAAATAAAAAAGGAATATCGAGAATTCGTGTGGTTGAAATTGAAGCAGCTACTATCGAAGTAACAGAAAGAAAAGCAACGACTGGAGTGAGGGAGTCAGAGTCGAAAAGAAGATTCCTCGCATCTTTCTCTCATGCAGAACCGTGCATGAGACTTTCATCTCGCACGGCTCCTAAGTGATAAAAGAAAGAAGAACTCGTCTTCTCTCTTTTTTGATTATCTTCCTCGTGTATGTATAAGACCGAATCCATTCTTTTTCGAAATCGATTTTGAAAAAGAATTATTAATCCTTAACTTTTCGAAGAATCCTTCATCAGTGGTCGTGAATGACTGACTTTTTCAATCCTTTCGACCTTGGTTCCGTAGGAGCAAGTCAAATAGGTTGAGAAATAAAACCATCTAATCAGAACTTTTAAAAATGATTTTTTTAGTTTCGAACTTTACAGATTAATGCCTTCATGGAGCTAGGTCTTTGTTTGGCATATTTGGCCCTTGCTGATATATATAACAAAGTAGACGTTTGCCCTACTTTAGTGAATACGAGTCCTTGATGATATAGATTTTCGACCTTGATTTCGCGGGGCAAGTTATAAAGGTTGAGAAATAGAATCATCTGATAAAAAAAATTATATACAAGACCACAAACTCAAATTACAAGTATCAATGTAAAATTTAATGCATACTTGACAAGCCAACTTTTCTTTTATGTTTACCGAGATCATTAACACACAATATGCATGCAAGAAAACTGAGTGGATGAAGTAGCTAGTGTCATTATGACTGCATACATGTAAGTATTAAACATGTTAATAATACGAGGAAATATTATTAATTCTTTCCTCGATTACTATTGGTGGCCTTGTATTGATGTAAAACATACTCCCTCTCTCACAGTTTATAAGGCGTGCACGTACTCCCAGATGTCAATTTGACCAATCAAATAGAAGTCATATATTACAAAAAACATAGCATTATAAACTTCAAATGTTTTATTTTCAAAGGTATAATTTTTGTGTTATATAGTTTATATCACGGTGATAAAATTGACAACCTAGATATACGCGCATGACTTGTAAACTGAAACGGAGGGAGTATATTTCAAAGTGGCCTTGTATATAAAAATAAAGAGAGTAATGATTTTTTTTATTTTTGAACTTTATAGATCAAGGCCTTCATGGAGCTGTGTCTTTGTTTGGCATTTTTGGCCCTTGCTGATATATATAAGAAAGTAGACGTTTGCCCTGCTTTAGTGAACATGAACCCTTGATATAGATGGATCGAGAGAGTCAACCACTAACTCTACCTTGCAATATCCTAATTACAGAGCTTTAGGAACTACCATAAGAATGGTACTCCAGCAACATTGGTCGTACTCTTAGCCATAATGGCACAGCACATCCGGTACCGATACAAGATCTGCCAAGTGTGTTCGGTGAGAGGTTCGGCAGAAAACGAATCCGCGGTTGGCAACGACGACCTTAAATTTGGCGGCAGCGCATGAACACCGGCTCTGCAACCCAGCCCAGCTCCATTACCCATTTAAGTACTATAGTAGTAACAAAACTTTTGTAACATTACGTAGCTACTACCGACTGCACGCGCGGTGCGGTCGGATCGTGGAAACGATCGGCGTCGACGTCTTCGGCGGCAGCAGCGGAGTGATTGCCTGCCTAATTCATGGACCCAGTCGCTGACGGTCACGGATATTGTCCAAGTTACTAGCACGAGTACTCAAGTATGATCCAAATTCCTATACGAACCGGCGGCGAGGTGGCCGTGCTAGCTGGGCGCACACGAGTTCGTTTTCCACGCGCCATTTGGAGGAAGTCAGCGAGATGGTTCCTGCACCTAACCACGCCAGTTAATGCTTGAAAGTAACGACGACGCGTAGTGACAGGGACGCGTGCCTGGGTTTGTTCCTACTGGCAGTAGATTCTTCTCGCAAAGTTGGCACGATGGACCGCGGCAAGGTACGTACCGATCGATTCGCTTCAACGGGTCCGGATCGCCCGAACTAATTTGTAGTTGGATGGTTTATCATGGGACAATGATATCTTCAGCCCATCAGAATT
Organism: Secale cereale; assembly: GCA_902687465.1. Taxonomy (NCBI): domain Eukaryota; kingdom Viridiplantae; phylum Streptophyta; class Magnoliopsida; order Poales; family Poaceae; genus Secale; species Secale cereale. The sequence continues at coordinate 244,102,945 of LR738715.1, read as the reverse complement.
TAAGTCCTGATGCTCACATTTATTTATGAATTTATTTCAGAATTTTCGGTGATGCGTTTTCAGGTGGAGGAGATATTTTCATTGACTACGACACACCTACGATGACTTTATAACTTAAGATGATATGCCGGGTCAATCTCTCAAAAGTGTTCATAAAGATAGGGTGTGCGTATGTGTATTCATGGGATGCGTGTATGCGCGTATGCATTAACGTTTATGTCTGTACCGTGTTAAAAAAAAGTCCCCATCGCGCCCCATTTGGGAGGAACCGATTCAATTTTGTTGCATTTTACAGTGAGGAACCGATTCATTGCCTCGTCGCTTTGCTGATTACTACGTACTCCCTTCCCAACAAAAGTAGGAGAGCGAGGTGCGGAAATACTTGAACTGTACGATATGTGTGATTGATCCAGTACCACGAAAAGCCATTTGCAGAAATCGTACGCTAATGAGCTGTCACGAGGCAGACCAATTTCACGCGATCCCAAATTGGACCATGTGTATCAGTGTGTGGAACCGAGCCATTGACCTGGTTTTAGCCGATCCCAACTCTCTTTCTCATCACGATTCCTTTTACGTACTCAATCCCAGTTCTCTTTCTCAGCACGATTCCTTTTACTCAATGATCCTGGAAGGATAAATGCTTGACACTGGCTCCCGATCAGTATTCCTTCCTCCCCGAATTACAAGACGTTTCAACTTTTTTTTCCCGATTTGGATGTATGCACACACATTTTAATGCGTTTGTTCACCCATTTCAATTCATATGTACTCCCTCCGTAAACTAATATAAGAGCGTTTAGAATACTAAAGTAGTGATCTAAACGCTCTTATATTAGTTTACAGAGGGAGTAGTAGTTATATTAAAATATCTAGAATATCTTATAATTTGGAACATAGGTAATAACAACTACGTATGCTACGTCATCCATGCATAAATCAGAAGCCAATTATAAAGCCGCCGCTTTATCATCTATACCGACTAACGCATCTTCAACGTTGATCCGTAAATGTCATCCGCTTTCTTCGCGGACATGGGACCAATCCACGACCACTGCCATGGGAGGCGGCCATCCAACGTTGTCTGCATACAACCGGCCTCTCTAATTTTTTTTTCGAAAGTCCGCACGTTCAAATAACCGCATACATAAAGTACAAACATTCAAATAGCCATACATAAAGTACAAACGTTCAAATAGCCGCATGCAGCAGTAGTTCAAAATTTAAAAAGTTCAAATATTATATTCCAACATTGTCGTCCCCTTTAACTGCCCACAAATGCTCAATCAGATCTTCCTTCGGCTGCTTGTGAGTTGCTCGATGCTGCATTTGTTGACGCATTTGAGTAAACTCTTCAAATGTCGCCAGATTCTCGTCTCGAAGTTCTATAGGATGACCCATGTTCTCAAATTCTAGTGTTGCGGTAGCATCCTCACCCTCTCGTTGACGATCATGTTATGCATGATCACACAACATGTCATCACCTTCCACAAGGCCATCGGATCCCATTGTTTAGCAGTTCCACAAACAACTTCAAAACGGGCCTGCAGAACTCCAAATGTCCTCTTGACATCCTTTCTAGCTACTTCCTATCTTCGGGCAAAGTGAAACTTTTTCTAACCAAATGGATTAGAATTGGTGTTGACAAAGATAGCCCACGGAGGATAGATACCGTCAACCAAATAGTAGCTCATGTTGTAGTCATGTCCATTGACAATGTATTGCCATGGAACAAGGTTTCTCCCCAAAATCCCTTCTTCTTTTGCCCTTTTGTTTTCTCTAGGTTCTGGGGAGATGCATGTTGTTCTTGTGTTCTTGTTGACTTTATCCATGGAAGATTAGGGTGTAGGAGAGTTGTTGTGCAGTAGAAATGCTAGTGAGTATGTTGCTACAAAGGAGTTGAGATCAACTGTAGTACCATTTGCATGTCCTACGCGTTAATTGTTTAGATCCGCATTCGGATCTGACCCCGAGCGGTACTACCGCTAGTTACCCGCGGTACTACCGCTCTGACGCGTCACGGTACTACCGCGACAGACACAGAAGTAAATTTTTAGTACCGCTCCTGATGCGGTACTACCGTAACACTCCAGTGCAGTACTACCGCCCCCGGAGCGGCACTAAAAATATACTTCCGCCTCTTCAAGAAGTACTACCGTTCTCTTCACACCTTCTTCGTAGCCCATACATATTATCTTTTCTACATGTTTCTTTTGTTTTGTTGCGGCTTTTGCATTGATTCTCTCTGTTTCTCTTTCGTGCTCTTGTGTTTGTGTCATAGGTGGTGGCTCCGGTTCCAATGTCCGTCACTCGAATCCCAGCCGTGACACAGGGTCAAAGCATATGCGTACCCAAAGAGATGTTCCTGAGGGCTCCAATGGCCCCCAACGCAGAACCAAGACCACTGCCACCAAGAACAAGGAACCAACAATGGGCATGGACGAGATGCCATCACATGAGTTCATTGCTAGGAGGAAGATCAATCCTTATGCAGATCCCCGGGCTCAGTTCAATGGAGATGAATTGTTATGGACCAAGCAGCAGTATCATATCTTCACTGAAGTGCTCAACAGCAAACATAACTGATATGTGGATGCACACTGGATTGACATGAATCACATGAGGAAGGAGGAGCACCGGGTCTATTTCGTTGAGGCTCTAGATCTTGTGGAGCAGTTTGGCATTGAGCATATCATGTCATTTCATATGGACTTTGACCCAGAGATTGTGGCACAATTCTTTGCCTCGGTTCACTTCCATCTTAAGGAGGAACGCAACATGACTTGGATGACCAATGGACACAAGATGAATGCTGCATGGAAGGACTTCATGGATCTGCTTCAGGTTGCTGATGAGGGGCTCCACACTCCTATTGGAGCTCGCCCTCATGCCAATGAAGAGTCTGCCAACAAGGATCGGCTGCTGCCTTACTATGTGGAGAAGACGCTCGCAAGTGGCAAGAAGACTTGGGTGATGAACCCTTTTCTGGATATTATGCATAGGATCTTCCGCAACTCACTGTTTCCTCGCATTGGGGACAAGGACAAGGTACATTCATACCTCGTGGACATGATGCTCATCTGTGAGGAGGCCCGCAGTGCTCAGACTCAACCACTTGATATCTCACATGTCATGTGGTGTGAGCTCCGCTTTGCGATATTCACCCGCAAAGTGCCTATCTACGGTCCATATCTGTTTTTGCTGATCACCAAGACTTGGGAGAAGCTCTATCCCGATGAAGAGTTTGAGGCCCCGCACTGGATTCTTCATGAGCCTACCAGACTTCGCATCAAGAGTCGATGGGCTAACACCACTACCCGTGCAGAGGCTGCTGCAGCTAAGATGGATGTGGATGAGGATGAAGTTGCGGAGGAGGCAGCTGATGAGGACAGTTCTGGAGGGTATGCTCCCCCTTCGTCTGAGCCCTCGTGGGCTAAAAAGCTGAAGAGCAAGATGAAGGCTCTGTTTTGTATGCAGGCAAATGGGCAATACAAGGCTCATGTGACTCAGAAGCAGGCTCGCCAGCGCGACAAGAAGATATTAAGGATCTTTGGTGAGAATGTGTCTAATGGGTCAGAGGAGATCATTACTCCAGAGGCTGAGTGGATTGTCAAGCAGGGTTACAAGTGGTCTGATTCCGAGGAGGAGCAGCAGCAGTCAGACGAGGCGCGTGACGACTGATCTCTTCCGCCTGAGCTACCACTTATGTCTTAGGTGTCCTCTTTCCCCTTTGCGGTGTCTTGATGCCAAAGGGGGAGAGAGTGTAGGATTTGCGTGTGTCTTGTGTCTTGTGCCGTGTTTTATTTGCTTTTCGTTGGTCGAACCTTGTCTGCTTTTGTTGGTTTGTGTCATGTGTGTGTGAGACCTTTCATATGGTGTAAGACATATGCACTCTTCTCATTATCTCGTTGTTATGTCTACGCTATCTGCTAGGTTGTGAGTGTTTGCTTCACTTGCCCTGTTAATATGTGCTCATGATAACCTCCTTACATCCATGCGTAGAGTCTTATTCTTTGTTGCAAGGAGTATGTTGTTTATAAAATATAGGGGGAGCGTTGATCCTAGTATGTGTGCTGTGCAGTCCAAAGCATCTTCTTATGTATGCACACATCTAGGAGGAGCTTACCTATATTTTATAATCATGCTGGGTTTGCTCACTTTTGTGTTATATATATATCTTTGTGCAAATCCCGTATTATCATCAATCCACCAAAAAGGGGGAGATTGTAAGGGCATATTTCTCCCTAAGTAGTTTTGGTGATTGATGACAATGCTTTTGCGGACTAATCGTGTGCACTGAGCTTTTCAGATATATCACACCTAGGCACAAGAAGATTAAGTGCCCCTCGGAACCTATGGAAGACTGTGTTTCCTTTTGTTTCTTTTCGGTGGAATTGAGTAATAGGAAAGCCATACTATTAATAGGGGGTCCGCTTCGGAAAGGTTTGGGTGGAATCAACACGTACACGTCTATTCATTCGCACCACCTTTCTTTCGCTTCTCTGGAGCTCCAGCTGTTTTTCCTTGTCGTTACAAAAATAGTGGCGTCCTGCTACTGCCACTGCTTGGCATGCGGTAGTACCGCTCAAAGAAGGTGGTAGTACCGCACGGCCTCACGGTAGCACCGCTCCAGGGTTATGGTAGTACTGCACCGTGCGGTAGTACCATACCGAGGACACGGTAGTACCGTGTGACCGGCCCTAGCGTCGTAACTAGTACAGTAGTAGGACCGGAAGTAATTTTTTACTTCCGCGTCCTACGCGGTAGTACCGCTTCGTGCAAGTGGTAGTACCGTGTCGGGTTTCTGCTTCGACCGTAACTCTGCGGAAGTAGCTGCGGACGTAATTTATTTAGTCCGCACTCTTCCTTGACCAGTCTAACCCTGCCTTGCGGTAGTACCGTAAGGACGTGCGGTATTACTGCTCTGGCAGTACTACCACCCGGTGTTTTAACGCAACAGGGGCTAGTTCTGGCTCGTACCGTGCCAGCGGTAGTACCGCACCCTGTGTGGTAGTACCGCTGAGCCGTGCGGTAGTAACGTGCTCTGCGGGCAGAGTTGAGGGATAACGGTTGGATTTGTCCCTCCACTATATAAAGGGATTCTTCTTCCCCAAGAAGACTCACCTCTTCCTCCCCAAGCTCCATTGATGCTCAAAGCTCCATTTCCGCCCGATCTCTCTCCGTAGCCAATCAAACTTGTTGATTTCCTAGGAATTGCTTGAGAAGTCATTGATCTACACTTCCACCAAGAGAAATTTGATTCCCCCCACTAATCCCTTGCGGATCTTGTTACTCTTGGGTGTTTGAGCACCTTAGATGGTTGAGGTCACCTCAGAGCCATATTCCATTGTGGTGAAGCTTCGCAGTGTCGTTGGGAGCCTCCAATTCGGTTGTGGAGATTGCCCCAACCTTGTTTGTAAAGGTTCAGTCGCCGCCTTCAAGGGCACCACTAGTGGAATCACGGCACCTCGCATTGTGTGAGGGCGTGAGGAGAATACGGTGGCCCTAGTGGCTTCTTGGGGAGCATTGTGCCTCCACACCGCTCCAACGAAGACGTACTTCCTCTCAAAGGGAGGGAACTTCGGTAACACATCCTCGTCTTCACCGGCTCCACTCGTGGTTATTTCTTACCTTTACTTGTGCAAGCTTTCTTTGCATACCTTAGCTTGCTTGCTTGTGTGGTTGTTATTGTTGCTTCCCATAGATTGTCCACCTAGTTACATATCTAGACAACTTACTTTGTTGCTAAGTTTAATCTGGTTAAGAAAAGCTAAAAAATGTTAGTTGCCTATTCACCCCCCCTCTAGTCAACCATATCGATCCTTTCAGAACTATTGAACAAGCTGAAGAACTACTAAATAATATATTGATAAATGATAATGAGTGAGCTCTTCCTGAACCTCCTAAGCCAACTCCGAAGAAGAGGGGAATTTTATTTCCTATTCTCGAAGATATGCAAGAGGCAAAGAAATCAATCAAGGAAAAAGGTATTAAAGCGGAAGATGTTAAGAATTTACCACCTATTGAAGAAATACATGGTCTCGACAACCCGACACAGGTACTAAAGGTAAATTCTCTTTATAGATTTGATGAAGGTGATATTCCTCATAATAAATCTGCTAGTCAATGCATGAAAGAATTTGATAACTTTATTGTGAAACAAGAAAACCTCAATACACATGTTAGTAGACAGTTGAAATGAAATGCTTATATGGTTGAGCACTTGAGTGACTACATGTCTAGAGTTAAAGATGATCTTAAGCTTGTTGGTAAATATGCTTCCATGATAAAAACCCAAGTAGAACAAGTTCTCAAAGCACAAAATAATTTGATTAATGAGATGAACAACAAGAAAAATGATCATGTTGTTAGAGTTATGACTGGAACTGGTAAAATGACTCAGGAACCCTTGTATCCTGAAGGTCATCCTAAAAGAGTTGAACAAGACTCTCAAAGGATTAGTGTTGATGCACCTAGTTCATCTAAGGAAAAAATGATAAGACTTTGCATGCTTCTAGTGAACCTACTGTAGGCACACCTGGAAATCCTAATGATATTTCTATTTCTGATGCTGAAACGCAATCTGGTAATGAACATGAACCTAGTAACGATGATAATGACGATGTTCATGTTGATGCTCAACCTAGTGATGATAATGATGTGCAGATAAAACATGCTGTTAATCTTGATGACCCACAACCTAAGAACAAAAGGTATAAGAAAAGAGACTTCATTGCTAGGAAACATGGCAGGGAGAGAGAACCATGGGTTCAGAAACCCATGCCCTTTCCTCCTAATTAAGCTTCTAAGAATAAAGATGATGAGGAATTTGAGCGATTTTGTGAAATGCTTAGACCAGTATTTTTGTAACGCCCAGGATGTGGCTATAGCTCATACGTGTCGAGGCACGACTTAGAGTCATAACCGCATTCTGGAATGGCCTCAAGCGTGGTATCTTTACATAACCCATGTAATGAACATGATGAAAGAGAGTGAATAGTTGGCTTACACTAGCCACGTCACACAATTAATACAATAAACATATATTCATCCAGAGAACACAGAGTCCGACTACGGACGAGATAAAACGAAGAAAAAGATACCACACATTCTAATCCCGATCAGACCTAGTAGGAACCACTACTGATCGTCGGGGTACATCACGTACATACGACCACGCTCTTCATCGAACTCCCATTGGAGCTCCTGGCCATCGCCTTCATCGAACTCAGTTGTACCTGCACCTGTTTGTGTAGTAAACTATGAGTCACGAGGACTCAGCAATCTTGTTCCCGGGTATCAAAACTATCAAGGCTTTTAGGTGTGGAGAGGTGATAAAGTGGTTGCAGCAGCACTAAGCATTGTGAGGCTAGCTTATGAATTCAGAGCGAGTTGAGAAATTGTGCCAACGGTCACAACTAGTAGTTATCAAGAAGTGATCCTATCTACTTACGTTCACACATAACCCCACCATGTTCACTTTCCGAACCCCTTCGAAAAGAGACCATCATGGTTACTCACACAGGTAGTGTATTCTTATTGAGTTATGGTGTCAAGTTATCTATAACCGGATATTAACAAATTCCAATCTACCACATAACCGCGGGCACGAATTTCGAAAGATCATAACCCTGCAGTGGTGTCCCAACATAGCCCATCACAAGCTCTCATGATCAGGGGAGTAACAACTCCAAATTGGGAAGACCCGAGTGTTCTTGGAATCCCGTCCACAAGATATTTCGACAAAGCTAAAACTAATCCAGCAAGACCTCCCGATGTGCCAACACCCTGATAAGAGCCACGAGTATCTCGTCTCAGGCCACCACCGGATGTGCAGTACGTACAACAACCGAAGACCCCAGATAACTGGGTAGCACCGCAAGTGGTTCTAGTTTGGACCACTCATGAGTAGCACTGGCCCGGGGGTAGATTAAGAATCCACGAGTTAATTACTCTATATGCAGGTTTTTAGTTATTAGGCAAATGGTAAAACCAAGGTTGGGCCTTGTTGGAAAAGTTTTAAACAGAGCGAATTATCAAGGGGGCCCCATAAACCCCAACCATGTTAGGAACGCAATATCAAGGAACATAACACCGGTTTACCGGATCCTAAGGCGGCATGAGTGGAACAAAACACCGAGCAAAAGGCCAAGCCTTCCACCCATTGCGAAGTATATAGGTGCATTAATTTAGATAAGTGATATTATTATATTCGCAAAATATCCAAGTTCCAACATGGAGCAAACTTTAACTTCACCTGCAACTAACAACGCTATAAGAGGGGCTGAGCAAAAGCATAACTTAGCCAGTCAACGGTTTACTAGGAAGGCGATTAGAGTGTTTCATGGCAACATAGGAGGCCGACAAGACAAGAATGGGTAGCGTGACATAGCTATAGAGCGATACAACTAGCAAAGAAAAGATAGAGGTGATATCGAGGAACGGTCATCTTGCCTGAGATCCCGCAAGGAAGAAGAATGAGTCCATGAAGAAGACAAATGGTCGTAGTCAAACGAATCCTCACAACTCCGGAATGAAACCGAAGCTAACAAGAGAAGGAAACCGGAAAGAAGCAAACAACATGGTAAACACACAAGCATAAACATGGCATATGATGCACAAAAAAGTATGATGCATGTCCGGTTTTAAATAAGCATGGCAAAGTGCAACAAACAACACTACAATTTAAGTGGAGCTCAATATGCAATGGGTTGCATATTGACGAAACACCACATTCACATATTTAGTATGATCTCGATTATGTACACAACAAGTTTAAATGTTGGTTAACATGGCAAGAGGTGCAACACAAATAAACTACACTACCTAAGCAATTTAAATGGGGCCGGAAACAACAAACAACAATTCCGAAAAGTCCCCATGTGCAATTATTGATTTTGGTACTATTCCAGCTAAAAACATATTTTAAAGTTATTAAACAACAAAAGTAAATGCACCAAGTTATACTATGTACTTTTCTACCCCAAAAGCATATAAAGTTTATTAAATTTGGAGCTATAGTTATTTAGTTATGTATTAAACCATTTTAGCATGTTATTTAGCAAATTAAATCAAACAACAAGTTAAAACATTTTTATCATGCATGAAAGTTGCAAATTATTATTCTACACAAAATTCTAAGCAATTTACATATATAACATTTTTACATGTGATGCACGGTTGGTGAGTTAAGATATGCATGAAGTTTGAGGGTCTTTCTATAAAACTAAAATTCCCTGGTTAGTTAGGAAAATCACCGGACGAAAAAAACACGTAACGGGCTGAAACTGATGGGCGCTTGATCCGCGGTGGCTCACCATGGGCTTTAGACCAGTTCGCGAGGCAGGTGGGCTGAGGGAGATGTGAAGGAAATATGCCCTAGAGGCAATAATAAAGATGTTATTTGTATTTCCTTATATCATGATAAATGTATTTTATTCATGCTAGAATTGTATTAACCGGAAACTTAGTACATCTGTGAATACATAGACAAAACAGTATGTCCCTAGTATGCCTCTACTAGACTAGCTCATTGATCAAAGATGGTTATGTTTCCTAGCCATAGACACGAGTTGTCATTTGATCAACATGATCACATCATTAGGAGAATGATGTTATGGACAAGACCCATCCGTTAGCTTAGCACTATGATCATTTAGTTTTACTACTATTGCTTTCTTCATGACCTATACATGTTCCTATGACTATGAGATTATGCAAGTCCCGTATACCGGAGGAACACCTTGTGTGCTATCAAACGTCACAACGTAACTGGGTGATTATAAAGATACTCTACAGGTGTCTCCGAAGGTATTCGTGGTGTTGGCATAGATCAATAATAGGATTTGTCACTCCGAGTGTCAGAGAGGTATCTCTGGGCCCTCTCGGTAATACACATCATAATAAGCCTTGCAAGCAAATGACTAATGAGTTAGTCACGGGATGATGTATTACGGAACGAGTAAAGAGACTTGCCGGTAACGAGATTGAAATAGGTATTGAGATACAGACGATCGAATCTCGGGCAAGTAACATACCGATGACAAAGGGAACAACGTATGTTGTTATGCGGTTTGACCGATAAAGATCTTCGTGGAATATGTAGGAGCCAATATGAGCATCCAGGTTCTGCTATTGGTTATAGACCGGAGATGATTCTCGGCCATGTCTACATAGTTCTCGAACCCATAGGGTCTGCACGCTTAATGTTTGATGACGATCGGTATTATGAGTTTATGAGTTTTGATGTACCGAAGGTAGTTCGGAGTCCCGGATAAGATCACGGACATGACGAGGAGTCTCGGAATGTCCGAGACGTAAAGATTGATATATTGGACGACTATATTCGGACACCGAAAGTGTTCCGGAAAGTTTCGGAATAAACAGGAGTGCCCGGGCGGG
>LR738715.1:244061849-244092458 GCA_902687465.1 Secale cereale | reverse complement strand
AACACCCCGGGGAAGCTATGGGCCCTAATGGGCTTTAGTGGAAAGAGAGAGGGCCGGCCAGGGTTGGGTCACGCGCCCCTCCCCTTGGTCCGAATTGGACAAGGAAAGGAGGGGGGCGGCGCCCCTTTCCTTCTCCCTCTCCCTCTCCTTTCTTCCCCCTCTCTCCCTCTTGGTGATTCCTACTAGGAATAGGATTGCAATCCTATTCCTAGTAGGATTGCCCCTCTAGGCGTGCCATAGGGGGCCGACTGGCCTCCCCCCTTGCTCCTTTATATACAGGGGCAGGGGGTACCCTAGAACACACAAGTTGATCTCTCCAGCCGTGTGCGGTTCCCCCCTCCACAAAAACACACCTCAGTCATACCATTGCAGTGCTTAGGCGAAGCCCTGCGCCGGTAACTTCATCATATCCGTCACCACACCGTCGTGCTAACGAAACTCTTCCGTGAAACTCAACTGGATCAAGAGCTTGTCAGAAGTCATCAAGCTGAACGTGTGCTGGACGCGGAGGTGCTGTACGTTCAGTGCTTAATCGGTTGAATCACGAAGAAGTTCGACTACATCAACCGCGTCACTTGACGCTTCCGCTTTCAGTCTACGAGGGTACGTAGACACACTCTCCCCTCTGATTGCTATGTATCTGGTAGATAGATCTTGCGTGATCGTAGGAAAATTGTAAAATACTACGTTCCCCATCAGTGGCATCATGAGCCAGGTCTATGCGTAGATGATATGCATGAGTAGAACACAATGAGTTGTGGACGATACTAGTCATACTGCTTACCAGCATGTCATACTTTGGTTCGGTGGTATTGTGAGATGAAGCGGCCCGGACCGACATTACACGTACGCTTACGCAAGACTGGTTTCACCGTTATGAGCACTCGTTGCTTAAAGCTGACTGGTGGGTGTCTGTCGCTCTCACTTTAGCAGAATCAAATGTGGCTACGCCCGGTCCTTGTGAAGGTTAAAACAACACATACTTGATGAAAAATCGTTGTGGTTTTTGTATGTGTAGGTAAGAACGGTTCTTGCTAAGCCCGTAGAAGCCACGCCAAACTTGCAACAACAAAGTAGAGGAAGTCTAACTTGTTTTTGCAGGGCATGTTGTGATGTGATATGGTCAAGACATGATGTGTTATATGTTATTGTATGAGATGATCATGTTTTGTAAAGTTATCGGCAACTGGCAGGAGCCATATGGTTGTCGCTTTATTGTATGAAATACAGTCGCCATGTAATTGCTTTACTTTATCACTAAGCGGTAGCGATAGTCGTGGAAGCAATAGTTGGCGAGACGACAACGATGCTACGATGGAGATCAAGGTGTCGTGCCGGTGACGAAGGTGATCATGACGGTGCTTTGAAGATGAAGATCAAAAGCACAAGATGATGATGGCCATATCATGTCACATATTTTGATTGCATGTGATGTTTATCTTATTATGCTTCTTATTTGGCTTAGTACGACGGTAGCATTATAAGATGATCCCTTACAAAATTTCAAGGTATAAGTGTTCTCCCTGAGTATGCACCGTTGCGAAAGTTCTTCGTGCCAAGACACTATGTGATGATTGGGTGTGATAATCTCTACGTTCAAATACAACGGGTGTAAGCCAGTTTTGCACACGCAGAATACTCGGGTTAAACTTGACGAGCCTAGCATATGCAGATATGGCCTCGGAACACTAGAGACCAAAAGGTCGAGCGTGAATCATATAGTAGATATGATCAACATAAGATGTTCACCATTGAAACTACTCCATCTCACGTGATGATCGGACATGGTTTAGTTGATTTGGATCACGTGATCATTTAGATGACCGGAGGGATGTCTATCTAAGTGGGAGTTCTTTAAGTAATATGATTAATTGAACTTTAATTTTATCATGAACTTAGTCCTGATAGTTTTTGCATATCTATGTGTGTTGTAGATCAATGGCCCATGCTACCGTTCCTTTGAATTTTAATGCATTGCTAGAGAAAGCTAAGTTGAAAGATGATGGTAGCAATTACATGGTCTGGGTCCGTAACTTGAGGATTATCCTCATTGCTGCACAGAAGAATTATGTCCTTGAAGCACCGCTAGGTGACAAGCCCCCTCCCGCTAATGTAGACGCTTTGAACGTCTGGCAAACGCGGTCTGATGACTACACGATAGTTCAGTGTGCCATGCTTTACGACATAGAACCGGGAGTTCAACGACGTTTTGAACGTCATGGACCATATGAGATGTTCTAGGAGTTGAAGTTAATATTTCAAGCAAATGCCCAGATTGAGAAATATGAGATTTCCAATAAGTTCTATAGCTGCAAGATGGAGGAGAATAGTTCTATCAGTGAACACTTGCTCAGAATGTCTAGGTACTACAATCATATGACTCAACTTGGTTGCAAAGTTGACGAAGATAGTGTTATTGATAGAGTTCTTCAATCACTGCCACCAAGCTATAAAGGCTTCGTGATGAACTATAATATGCAAGGGATGCAAAAGACAATTCCCGAGCTCTTCGCTATGCTCAAGGCTGTGGAGGTAGAAATCAAAAAGGAGCATCAAGTGTTGATGGTTAACAAAACCACTAGTTTCAAGAAAAAGGGCAAGGGAAAGAAGGGGAACTTCAAGAAGAATAGCAAGACAGTTGCTTCTCCCGCGAAGAAACCCAAGTCTGGAGCTAAGCCTGAAACTGAGCGCTTCTACTGCAAAGGGACTGGACACTGGAAGTGGAACTGCCCCAACTATTTGGCGGATAAGAAGGATGGCAAGGTGAACAAAGGTATATGTGATATACATGTTATTGATGTGTACCTTACTAATGCTCGTAGTAGTACCTGGGTATTTCATACCGGTTCGGTTGCTAATATTTGTAACTCGAAACAGGGACTACGGATTAAACGAAGATTGGCTAAGGACGAGGTGATGATGCGCGTGGGAAATGGTTCCAAAGTCGATGTGATCGCCGTCGGCACTCTATCTCTACATCTACCTTCGGGATTAGTTTTAGACCTAAATAATTGTTATTTGGTGCCGGCGTTAAGCATGAACATTATATCTGGATCTTGTTTGTTAGACGGTTATTCATTTAAATCAGAGAATAATGGTTGTTCTATTTTTATGAATAATATCTTTTATGGTCATGCACCCTTGAAGAGTGGTGTATTTTTGTTGGATCTCGATTGTAGTGATACACATATTCATAATGTTGAAGCCAAAAGATGTAAAGTTAATAATGATAGTGCAACTTATTTGTGGCACTATCGTTTAGGTCATATTGGTGTAAAGCGCATGATGAAACTCCATAGTGATGGACTTTTGGAATCACTTGATTATGAATCACTTGGTGCTTGCGAACCATCCTCATGGGCAAGATGACTAAAACTCCGTTCTCCGGAACTATGGAGCGAGCAACAGATTTGTTGGAAATCATACATACTGATCTATGTGGGCCAATGAGTGTTAATGCTCGTGGCGGGTATCGTTATTTTCTGACCTTCACTGATGATTTGAGCAGATATGGGTATATCTACTTGATGAAGCACAAGTCTGAAACATTTGAAAAGTTCAAAGAATTTCAGAGTGAAGTAGAGAATCATCGTAACAAGAAAATAAAGTTTCTACGATCTGATCGTGGAGGTGAATATTTGAGTTACGAGTTTGGTCTTCATTTGAAACAATGTGGAATAGTTTCACAACTCACGCCACCTGGAACACCACAACGTAATGGTGTGTCCGAACGTCGTAACCGTACTTTATTGGATATGGTGCGGTCTATGATGTCTCTTACCGATTTACCACTATCGTTTTGGGGTTATGCTTTAGAGACAGCTGCATTCACGTTAAATAGGGCACCATCTAAATCCGTTGAGACGACGCCTTATGAACTGTGGTTTGGCAAGAAATCAAAGTTGTCATTTCTTAAAGTTTGGGGCTGCGATGCTTATGTCAAAAAGCTTCAACCTGATAAGCTCGAACCCAAGTCGGAGAAAAGTGTCTTCATATGATACCCAAAAGAGACTGTTGGGTACACCTTCTATCACAGATCCGAAGGCAAGATATTCGTTGCTATCCTTTCTAGAGAAGGAGTTTCTCTCGAAAGAAGTGAGTGGGAGGAAAGTAGAACTTGATGAGGTAATTGTACCTTCTCCAGAATTGGAAAGTAGTACATCACAGAAACTAGTTCCAGTGATTCCTACACCAATTAGTGAGGAAGCTAATGATGATGATCATGAAACTTCAGATCAAGTTTCTGCTGAACTTCGTAGATCAACCAGAGTTCGTTCCGCACCAGAGTGGTACGGCAACCCAGTTCTGGAAGTCATGTTACTAGACCATGATGAACCTACGAACTATGAGGAAGTGATGACGAACCCAGATTCCACGAAATGGCTTGAGGCCATGAAATCTGTGATGGGATCCATGTATGAGAACAAAGTGTGGAATTTGGTTGACCCGATGACCGGCAAGCCAACAAAAATAAATGGATCTTTAAGAGGAAGACCAACGCTAACGGTAATGTTACTGTTTACAAAGCTCGACTTGTTGCGAAAGGGTTTCGACAAGTTTAAGGAGTTGACTACGATGATACTTTCTCACCCGTAGCGATGCTTAAGTCTGTTCGAATCATGTTAGCAATTGCCGCATTTTATGATTATGAAATCTGGCAAATGGATGTCAAAACTGCATTCCTGAATGGATATCTCAAAGAAGAGTTGTATATGATGCAACCAGAAGGTTTTGTCGATCCTAAAGGTGCTAACAAAGTGTGCAAGCTCCAGCGATCCATCTATGGACTGGTGCAAGCATCTCGGAGTTGGAATATACGCTTTGATGAGGTGATCAAAGCATATGGTTTTATACAGACTTTTGGAGAAGCCTGTATTTACAAGAAAGTGAGTGGGAGCTCTGTAGCATTTGTGATATTATATGTGGATGACATATTGTTGATTGGAAATGATATAGAATTTCTAGATATCATAAAAGGATACTTGAATAAGAATTTTTCAATGAAAGACCTCGGTGAAGCTGCTTACATATTAGGCATCAAGACATAAAGAGATAGATCAAGACGCTTAATTGTACTTTCACAAAGCACATACCTTGATAAAGTTTTGAAGAAGTTCAAAATGGACCAGTCAAAGAAAGGGTTCTTGCCTGTGTTACAAGGTGTGAAGTTGAGTAAGACTCAATGCCCGACCACTGCAGAAGATAGAGAGAAAATGAAAGTCATTCCCTATGCCTCAGCCATAGGATCTATCATGTATGCAATGTTGTGTACCAGACCTGATGTGTGCCTTGCTATAAGTCTAGCAGGGAGGTACCAAAGTAATCCAGGAGTGGATCACTGGACAGCGGTAAAGAACATCCCGAAATACCTGAAAAGGACAAAGGATATGTTTCTCGTGTATGGAGGTGACAAAGAGCTCGTCTTAAACGGTTACGTCGATTCAAGCTTTGACACTGATCCGGAGGACTCTAAGTCACAAACCGGATATGTATTTTTATTAAACGATGGAGCTGTCAGTTGGTGCAGTTCCAAGCAGAGCGTCGTGGCGGGATCTACGTGTGAAGCGGAATACATAGCTGCTTCGGAAGCAGCAAATGAAGGAGTCTGGATGAAGGAGTTCATATCCGATCCAGGTGTAATAACTAGTGCATCGGGTCCAATGAATATCTTTTGTGACAACACTGGAGCAATAGCCTTGGCGAAGGAATCCAGGTTTCACAAGAGAACAAAGCACATCAAAAGACGCTTCAATTCCATCCGCGATCTAGTCAAGGAGGGAGACATAAAGATTTGCAAGATACATACAGATCTGAATGTTGCAGACCCGTTGACTAAGCCTCTTCCACGGGCAAAACATGATCAACACCAAGACTCAATGGGTGTTAGGATCATGACTTTGTAATCTAGATTATTGACTCTAGTTCAAGTGGGAGACTGAAGGAAATATGCCCTAGAGGCAATAATAAAGATGTTATTTGTATTTCCTTATATCATGATAAATGTCTTTTATTCATGCTAGAATTGTATTAACCGGAAACTTAGTACATGTCAGGACCCCGATCCTACGTCACACCGATCTAGCTGTAACACGTCATATCACTTTGCGGCCTCACGCACGGTAACCCCACGGGTGCCACCTTACCTGGCCCGGGACCATTTGCGCATTTTGGCACACGTATGTGATAGTGTCGCTAGCATCCATATGACAGAGAACCCGGGTCGACATGGCTAGTTATAAACCAAAAGTGGCACTAAATTACAGAGACAGTCATCCATGACCCAGCAACGAACGTGTCGGTCATCAACGTATGAACCCAAGTCGTTGCAAGCTACATGGACTTAAAGGAACAACGCGTGACATTTCCCCTAAGGGACAGACACAGGAATGAAGAAGGACACATGCCGGCCAGCCTACGTGTTCCGAGCAGTAGCAAGCTACCAAGGCTCATTGGAATCACTAGGAGGCATTTCCCTGTAAGATAGGCTACCAAAGGAAAACAACTAGGTGTCGGATCCCACACATACCAAGCATTTCAATCATACACACAATATGCTCAATATGTGCAAATACAACATTGCATCACAACAGAACTCTATGACTCAAAGTACTTTATTTAAAAGGCTCCAAGAGCCATACATAACATATCCATACAGGTAGGGGTCACATGACCCGACACTCAAGTCATACAGTCATACAAGCACAAGCGGAAGCTACATGTCTGAGTACATACAACTTAGAAAATAAAACAGGCTTGGTGTAGCCTGACTATCTACAAGGCCCTTCACAAGCTCCAGATCTCCGTCTGGGTGTCAAGCTACTCGTCGACGTCAACGTCTATGTAGAACCCATCAGCAGGGGCAGGGTTCTCCTCTGCAACAGTTATTAAGCAAACATGAGTACAAAGGTACTCAGCAAGTCTTACCACAGAACCTATCATACATGCAACATTATCAAGGGGGTAGTGGAGTTTATAGCAGAATGCCAGCTTTGACCTTGGCTAACCTATACTAAAACTTTCAACGGATTGCAAGATGTTATTACGAACACGAGTCCTCTACTCACCACATCAATACACTACCGAGGATCCTCTTCCGTCATCCTACGGAAGGGCCATCCACGACACTCACACTTATCTTGAGGCTTTTAGTAGTATCCATCAACTTGTCTATGAATTGTAAGAGTAACCAAGTAGTTCGTACCGCGAACAACGGCTATTCGAATAGATTGATAACCCTGCAGGGGTGTACCTCTTCACACACGCTTTCACCACTTATCGCCGTTTACTCGACGTGTACTCGGCAACCTTCAAGCGGAAGCCCAGCGAGGGTGTCGGCCACGACCTGACTAACTACTCAAGTCTCTCGTCCAGGTTTATCGCCTATTTGGGTTCCATTCGTGGGGAGATCCGGCCGGGGTGTCGCTCACGGCCCCAAACGATGTGTACAGGGTTCCCGAGTCACCAAACGGGTAACCGGTACACCATGCCACGTACCTGTCGCATCACAACCCACCCCGAGGGTCAGCGTTGTGCACGACCTCCAGTAAACTATAAACACCAGAAACTAGTTGCAACTCCTGGACAGAGATCAAGGGTAATTAATAAGCCGAGAGGGTCAATTAAGGATCCCAATGCGTGGTAGTAGCTGTAACTTGAACCACACATACAGATCTCGGGTCCTATGGACGATTCCAATGAAACAACCCACCATGTACTCCTACATGGCCTTTCATCGATACCTTTACCAAGCGTATTCCACACTTCCTTCTCTTTATCGGTAAGATCATTTCACTCTGATCCATCACCCAGATGAATCAGACCAGACACAACTCTAAGCATAGCAGGCAACATAAACAAATAGCATGGTGGATCACACATCACATGGCTCAATCAACTCCTACACATGCTAGTGGGTTCCAACTATTTACTGTGGCAATGACAGGTCATGCAAGGGAATAGGGTTCAACTACCGCAGCAAGTAGCAGTTCACGCGCTGTTTCCTTAATGTAGTAAAAGAGAGCAGGAGCGAGAAGATTGGGTTTGTATCAGAATGATCAATGATTGCTTGCCTGACAAGGTAGTTGTCGGGTACTGCTCTTCAACTGGATACGCAGCAGTATCCTCGGGAGCAGGACCTAACACAGGGAATACCGGCGATACAATCATTAACAAACAAATGCAACAATATGATGCATGCTCATGACATGACAAGATGCATGTGTGTTGTCTAATGCAACTAAAACCAGAAGGGTTTGAACCTATTTGAATCAAGGATTCAAATGGGAGTTCAAACTAATATTTAAATAAGTGCATTATCATGTTTTTGATGTATACAGCAAGTTAACTTGTTCAAACATGCATGAAACCAGTGCCATTGGAAAGATTGGATTTTTCTGATCATTTTTCATATATAAATCTTTTCCATCTGAGCTATGGTTGATTTTATATGATTTTTAGAAGTTTTGGGTATTTTTTGGAATTTCCTAAATTATTTTAAATCTAAAAATCCCAGAAAAACCTTTACTGCGTCAGCATGACATCATGCTGACGTCAGCCAGTCAACAGGGCCAGTCCAGGTCAAACCTGACTGGTGGGTCCCTCATGTCAGTGTCTCAGGAGTTAATTCCGGTCATAACCAGGGTTGACTGGGTTTGACTAACAACGGGGGCCCACTGTCAGTGACTGTGGTGATTAAACTAATTACGGTTAGTTCCTAATCAACAGGCCACATCAGCCCGCCGGAGTTTGGCCGGCGACGACCATTTCGCATGGCGGTGACTCGTCGGAATCCCTATTCCGGCATCCATTTGCCGCGCGGATGGGCTCGGTGTGCTCCTGGCGATGCACCGCATCCAACGGTGCCACTAGTTGGACGAGAGGTCGCCGGAGTCGACGACGACGAGCTCGTCCGCGGCGGTGCTCGCACGGAGTTGGTCGGGATGGGGTTGTAGTGCACGGTAGGAGGAGCTAAAGCTTGCTTAAGCTTGCTGGTGACCTACTGAAGCTAATGGCGTGCTCAGCCACGAGGTACGGTGCCTATGGCCACGGCGGTGAGTTGGCCGGCGGCGGTGATCGTCGGTCAGCAAAGGGGGCGGCGGCTACAAGGCCTAAACGAGCCCGTGGAGAGGGGGGTTCGAAGCGTGAGCTCACAGCGGTCGCAGAGGGCGTCAAAGTGAGCTCGGGGACGGTCGGACGACGGCGTACGGGCGGCGGCGATCTCCAGTGCCGGAGGTTGAAGACGACGGCGAGGAGGACGTTGCGAAGCTCCTGGCGTCGTGTGCGTCGGTGGGGAGCTTCGGGGCGATGCGGCGGAGCTAGTGGTGCTTCGGGGAGGCGAGGGGGTGGCGTAGAGTGCGGTGTCAGTGGTCGTCGGCGACGAGCTCGCTCGGGGGAGCTCGGCGGAGGGAAGAGAGGAGGGGAGAGACTCGGGGAAGAGGGGGAAACGGTCGAGGGGGTTTCGTGGCGTCGTTCTAGTCCGTCCAGAGGGCCGAGGGGCCAGCCAGGCAGGCAGGAGGTGGCCGGCGCATC
This sequence comes from Secale cereale, assembly GCA_902687465.1. NCBI lineage: Eukaryota > Viridiplantae > Streptophyta > Magnoliopsida > Poales > Poaceae > Secale > Secale cereale. Next base: position 244,082,930 of record LR738715.1, on the reverse strand, counting down.
GGCGGCGCTCACCACCGAGCTGCTTTGTGCGCTGGCGCGGCGAAGAAGACGGAGATGCCCCTGGTGGGCCGGGCCGGCTGGGCCAACAGGTAAGTGGGCTCAGGTAAGTGTTCTTCCTATTTTTCTTTTCCTATTTCTTTCTGTTTTATTTCTTTTGCAGCTTTGTTCAATTAATAAAAATGCCTAAACATTTTTATAACTCATGACACTTGTCATACCTACTGTATATAATATGAACAGTAGGAAACATTATAGTTCATGATTATTTGAGCATTTAAAATATTTTATAGCATTTAAATGCCCAAATTCAAATACCATATGATTTAATCCAAAGCCCTAGATTGTCCTAGAAATTTGTGCACCATTTTTAGCAGAGGTTTAAGACCAAGGCAGAAATGATGAACATTTTTGAAGGGCATTTTGGGTACATTGGAAAATATTTTAGCAAACCCTAGTTGTTAGGGGAGGGGTGCTGGGGTTTCTGTTAATCCCATTTCAAGTTTCTTTGAAAGTAGACATGATGCACACTCTAGTCAGGTCCTAATGCAAGTGCTAGCTAGGGATGTGACAACTCACCCCCACTTAAAAGAATCGCGTCCCGAGATTCAGGTTCCTCCGGAAAGAGGGTGGGGTACTCAAGTCGAAGACGATCCTCCCTTTCCCAAGTAGCTTCACTCTCGGAATGATGTGACCATTGAACCTTGAGAAACTTGATATTGTGGCGTCGAGTGGTGCGCTCAGTTTGATCAAGAATACGAACGGGGTATTCTCGATATGTGAGATTGTCTTGGAGATCAAGCGTTTCGTGGTCCACTCCGCGGATAGGATCCGAGAAGCAACGCCTGAGTTGGGAAACGTGGAAAACATCATGAACTCTGGAGAGGTGCGGAGGTAGTTCCAATTGGTAGGCAACTTCTCCTCGTTTGGCAAGAATGCGAAAAGGACCGATGAAACGAGGGGCCAATTTGCCTTTGATACCGAAGCGATGGGTTCCCTTAAGAGGAGTAACCCGAAGGTAAGCCTTATCGCCGACTTCAAAAGTCACAGCCTTATGATGACTATCATATTGGCTCTTTTGGCGAGACTGGGCTGTTTTCAATCTCTCACGAACGATGCGAACTTGTTCCTCTGCTTCCTGGATCATATCCGGGCCAAAGAATTATCTTTCGCCAGTTTCTGACCAGTTAAGAGGTGTTCGACACCTTCGTCCATATAGAACTTCAAAGGGAGCTTTACCCAAGCTGGCTTGATAACTATTGTTATAAGCGAATTCGGCAAATGGAAGACACTTTTCCCATTCCATACCGAAAGAAATGACAGAGGCTCGAAGCATGTCTTCCAGAATTTGATTGACTCGTTCCACTTGACCACTTGACTGCGGATGGAAGGCAGTACTGAAAGAGAGATGAGTTCCCATAGCATTCTGGAAACTTTCCCAAAATCGGGAGGTGAAAAGACTTCCACGGTCTGAGTTAATCTCCAACGGTACACCATGAAGTGATACTATTCGAGAGATATATAAGTCTGCTAGCTGGCTAGCGGTAATACTCTCCCGAACAGGCAGGAAATGAGCTACTTTAGAGACTCGGTCGATTACGACGAAGATAGCATTATTCCCTTTCCTGGTCCTGGGAAACCCGGTAATGAAGTCCATACCGACTTTGTCCCATTTCCATTCAGGAATAGCTAAAGGTTGAAGGGTGCCAGCAGGCCGTTGATGCTCTGCTTTGACTCGACGGCAAACGTCGCAGTTAGCAATAAATTGAGCGATTTCTCTCTTCATCCTAGTCCACCAGAATCCCTGACGTAGATCCTGATACATTTTGGTACTACCGGGATGAATCGTGAGAGGAGATTCATGAGCCTCCTTAAGGATTAAACGTCTTAGGTTTCGTACTTTAGGAACCACCAAACGGTTGCTAAAGAATACGACTCCTTGATCATCAATTGAGAAACATCCTGCAACTCCTTTCTTGATGTTCCCCTTAATACGGGAAATTCTGGGATCAACCTTCTGTGCTTTGATGACCTGATCCATAAGGGTAGGTTTCGCCACCAAGGTGGAGAGGAATCCTCGAGGAACAATGTGAAGGTTAAGCTTACGAAATTCCTCGTGGAGAAGTGGTTGACTTTGTTGTAACATTAAATTGTTACAATATGACTTACGACTTAGTGCATCAGCCATGACATTGGCCTTTCCAGGAGTGTAAGTGATTCCTAAGTCGTAGTCGGTGAGCAACTCAACCCAACGTCTTTGCTTGAGATTTAGATCCGGTTGGGTGAAGATATACTTCAAACTTTGGTGATCAGTGAAGATTTCACAGCGATTACCAAGGAGGTAATGCCGCCATGTTTTGAGTGCATGAACTACAGCTTCAAGCTCTAGATCATGAGTAGGATAGTTATCCTCGTGTGGACGCAACTGTCGAGATGCGTATGCAATCACTTGACGATCTTGCATGAGAATGCAACCTAGTCCTTGTCGCGAGGCGTCGCAATAGATTATAAAAATCCTTGGAAAAGTCTGGTGGTACCAGTACAGGTGCAGATGTCAGGCGTCTTTTCAGTTCCTGAAAACTGGACTCGCACTGTGGGGTCCACTCAAACTTTTTATCTTTCTTGAGGAGTTCAGTTAGAGGTTTAGCAACCTTGGAGAAATTCTCGACGAAACGTCGGCAATAGCTCGCTAAGCCAAGAAAACTCCTAACTTGCTTGACCGATTCAGGGGGAGTCCAATCAAGGACGGCTTGAACTCGCTCGGGATTGACAGCAATACCCTTGCCAGAGATCACATGACCTAGATAGGTTACTTCTGGCAACCAGAATTCACATTTAGAGAATTTGGCATAAAGGCGGTGCTCTCGAAGTTTCGTCAATACCAGCCTTAAATGCTCGGCATGATCTTCCTTGTTCTTGGAGAAAATGAGTATATCATCGAGGTATACCACGACGAATTTATCCAAATACTCCATGAATATAGAATTCATTAACCGAGAAAAGGTAGCTGGGGCATTGGTTAATCCGAAGGACATGACGGTGTACTCATATTGGCCATAACGAGTAACAAAAGCCGTTTTAGGAATGTCCCCGTTCTTGATTTTGATTTGATGGTAGCCCAACCTCAAATCCATCTTAGAGAAGACTGAGGATCCAGCGAGCTGATCATACAGGTCATTGATCCTGGGGAGCGGATACTTATTCTTTATGGTGACCAGATTGACAGGTCGGTAATCTACAACCATCCGCTCCGTTCCATCCTTCTTCTTGACGAAGAGGACGGGGCAAGCCCAAGGGGAAGAACTAGGACGGATGAAACCCTTTTGCAAGGACTCATCGAGTTGTTTCTTTAGCTCAGCTAATTCTAGTGGTGCCATCTTATAGGGTCTCCTAGAGATTGGGACAGTTCCAGGGATAAGATCTATCACGAACTCGACATCTCTGTCAGGTGGAACTCCTGGCAGTTCTTCTGGAAAAACATCCGGGAAGTCACGGACTACCGGGATATCTTCGAGTTCTGGTAGAGGGCTGGCATTAAGAGAGTAGAGCTGACGTTCAGCCATTCGGGCCAAGACATTGACTATCTTGCCGGATGGATGTGTAAGTTGAACGGTCCTAGTAAAGCAATCAATCTTGGCATAATGAGTTGTCATCCAATCCATACCCAAGATGATGTTTATGTCCGAGGACTTGAGAGCGATTAGAGATGCAAGGAAAACAAGTCTATCGACAAGGATTTCATTTCCATGGCTTACCCTACAGGTTTGCCACTTTGAACCAGGAGTTTGAATAACCATGGAAGTAGGCATGTCACAAAAAGTCATGTTGTGCAATCGAGCATAGCTCTCAGATATGAACGAATGGGATGCTCCAGTATCGAAAAGAACAGATGCCGGATGGCAGTTTACGAGAAGCGTACCAAGGACGACGTTAGGATGCTCATAAGCTTCTTCGGCAGAAACATAGTTGACATGACCACGTGCAGTGGGGATTGGCTTGACATAGTTCACCTTGCCGGTGGGCTTACCACGGCTAACGGGTTTTCCTGGCTGATTCTGGGGACAATCACGCATGTAGTGTCCCGGTTCTCCACACTTGAAACAGGTCACAGTGGTGGTGCGTGGAGCAAGGTTGGAGGGTGGACCTCCATAGGTCTTAGCAGGTGCAAACTGTTGAGTTGGGCGAGGCGCCTCATAGGATGGCCTCGGTGTGTACTTGGGTGGTAGAGCAGTGTTAGGAACCCACACACGGCGCTTGTGAGAGCTAGAGCCGGATGAGGAACCAAAGTCTCGAGTATGCTTGCGGGTGGCCTCGAAGTCGGTCTGGCCTGTTTTAGCACTGATAGCCTTGTTAACCAACTTCTGGAAGGAGGTGCACTCGTGCAGACGTAGATCTCGACGAAGTTCAGGGCTGAGTCCCTTGCGGAACCTCGTCTGTTTCTTGGCATTGGTGGATACTTCCTCAGGTGCATAGCGTGCCAGATTACCAAACTCACGACTATAGCCATCCACAGTTAAACGGCCTTGGGTGAAATTACAGAATTCCTCCCGCTTACGATCCATGAGACCTTCCGGAATGTGATGTTCACGGAATGCCTCACTGAACTCAACCCAGGTAGTGACTTGGCCAGCAGGACGCATAGCTTCAAAGTTTTCCCACCAAAGACTGGCAGGGCCCTCAAGATGGTAGGCGGCGTAGATAACCTTGTCAGCTTCGGCCACACGGGTAGAGTGTAGCTTGTGGGTGATACTACGTAGCCAGTCATCAGCATCCAGAGGTTCAGTGGAGTGATGGAACTTTGGTGGACACATCTTGATAAAATCGTGGATTGACACCACGTCATTCCTCTGACGGAACCCAGTGTTTTGCTCTATGCGTTCCAGCAGACGGTTGGTCTCTCTCTTGTTCCGTTCTGCTTCAAGCATAACTTCCGCCAAAGAGGGTGGCTGGGGCAGATTTCCATCTCTAGCCCCACTAGCCTCACCCTGCTCCTGAGCAGCAGGAGTGTTGCGAGTGTTGACCATCCTAGGAAAACAAAACAACGGTTTAGACAAGGATGGCAAAAATTTGACATAGAAGTGCAGAATGTAATGGATGACACAGAATGCAGAGATGTTCATCCGTACGACATGGTAATATAGTGAAAGTGCAACTAATCCCCGGGTGGTTTTGGTAATTAATAACAACATATATATCATTGAACTAATATTTACTTGAGAATCATTTCAGAGAAGTTCGATGATATGGGTATGGAAATGTCTGAAGAAGTGGACCCCTCAAAATGCTAAGACAAGCATTGGCAAAAGCTCAAGACTCTATTTTTGGTTCAGTGATCAAAGATCACATTGAGTCCATAGGAAAAGCCAATACTATTAAAAGGGGATGAGGTTGTGTTGATGATCTGGTTGCTCAAGTGCTTAGTGATCTAGCTCCCTCAACTATCAGCAACTTTCACTACTTAACACACTCATAAGTAATCTCGGACAAACCGATTCTGCAAACTCAGTCCCACCGAGATGAACCACCTCAGTTATTCTTCCAAACCCTAATTTTTCGGTCCATCCGATTTTGAGTTTCGGTCTCACCGAAACTGGACTGCCAACCTTCTGTAACCAATTGACATCACTTCGGAATATCCGAGTTGTTAATTTCGGTCCCACCGAGAATGGCAAGCTCCTACCTTTGACTCACTTCGGACACACCGAGATGGTATTTTCGGTCCCACCGAAAATCCCAACGTTCACTATATTTGAACTTTCGGTCTGACCGAGTTTTCACTTCGGTCTCACCGAGATGGCTCAAATATGTGTGTAACGGTTGGATTTTGTGTGGAGGCTATATATACCCCCTCCACCCCCTCTTCATTCGTGAGGAGAGCCATCAGAAAGTCTACCACTCCTACCATACACTTTCTGAGAAGAGAACCACCTACCCTTGTGTTGAGATCAAGCCATTCCATTCCTACCATATGAAACTTGATTTCTAGCCTTCCCAAGTTGCTTTCCACTCAATCCTTTCTTCCACCACAGCCATATCAGTGAGGAGAGTTGAGTGTTGGGGAGATTATCATTTGAAGCACAAGAGCAAGGAGTTCATCATCATCAACAACATCTATTACCTTTTGGAGGGTGGTGCCTCCTAGATTGGTTAGGTGTCGCTTGGGAGCCTCCGTCTTTGAGATGTGGAGTTGAACCAAGAAGTTTGTAAGGGCAAGGAGATCGCCTACTTCGTGAAGATCTACCCCGAGTAAGGCTAGTCCTCCGTGGGCGTAGGCCATGATGGAATAGACAAGGTTGCTTCTTCGTGGACCCTTCGTGGGTGGAGCCCTCCGTGGACTCGCGCAGCCGTTACCCTCCGTGGGTTGAAGTCTCCATCAACGTGGATGTACGATAGCACCACCTATCGGAACCACGACAAAAATCTCCGTGTCTCCGAACTGCGTTTGATCTTCTCCACCTCTCTTTACTACATGTGCAATTTACTTTCCGCTGCTTATACTCTAGAATTGCATGTGTAGGGTGATACTTGAATTGATCTTAATTGTGAAACTGCCAAAAACTTTGCATAATCAAAAGGCAGATTTTTTATATTGTCAAGTAGTCTAATCACCCCCCCTCTAGACATACTTTCGATCCTACAAGTGGTATCAGAGCTTTGGTCTCCATTGTTTTGGTTTTCATTGCATTGGACTCCATAAGCTTGGTTTCACAACCTAGGAGAGTATGGCGTCTAGTGAGGGTAATTATCGTAGAGGTCCTTACTTTGATGGTACAAATTTCGCTAGTTGGAAGCATAAAATGAAAATGCATATTCTTGGTCATAACCCAGCCGCATGGGGCATTATTTGTGTTGGTATGCAAGGTGATTTCTTCGAAGAAGGAAAAGTTCCGGATCGCGAAGCTACACCGGAAGAGTTGCGGATGTTGCAAAACAATGCTCAAGCTTGTGACATTCTCTTCAATGCTTTGTGTCCCGAGGAGTTCAACAAAATCAGCCGTCTTGAGAATGCTAAAGAGATTTGGGATACTTTGGTTGAAATGCACGAAGGTACTGAATCTGTGAAGGAATCAAAGCTAGATATTCTTCAAGGACAACTTGACAATTTCAAGATGAAGGATGGTGAAGGAGTCGCTGAAATGTACTCTAGGCTTGCTCTCATCACAAATGAGATTGCCGGCTTAGGAAGCGAAGAAATGACCGACCGATTCATCATTAAGAAGATTCTCAGAGCTTTGGATGGAAAGTATGACACCGTGTGCACTTTGATCCAAATGATGCCAAACTACAAGACTCTCAAGCCAACTGAAGTCATTGGAAGAATTGTTGCTCATGAGATGACACTTAAGGATAAGGAAGAGCTTCACAATAAGTCAAGTGGTGCTTACAAAGCTACAAGTGATGCTCCTACTACCTCAAGTGACAAGCTAATTTCCAATGAAGAGATAAGCCTAATGGTCAAGAACTTCAACAAGTTCTACAAGAATAGAGGCAAAGAAAGAAGCTCAAAGTCTAGATCATATGATGAAAAGAGATCTTCTAGTCGTGATCGAAACTGCTACAATTGTGGAAGACCCGGACACTTCTCAAATGAGTGTACGGCTCCCCACAAGAGAAGAGAAGAATCTCCAAGAAGAAGAGCAAGAGATGAGTCACCTCGGAGAGAGAGAAGGAGTAGAGATGATCGTTATGAAAGAAGACCCTCTCGGAGAAGCAAGGATTCGGAGAAGAAAGACAAGTCATCAAGGAGCTACACAAGAAGAAGACATCAAGCTCATGTAGGTGAATGGGTCTCCGGCTCCGACTCCGACAATCAATCCGATGGAAGCTATCACTCCGACTCCGACTATAGTCAAGATGAAGGTGTTGCCGGACTTGCACTCGTATCCTCCAACTCCAACTCCTACGACTTATTTGATTCACCAAATGAGGGAATTGGAAGATGCTTCATGGCTAAAGGCCCCAAGGTAACACACCCTGAATTCATTGACTTTGATAGTGATGAGGATGACTTGCTTGGTGAAGATGAGCTCTTGCATGATAAATCTAGTGAGCTTAGTAATGATGAAAATGCTAGTAGTCTTTATAGTCGAGAAGAGTCGAATGACAATGCTATGAAGGAGATTGAGCGTCTAACTAAAGAACTAAACACTCTTAAGTTAGCTCATGAAACAACTCGAGAAGATCATAGAGAGCTCCTAAGATCTCATGAGAAGCTACGCTTCGAGAAGCTCACTCTAGAGCAAGAACATGAGTTTCTAAAAGCGATCAATGACGATCTTCGAAAGAAGAGTTCTTCATATCTTGCCAAACGACTTCTCTTGTCTAATTTCTTGCCACCTATTAAGACTAAGCATGACAAGCATAAGAAAAATTCTTCCTCTAGTAGTAACAATAACAATGTTAAATCCAATATTGTTGCTTCTAGTAGTTCTCTTGATTCCACTAACAATGTTTCAAGCCAAGTTACACTTGAGCAAGAAAATAGCTTATTGAAGGAAATCATAGAGAAAGGTGTCTACAAGAGTCTTGCCGGAAGCAAGAACTTTGAGGAGATTGTTCGCAAACAAGGAAGACACCGGAAGAATCAAGGGATTGGTTTTGAGCGAAAGTTCAACGCCGAAGGTGTTGAGTGGGAAGAAGGTCAATACCCTAATGACCTTCCACCACAAGACCACAAGCTAAAGGCCAAGGACAAGCTTCAAGAGGAGATTGATGCATTCATTGAAGCACCTCAAGCCATGGTCAAGTGGGTTCCCAAGGACACATCAAGTTCTACTTCGTCAAGCTCAACTACAGCACCAAGGATTCCCATCAAGATGATGTGGATCCCAAAGAAGAAGAACTAGTAGGTTCTTGAGGGTGACTCCGCCAACAAACTTCACTCATATTCATTTTGGCAAGAACTTGTGCAATCAACTTCCACATCATGCACTTGTTCATGGAGTCACAAACCCTCTTGTTGGTAAGTCAAGGGACAAGGTAATCATTGCTTTCATGGACATCATCTTTTGTGAACTTCACTCTATGTCTATGGATATTCTTGTTTGTTCCTTGTGGGACTAACCCATGTAGGTATTGAAAGTGCCCTAATCCAAAGGATTGCTCCTAACTCATGATGATCTACATCAACATTGAGCATCCACATCTTCAACATCTACATGAAGTCTTCTACGACAACCCAAGGTTAGTTTGACCCTTTAAAAGGGGTTCTCACATCTAGGGGGAGCTTTGCTCTAAAAATTGAGCTAAAGCATCTTCAAATGATGTGAACACATAAATGCTTTATGTAAAAGTGGTAACCCCACTTGTGCTTAAACGATGAGTATGACCTATGATCAAATGTTCTCATTTGGCTCCTAAGTCAAAATACTCATATATAGATGACCTAGTCATCGACAAATTGTGTGCTAGTAGCTAGAGTGTTGGTTGTGCATGTTTGACACATATTTCAGTTGCTATCTTATTGTGTGAGCATGTTGAATGCATGATTTTATCCATTCAAGGACATCCATTTGTTGTTTTGATTGTTTTGATTTTTCTGGCCAAATGGATGGACAAGAATGCCTAAGCACTTTCCCTAGCTATCTATGCTTTCTTGTCTCAAATTCTATTCATGCTCATATCACAACTTTGAACAAGTCATTTTCGGACTCTCCGAGTGAGGAGCACTCGGAGCCACCGATCCGTCTAAGGCTGACTTCCAAAACCTTCTAAGTACATTTCGGTCTGACGGCTTTTCCATCTCGGTCCAACCGAAATGCTTAGACTGATCTAGGTTTCATCTTGGTGAAACCGAGTTCAAAATCTCGGTCTGACCGATATGCATAACTGCACAGCAGTTATACATTTCGGTGACACCGAGTTTTTCAACTCGGTCCCACCGACAGTATGGGGATATATATACCTGAGGGCTGCGCGCGATTTAACTCTTCAAACCGTTCGCCCCCAAGTCCCCTGCTGCCGTCGCCCTGGTCTACGGATCGTCGCCGTCGTCGCCTGTGCGCCCTCGCCGCAGGTCTCCGCCGCCGTCAACGGTAATCCTCTCCGCGCCGTTGCCGCCGTAGAGGGACTCCACCAAGTTAGGGTGAGTCCCGATCCCTTTCGTGCTCCCCATCTGACTCTTGCACGATTGGTTTGCCATGAATCTATCCACGTTTGAGATATTCCCTAAACATCAGATCAGATCCTCTAGTTTCGAGCGAAATTCTTAGGTTTAGGTTTCCACGGAATGCATCTCGGTGAAGCCGATTTTGAAACTCGGAATGACCGATTTGGCCTCTGGACATTGCACTGCATCATTCGGTCTAACCGAGTTATGCAAATCGGTGTGACCGAAACTTAGTTTCAGTGAAACCCTAGGTTATCGGCAGGACCGAAACCCATTTCGGTCTGACCGAAAGTGGTGTGTAGGCCTCTGTATACACTTCGGATTCACCGAAACTTAAAATCGGTTTGACCGAAATGCATTCTGTGAAAACTCAAAACTAAGACTTGAACTCATTTTTTTTTTGCAAAAACCTCTGCAGTTGTGATAACTCTTCTACTCTGCCTATACCTTATCTTTTCACAGGTTGTCAGCCATGTCAGATGTCAGTGACAGCCAGAACAGGTCTGAGTCACCTTTTGCTGAGATTCCAGAGGCAGATACAAGTCCTGAGGCTAGCAGTTCCAGTGATGATGGTGAGAGGAGCACCCCTAGTGGTTTGCCTCCTGCAGCCACCAGAACCAGGAAGAAGAGAAATTCTGATGATGAGGACTCTGACTTCGTTGCTGAGGAAGTTACCTCCAAGCCAAAGAGGAATGTGGTTGCCAAAGAGCACCAAGGGCAGCAGTCAAGGAAAGGCACAAGCAAGGTAAAGCAGTCAGCTGTTGCAAAGAAGCTCAACTTGGAAGAGCCAGCTCCAAGTAAGGTGAAGAAAACTTCCAAGAGGAAGAGGGTAGTATATGCTGAACCTCAAGTTGATGCAGCTGCTGAAGAAGAAGAAGAAGAAGATGCACCCCAGCCTCCTCCTCAGAAAGCTAAGTTCATGGGTGATGCTATTCGGGCTCAAGCCTCCTCTAAGCCCAAGAAGCCTGCTCAAGCCAAGGCAGCTCCAGCCAAGCCCAAAAGAACAACCAGGAGCATTCCAGCTTCTGAGAAGAACAAAGGTGAGATGCCACCGTCTGAATCAGATGAAGAGCATGTGTTGCTTAAGCTCCGTCCCAAGTTGCCACTCCACAATGATGCTCATCCTCAAGCTGAGGACATGAAGGCAAGGAAGGATAAAGGTCTCAGGCTATGGAGACAGTCTGATCCATATGCTGTGAGGAGAAGGACTGCTGTGGACCCCAGATTCCACACCAGAGAGCAGCAGGATTTCTATGAGACCGTGCTGATGGATAAGAAGCCCATTGTTGCTGACACCAGGTATGTTGACTGGAAGTACATTGACAGTGAAGAGCACCGAGACTTCTTTCCCCATGTGCATGAGAGCTTTACTGCATGTGGAGTTGCTGATTTTGTGGGTCAAGAGCTGACAGCTTGGAATGACGAGATGATCATGCAGTTCTACGCCACAGCCCACTTCTATCCTGATGGCAAGATCACCTGGATGATTGAAGGTCAAAGGTTTTCTTCGTCTGTTGAAGAATGGGCAGAACTTCTGAATGCTCCAGTGCAGAGAGAGGACGACATTGATGTCTACGGGATTCCTAAGAAGAGTCATGATTCCATGAAGAACATGTACAAGGAGATCCCCGCTGCTGATTTGGAAGGGTGGAAGCTTGGCTCAGTGTACTATCTCCAGGCAGGTCTGACCACCACTAACACTATTTTGAGGCATACCTTGATGCCCAAGTCTGGAGACCACCGCATGATTCGAGGCTATTCTATCAACATGCTGCACATTCTTGATGAGAAGGCACCTTTCAAGGTGATGGACTTAATGGTAGAGACCATTAAGAGGACTGCAGCTGACCAGAAGAGGTCATGTGGGTTTGCCCCGCAGATTCAGATGCTCATCAATGCCAAGTTTGGCACGGGCAAATTCATGTTGGATAGGAAGCACTTGCCACTGCAGCCAGAGCATGAGGATAACGTAGTTGTGATGGATGAGGAGGATCCAACCTCAGTTGAAGGACAAGCCAAAATCGAAGCTGCGAAGAAAGCTAAAGCTGACAAAGAGGCAGCAGCAGCAGCAGCTAAGCCAAAGAGCTTCGGAGAGCAGATTCTTGAAGCTACCCAGAGGATTGAACAACGCCTGGCCAGCATTGAGCAATCTCAGGAAAGCCTAGAGAGGATTGTTGAGGACAAGATCCACACTCTGGACGTGAAGCTGACAGAGATTCAGGTGTCCGTCAACAAGCTTGAGGCAGACATGGAGGAAGCAAGGCAGGAGAGAGCAGAGCTCATGCAGGATGATCTAGTCCAGGACTCTCATCGCCAAACTGCTCAGGTTCCCAGAGGATCCAGATCTGCAGCTATCCCAGTGACTGACTCCAGGGCTACCACTTCAGCACCAGCTACAGCTCCAGCAGTTACTCCAGCTCCAGCATCCACTCCTCCAGCGCAGACATCAGCAGAAGTCTTCGCCGATGCAGTCATTTCTACACCGACATCTACCCAGACGGGAGCCGCCAGCAGAGCCCGCAGTGACGCTTAGCTCTATACCTTTTCGAACTTTTTGGTAACTTGTTGCCAAAGGGGGAGAAATTGTATAGATCATAGGGCTTCGAGAGAGAGAGTGCTCTTTCGTTCTTTTGCCGGTTTTCTTTGAGATACATTGGTTTCTTTTGGTCTTTCGAAACTTTCAGTGTGCTTGCTACTACGTTTGATGCTACCTTAATGAGTGCTTGGTCATACTATGCTTTAATGTGTGCTTAATGCTTATCATATGCTATTCCTTATTGTATGGCTATTTACTCTTGTCTTGGTGATTGAGTGCATGTTATTCATTCTTATCATTTTGTGCGCTCCACCAAGATGTATGTGACATGGAAGAGTGACCCATAATCCTAATCGATTGTGCATTTGCATTCAAACGCAAATTTTAAATAATGCACAAATTTAGGGGGAGCTCTTGTTTATCACATACTTCTCAAAGCGACGATATTATTCATTGATTATATCTTTTGTCGAAGCTTTGATCTATATGTTGTCATCAATTACCAAAAAGGGGGAGATTGAAAGTGCAACTAATCCCCGGGTGGTTTTGGTAATTAATAACAACATATATATTATTGAACTAATATTTACTTGAGAATCATTTCAGAGAAGTTCGATGATATGGGTATGGAAATGTCTGAAGAAGTGGACCCCTCAAAATGCTAAGACAAGCATTGGCAAAAGCTCAAGACTCTATTTTTGGTTCAGTGATCAAAGATCACATTGAGTCCATAGGAAAAGCCAATACTATTAAAAGGGGATGAGGTTGTGTTGATGATCTGGTTGCTCAAGTGCTTAGTGATCTAGCTCCCTCAACTATCAGCAACTTTCACTACTTAACACACTCATAAGTAATCTCGGACAAACCGATTCTGCAAACTCAGTCCCACCGAGATGAACCACCTCAGTTATTCTTCCAAACCCTAATTTCTCGGTCCATCCGATTTTGAGTTCCGGTCTCACCGAAACTGGACTGCCAACCTTCTGTAACCAATTGACATCACTTCGGAATATCCGAGTTGTTAATTTCGGTCCCACCGAGAATGGCAAGCTCCCACCTTTGACTCACATCGGACACACCGAGATGGTATTTTCGGTCCCACCGAAAATCCCAACGTTCACTATATTTGAACTTTCGGTCTGACCGAGTTTTCACTTCGGTCTCACCGAGATTGCTCAAATATGTGTGTAACGGTTGGATTTTGTGTGGAGGCTATATATACCCCTCCACCCCCTCTTCATTTGTGGAGAGAGCCATCAGAAAGTCTACCACTCCTACCATACACTTTCTGAGAAGAGAACCACCTACCCTTGTGTTGAGATCAAGTCATTCCATTCCTACCATATGAAACTTGATTTCTAGCCTTCCCAAGTTGCTTTCCACTCAATCCTTTCTTCCACCACAGCCATATCAGTGAGGAGAGTTGAGTGTTGGGGAGATTATCATTTGAAGCACAAGAGCAAGGAGTTCATCATCATCAACAACATCTATTACCTTTTGGAGGGTGGTGCCTCCTAGATTGGTTAGGTGTCGCTTGGGAGCCTCCATCTTTGAGATGTGGAGTTGAACCAAGAAGTTTGTAAGGGCAAGGAGATCGCCTACTTCGTGAAGATCTACCCCGAGTAAGGCTAGTCCTCCGTGGGCGTAGGCCATGATGGAATAGACAAGGTTGCTTCTTCGTGGACCCTTCGTGGGTGGAGCCCTCCGTGGACTCGCGCAGCCGTTACCCTCCGTGGGTTGAAGTCTCCATCAACGTGGATGTACGATAGCACCACCTATCGGAACCACGACAAAAATCTCCGTGTCTCTGAACTGCGTTTGATCTTCTCCACCTCTCTTTACTACATGTGCAATTTACTTTCCGCTGCTTATACTCTAGAATTGCATGTGTAGGGTGATACTTGAATTGATCTTAATTGTGAAACTGCCAAAAACTTTGCATAATCAAAAGGCAGATTTTTTATATTGTCAAGTAGTCTAATCACCCGCCCCCTCTAGACATACTTTCGATCCTACATATAGGAACTGCTATATATACACCAGTGGTCATACACACCATACAAAGTTTAGTACAAGCCAAGGCTAAAGTACAACTGCGGTGAAAGACGATACATCCCATCAGAGGCATTCCAAGCTCCTATACATTATTTAACTACACCTCCGGAACTCAGTACACACTAAGTCATATTCCACAAGACGCGCAGGACTGTGGAAATACAACTACTACAATACTACTACAACCACGGCCTAGCTCAGACATTCGCGTAGTAATCCTCGTAAAGATTACCACCGTAGCCTGGAAGTGGTACAGACGGATCTTGGAACTCGCAAGCACTCGAAGGCTGTGGACCATAGGGGCATGGGTGTGGTCTCGGTCCCGATGCTGGTGGTAACCGACGCCCACGTGGAGGTGTAATACCCCCAACGTCACGCCAATCCATGCGATCAGGCAGACGAGTCCGCACGGGGTACAAATCCCGCATGTCCAGGTATCCGGCGTGCACAGCAGGTGCAAGCCGTGTCAAAGTAGTCCAGTGAGCGACTCGAGTGTTATACAGCTCCATTCGGAGGGCACGGACCTCACGGTCCCTATCCTCCAACATCTGAACAGTAGTCTGAAGCAGTGGCTCTTCATGAGCAGCATCAGTATACAGACCAGTGTAGTAGCCTTCCTCTCCGGGAAGTGAGGCTGGCATGTAACAGAACTCAGTGTTCAGCAACAGGGCATGCCTAGCACGGAGAATGGTCATCATCGAATAAGCGGCATCCTGTACTGCCATCTCGATGGTAATTCCGAGTCCATAAGACCAATGGATGGGATCATTAGCTCTGGGATATGAGGGGTATATTCGGACTGTGCAGAAATACTGACTTTGATTGAAATCTCGGTATTGTTCCTCCACGGTGTATTCAGGATACCAGCGATAACCGGTCTCAGTCATCACACGGACTAGCATGGCCGTGTGACCGGGCACATTAATGCACCGAGTCAAACGAACCACTTGGTGAGGGATGCGGCCAGACATCTGAAACACGGAATAATGCAAAGGCATTAGTGTTTCTGGAAGAAATCGGGCAGCATAACAACTGTAAATGCTCAAACAAAGATTTGAGACATCATACAAATTATAGCATAGCCACTCAACAATTCCATATCAAGGTTCCGGTTCAACAATCATCATACTAAAAGGATAGAAACTGAACTGAGGCTTGAAACCAACAATCCTAAGAGTCTACGGATTAGTAACACGTGAACCTAGTAAGGATAAGAGGCCTAGTCCTAAATCCCCGTAGAAAGAATAGACTGACTCAGATCAGAAGGGCATAAGGTAAAGGAGTAAAAAGAGCCTTACGTTCCCTTCCACAATCAATTCCCCTACATATAACTAAGAATTTTTCTAGACTCAACATCGACCAGTTTGGCTTGAGAAACCTACAGGCAGTCCAGCTCTGATGCCAACGCTGTCAGGACCCCGATCCTAAGTCACACCGATCTAGCTGTAACACGTCATATCACTTTGCGGCCTCACGCACGATAACCCCACGGGTGCCACCTTACCTGGCCCGGGACCGTTTGCGCATTTTGGCACACGTATGTGACAGTGTCGCTAGCATCCATATGACAGAGAACCCGGGCCGACATGGCTAGTTATAAACCAAAAGTGGCACTAAATTACAGAGACATGCATCCATGACCCAGCAACGAACGTGTCGGTCATCAACGTATGAACCCAAGTCGTAGCAAGCTACATGGACTTAAAAGAACAACGCGTGACATTTCCCCTAAGGGACAGACACAGGAACGAAGAAGGACACATGCCGGCCAGCCTACGTGTTTCGAGCAGTAGCAAGCTACCAAGGCTCATTGGAATCACTAGGAGGCATTTCCCTGTAAGATAGGCTACCAAAGGAAAACAACTAGGTGTCGGATCCCACACATACCAAGCATTTCAATCATACACACAATATGCTCAATATGTGCAAATACAACATTGCATCACAACAGAACTCTATGACTCAAAGTACTTTATTTAAAAGGCTCCAAGAGCCATACATAACATATCCATACAGGTAGGGGTCACATGACCCGACACTCAAGTCATACAGTCATACAAGCACAAGCGGAAGCTACATGTCTGAGTACAGACAACTTAGAAAATAAAAGAGGCTTGGTGTAGCCTGACTATCTACAAGGCCCTTCACAAGCTCCAGATCTCCGTCTGGGTGTCAAGCTACTCGTCGACGTCAACGTCTATGTAGAACCCATCAGCAGGGGCAGGGTTCTCCTCTGCAACAGTTATTAAGCAAACATGAGTACAAAGGTACTCAGCAAGTCTTACCACAGAACCTATCATACATGCAACATTATCAAGGGGGTAGTGGAGTTTATAGCAGAATGCCAGCTTTTACCTTGGCTAACCTATACTACAACTTTCAACGGATTGCAAGATGTTATCACGAACACGAGTCCTCTACTCACCACATCAATACACTACCGAGGATCCTCTTCCGTCATCCTACGAAAGGGCCATCCACGGCACTCACACTTATCTTGAGGCTTTTAGTAGTATCCATCAACTTGTCTATGAACTGTAAGAGTAAACAAGTAGTTCGTACCGCGAACAACGGCTATTCGAATAGATTGATAACCCTGCAGGGGTGTACCTCTTCACACACGCTTTCACCACTTATCACCGTTTACTCGGCGTGTACTCGGCAACCTTCAAGCGGAAGCCCAGCGAGGGTGTCGGCCACGACCTGACTAACTACTCAAGTCTCTCGTCCAGGTTTATCGCCTATTTGGGTTCCATCCGTGGGGAGATCCGGCCGGGGTGTCGCTCACGGCCCCAAACGATGTGTACAGGGTTCCCGAGTCACCAAACGGGTAACCGGTACACCGTGCCACGTACCTGTCACATCACAACCCACCCCGAGGGTCAACGTTGTGCACGACCTCCAGTAAACTATAAACACCAGAAACTAGTTGCAACTCCTGGACAAAGATCAAGGGTAATTAATAAGCCGAGAGGGTCAATTAAGGATCCCAATGCGTGGTAGTAGCTGTAACTTGAACCACACATACAGATCTCGGGTCCTATGGACGATTCCAATGAAACAACCCACCATGTACTCCTACATGGCCTTTCATCGATACCTTTACCAAGCGTATTCCACACTTCCTTCTCTTTATCGGTAAGATCATTTCACTCTGATCCATCACCCAGATGAATCAGACCAGACACAACTCTAAGCATAGCAGGCAACATAAACAAATAGCATGGTGGATCACACATCACATGGCTCAATCAACTCCTACACATGCTAGTGGGTTTCAACTATTTACTGTGGCAATGACAGGTCATGCAAGGGAATAGGGTTCAACTACCGCAGCAAGTAGCAGTTCACGCGCTGTTGCCTTAATGTAGTAAACGAGAGCAGGAGCGAGAAGATTGGGTTTGTATCGGAATGATCAATGATTGCTTGCCTGACAAGGTAGTTGTCGGGTACTGCTCTTCAACTGGATACGCAGCAGTATCCTCGGGAGCAGGACCTAACACAGGGAATACCGGTGATACAATCATTAACAAACAAATGCAACAATATGATGCATGCTCATGACATGGCAAGATGCATGTGTGTTGGCTAATGCAACTAAAACCAGAAGGGTTTGAACCTATTTGAATCAAGGATTCAAATGGGAGTTCAAACTAATATTTAAATAAGTGCATTATCATGTTTTTGATGTATACAGCAAGTTAACTTGTTCAAACATGCATGAAACCAGTGCCATTGGAAAGATTCGATTTTTATGATCATTTTTCATATATAAATCTTTTCCATCTGAGCTATGGTTGATTTTATATGATTTTTAGAAGTTTTGGGTATTTTTTGGAATTTCCTGAATTATTTTAAATCTAAAAATCCCAGAAAAACCTTTACTGCGTCAGCATGACATCATGCTGACGTCAGCCAGTCAACAGGGCCAGTCCAGGTCAAACCTGACTGGTGGGTCCCTCATGTCAGTGTCTCAGGAGTTAATTCCGGTCATAACCAGGGTTGACTGGGTTTGACTAACAACGGGGGCCCACTGTCAGTGACTGTGGTGATTAAACTAATTACGGTTAGTTCCTAATCAACAGGCCACATCAGCCCGCCGGAGTTTGGCCGGCGGCGACCATTTCGCACGGCGGTGACTCGTCGGAATCCCTATTCCGGCATCCATTTGCCGCACGGATGGGCTCGGTGTGCTCCTGGCGATGCACCGCATCCAACGGTGCCACTAGTTGGACGAGAGGTCACCGAAGTCGACGGCGACGAGCTCGTCCGCGGCGGTGCTCGCACGGAGTTGGTCGGGATGGGGTTGTAGTGCACGGTAGGAGGAGCTATAGTTTGCTTAAGCTTGATGGTGACCAACTGAAGCTAATGGCGTGCTCAGCCACGAGGTACGGTGCCTATGACCACGGCGGTGAGTTGGCCGGCGGCGGTGATCGTCGGTCAGCAAAGGGGGCGGCGGCTACAAGGCCTAAACGAGCCCGAGGAGAGGGGGGTTTGAAGCGTGAGCTCACACGGTCGTAGAGGGCGTCGAAGTGAGCTCGGGGACGGTCGGACAACGGCGTACGGGCGGCGGCGATCTCCGGTGCCATAGGTTGAAGACGACGGCGAGGAGGACGTTGCGAAGCTCCTGGCGTCGTGTGCGTCGGCGGGGAGCTTCGGGGCGATGCGGCGGAGCTAGTGGTGCTTCGGGGAGGCGAGGGGGTGGCGTAGAGTGCGGTGTCAGCGGTCGTCGGCGACGAGCTCGCTCGGGGGAGCTCGGCGGAGGGAAGAGAGGAGGGGAGAGACTCGGGGAAGAGGGGGAAACGGTCGAGGGGGTTTCGTGGCGTCGTTCTAGTCCGTCCAGAGGGCCGAGGGGCCAGCCAGGCAGGCAGGAGGTGGCCGGCGCATCGGCGGCGCTCGCCACCGAGCTGCTTCGTGCGCTGGCGCGGCGAAGAAGACGGAGATGCCCCTGGTGGGCCGGGCCGGCTGGGCCAATAGGTAAGTGGGCTCAGGTAAGTGTTCTTCCTATTTTTCTTTTCCTATTTCTTTCTGTTTTATTTCTTTTGCAGCTTTGTTCAATTAATAAAAATGCCTAAACATTTTTATAACTCATGACACTTGTCATACCTACTGTATATAATATGAACAGTAGGAAACATTATAGTTCATGATTATTTGAGCATTTAAAATATTTTATAGCATTTAAATGCCCAAATTCAAATACAATATGATTTAATCCAAAGCCCAAGATTGTCCTAGAAATTTGTGCACCATTTTTAGCAGAGGTTTAAGACCAAGGCAGAAATGATGAACATTTTTGAAGGGCATTTTGGGTACATTGGAAAATATTTTAGCAAATCCTAGTTGTTAGGGGAGGGGTGCTGGGGTTTCTGTTAATCCCATTTCAAGTTTCTTTGAAAGTAGACATGATGCACACTCTAGTCAGGTGCTAATGCAAGTGCTAGCTAGGGATGTGACAGTACATGTGTGAATACATAGACAAAACAGTATGTCCCTAGTATGCCTATACTAGACTAGCTCATTGATCAAAGATGGTTATGTTTCCTAGCCATAGACATGAGTTGTCATTTGATCAACATGATCACATCATTAGGAGAATGATGTGATGGACAAGACCCATCCGTTAGCTTAGCACCATGATCGTTTAGTTTTACTGCTATTGCTTTCTTCGTGACTTATACATGTTCCTATGACTATGAGATTACGCAACTCCCGTATACCGGAGGAATACCTTGTGTGCTATCAAACGTCACAACGTAACTGGGTGATTATAAAGATGCTCTATAGGTGTCTCCGAAGGTATTTGTGGTGTTGGCATAGATCAAGAATAGGATTTGTCACTCCGAGTGTCGGAGAGGTATCTCTGGGCCCTCTCGGTAATACACATCATAATAAGCCTTGCAAGCAAATGACTAATGAGTTAGTCATGGGATGATGTATTACGGAACGAGTAAAGAGACTTGCCGGTAACGAGATTGAACTAGGTATTGAGATATCAACGATCGAATCTCGGGCAAGTAACATACCGATGACAAAGGGAACAACATATGTTGTTATGCGGTTTGACCGATAAAGATCTTCGTGGAATATGTAGGAGACAATATGAGCATCCAGGTTCAGTATTGGTTATTTACTGGAGATGAGTCTCGGTCATGTCTACATAGTTCTCGAACCCGTAGGGTCCGCACGCTTAACGTTTGATGACAATCGGTATTATGAGTTTTGATGTACGGAAGGTAGTTCGGAGTCCCGGATAAGATCACGGACATGACGAGGAGTCTCGAAATGTTCGAGATGTAAAGATTGATATATTGGACGACTATATTCGGACACCGGAAGTGTTCCGGAAAGTTTCAGAATAAACCGGAGTGCCGGGGGGGGGGGG
>LR738715.1:244018281-244061754 GCA_902687465.1 Secale cereale | reverse complement strand
GGGGGGGGGGGGGGGGGGGGGGGGGGGGGGGTTACCGGACCCCCCCGGGGAATATATGGGCCCTAATGGGCTTTAGTGGAAAGAGAGAGGGCCGGCAGGGTTGGGCCGCGCCCCCTCCCCCTTGGTCCTAATTGGACAAGGAAAGGAGGGGGCGCCCCTTTCCTTCTCCCTCTCCCTCTCCTTCCTTCCCCCTCTCTCCCTCTTGGTGATTCCTACAATCCTATTCCTAGTAGGATTGCTCCTCTAGGCGCGCCATAGGGGGCCGGCCGGCCTCCTCCCTTGCTCCTTCATATACAGGGGCAGGGAGGCATCCTAGAACACACAAGGTGATCTCTCCAGCCGTGTGCGGTGCCCCCCTCTACGGAAACACACCTCGGTCATACCGTTGCAGCGCTTAGGCGAAGCCCTGCGGCGATAACTTCATCATATCCACAGAAACACACCTCAGTCATATCGTTGCAATGCTTAGGCGAAGCCCTGCGCCGGTAAATTCATCATATCCGTCACCACGCCATCGTGCTGACGAAACTCTCCCGTGAAGCTCAACTGGATCAAGAGCTCGTGGGACATCATCAAGCTGAACGTGTGCTGAACGCGGAGGTGCCGTACGCTCGGTGCTTGATCGGTTGAATCGCGAAGAAGTTCGACTACATCAACCGCGTCACTTGACGCTTCCGCTTTCGGTCTACGAGGGTACGTAGACACACTCTCCCCTCTCGTTGCTATGCATCTGGTAGATTGATTTTGCGTGATCGTAGGAAAATTTTAAAATACCATGTTCCCCATCAAGATGCGGCGCTTGGCCATGGCGGATCTTGGCGTGGCTGCGGCCCATGCAGCTGGGAGAGGCTCGGTCGAGGACGAGGTCAACACGGGGCGGCGTGCTCATTCAATGTTCCACGGGGCAAATCAGCAGGACTTGGCGGCATTGGTGGCAGGAGAGGCGTGACCCCATTCGGATCCAGGCGAGGCAGAGGGTTCGGGAGGTGCGCTGGCATCTTAGCGCCCTTCGGGCACTGCATCGGGAGGCCAAGAGAGAGGGATATGTGAGGCCGGGAAGGAGCAAGGGGAAAACACAGGAGCGGCGTCAAGGAGGAGCTCCGGCGGTGGTTTGGAATGGCAAAAATGGGCGGATCCGAGGATGGCCAGCCGGATCAGGTGGTCGGGGCGGAGGGAGGACAAGCCGGCTGCATGTAGAAGAGGCTCGGGATGACGCGGGCTTGGTCAGGCAGGGGCCTCTTCTGGCGTCCATGGGGATCGGGAGGAGCTCGGCTCTCGTGAGGCGTCGCACGCTACGGGAGGAAGACAAGGGCGTGTGAAAGGAGGAGGCGCGTGGGGGTCCTGCTGAGAGTGGTCGCCGGCGTCGAGGTTTGCCGGGGCAGCGGGGTCATGAGGTTGAAGGAGGTCGGGCCTCGCGAGGGTTGCATGAGGTGGATCCAGGGGAAGACTGATGGAGGTGGCAAGAGGAAGCTGGTTGGTGGGGATCGATGGGTTTGGAAGTTTCGGTGGTGGCTGGAACCGGAGGGAGGTGGTTGCCTTGTTGTGGATCCCGATGGAGAGAGTGGCGGCGGGGTGAGGAAAAGAGGGAGTTGGTCTAGGGCTAGGGTAGGTTTACACTGGTTATATAGCAGGTGGGTTTTGGTTAGGGCTAATCGGACCCTCCGATCATAATCGGACGACCGAGAATAAATAGGTTAGGGAGTCCAAATAATAAACCAAATATGTTTTATGGATGTTTGGGGATTATACGGACCCATTGGTCATGACAGACCGGTTCGGGTTTGGGGCAGTTTTCAGACTAGGTTGCGAAGGCGGTCGATGGCTATGCAGAGAGGCTCAAACGTTCGCACAACAAAACAACGATTGGTCTCGAAAGGGACAACAAAGGAAACGAGGAGAAGCGGGAACTACGAATGACTATGGGTTTTATGAAAACATGCGGATGCAATGCGGATGATGCGATGGTGAAATGCAATAAATGAAATAAAACACACGGTAACATCGAAATATATGGAAGACTTCTGGAGCGTCGGTTTCGGGGCGTCACAACTCTCCCACACTAACAGAGGATCTCGACCCGAGATCCTAGGGATGACACCAGAGAGAAACGGAATAGGAAGAGGCAAAACAAAGTTGCTTCTTCGACAAATGAGTGAAACCAACGAACCTTGAGAAGTTGAACAACTTGAATGGAAAAATAGAACGGAGATGAACGGGATTGCAAACAGATTGTTGGACAAGAGGAACAAGGAATAGGACGAGAATGAAGAGCTTAGGTGACAAGTTGGAAATTGAAACCACTCCAGTTAAAACAAGATAGAGAAGGAATGAGAATGAAATAATTCAGACATCACTCCGACTGAAAATGGGAGGAATTAACATGAACTCGACAAGAAGGGATGATACGTGATGGAATAACAACAGACTGTCTCCGGAACTGATGAAAGAATGGCACAAGGGGTAAGAAATATTTCGGACAGCCTCCGGTTGAAAAGAGAGGGAAAAACTTGATAAGATGAGAGAACTTGAATGGAGGACATGACACTCCGGTTGAATTGATAATCAAAGGAAAGAACATGATCTTTGACAAAATGAGATGATGGGTCGGAGTGTGCAACATCATAATGCCTCCGGAACGAAAGAATAGAAGTTGGATTGATCGAAAGAAAAGAACGGAGAACAAAATGACATTGTTCACCACAACGATAAACTTGGAAGAGTAACCTTAAAAAGAAGGGTTGAACAGAGTTGTTATAGAATGAACAATCAAATGATATACTCCTCGTGGACTTATGAAAACTTCTCAAAACTAGAGATGAAATTCTGCCACTAATGGAAAACAATTGTTTGGATTGAGATCAACACAAAGATGAAAAAATTATTTCACCGGGAGGATGAATGAAGAACTTGGGTCATTTATAAGCAGCATAAATAGCAACATTCCCAATTGAAGGCTTTAGGTGAAATCTGTACCAAGATACTCCAACAAAGAAATTAATGGGTTGAAATATCTCTTGAACAGAGAGAAAATGATGGGTTTAAATATCTCATTCTTGATAACTTGTGGATCATGAAACATGAAGGAAATTACCAAGAATGACATAACACCACCTCAAAAGATAAGGGAGCAAATATTTGCACTTCGAAGTGCAAAGAGAAGAATACTTGAGCTCCTCCAACAAGAATCTTGAAGAACACTTCAAGGATGAATTAAATCATGATGAACCACCATGAAGAAACTCTCAAAGAACTCCAGATAAACAAAAGGATGAGAAGTGGAGGATGAAAAAAATAAGATTGAAGCCTTGCAATGATTAGATGAAGGAAAGATGAAGCACTTGAAACCGAGAATTTATTCCTCGTGAATAAACTTAGAAGGAAGGGATTAATCACTTGGATGAAACAAGAATAAGAATTATGTTATGCGTATCCCGCGTCAATTTAAATTGATGACAAACAACGGATTTGGCACACTGCTTATTCTTGTTGAAAATGATTAAAGAGAGATATAGCGCAAACTTGAGAAATTCTTCATGAACAACCCGTAGGTTGGAAAGAACGAATGAATTGCTATGATAAGAACAGAAGTGAAATATTAAATGAACCACCGCGGGCAATGAAAACGAACGAAGAGGAGAGAACGAATCACCGGAAAGAATTAGAAAACGAATAGAGAACTTGAGGGAGTTTAGATACAAGAGAACGAAGAGATCGAACTGACTAGAGAATACTTGAACGAAGCACCAGAAGAAAATGGAGACGAACAGAGAGACATCAATTAAGAATACTTGGAGGACGAAGTTGAAAACTGAGAACAAAGAAATCTTCTGTAATGATGCCCTTCGAAGGACCAGAATTGAAGAATTCATGAAATACTTTGGATGTGTAACAAAAGAATTTGTCATGATCGAAACAATTTGAGGGGATAGCATTAAGCTTGAACCACGACTAGTCGAAAGAACAGACAAGATTTGGAGGAAAACTCTTCTTCGGTCTTCAAAATCTTAGAATGATGATGAGATACAACACCCTGAATTGTTGAGGCACTCCGGAATGAAGAATGAAAATGTTGAAGCAACGATAGAAAGAATTTGAAAGCGATCTTGGAGAAGGCATATTACTGATGGAACACATTCTTACGTCACACTTTGAAAATAATTTGAGAATAACTTCGGAAAAAATTTAGAATAGTCAGCTAAATCCTGGGAAAGACCCGTGGATTAGGGCCCACTCAAAAGAAACACTGTTGGAATGATTGCTTGAAAGAGAGATTGCACCAGTTGAATCAAATGGCTTGAATAAGATAACAACCTCAAAATAGCTTGAATGGATTAAGAAAGGAAACACGAATCTTCCGAAATATCTTGTACACTCCGGATATGAATAGAGTGAGGCGAATAAATAATAGAGCCTTGGATAAGAAATTCCAACAAGGGAAAACATGGGCAATAGGAAGAGATACGATCAACACGAAAGCTTGAATTTAGTCCACTTGAGAAGAAAAGAGAACGAAGAATGATAAACTTGAAGCTTCCTTAGCATCTTCATGGGAATCATCGAATGAAAATTAAAGAAAAAATGATGAAGAGACTTCACATGAATATAATGGATACTTGACTTGAGATTTCTGGCTCCATAAAGAAAAAGGGTGGAAGGGTGGGGAAAACAAAGACAACTTGGGATGAATGAAACATACACCATTGAGAAAAACCAAGGATTTGTCTTGCACATATTGGAAGGACCGGGTTAACTTAAAGAGAAGCACGCTGGTTGAAAAGAATTTAAGATAACAATCTCGATGATCAAGAAGGATTAGCACTCCATAGAAATATGAGAACACCACTTAGGAAAGGTATGGAATCAACACTTGACATTGAAGCAACTCGAATACCACAATCAAAACAAAACAAAGGATTGGCTTGCAGAATAAGCCGGAACAAACATATGATAGAGATTCCATCCAAAGTTTTCGTGATGAGCCCCCCCGGGTACGACGTTACAGCAGACATCACATCCTCTAATTGGCATAGTCAATGATTCATTAAGATGCAACGAGACTACTGTAAAATCGACCGTGACAAGCGAATCACTAGACGTTGAATGCCAACCTCATATCATGTATTCGTTGGAAGATTACCTAGAGCTACTTGAATTCCCACCTACTAATTCCCGAAACTTTCTGGTTATGCAATCTGGTGTTGGGGATACAGGGGAAGAACAATATCTCACACAACTAACAACCCCTACATCCAGCTGTATACATCCGTCAACACATAACCAGGCACCTTCGGAAATAGTGTACCTCAGACCTTCGAAAAGAATCCGCTATACTAGCAGTGCCAATACTCCCGAACTATCCCCCCAGTACTGGGTGACGTCGAGGTTATCTCACCACCAGACATGCATAGAAGAGTTTTCGATGTCGGCCACCTCTGGTATTCTGAAACTACAACGATACACAATGTGACGACAAGACCTCAGAGCTCAACTCCCCGGGTCCAATCCAGACATACGGGAGGCACCAAGACATAATTCTCGTCACAAAGATATCGGAACAATCCCAACAATACCCGCAGGAACCTAATTTTTTTTAGTGAAAAGAGGATAGGGAAGTCAAAACTTCATAATAGACCCACCATATAATGGTGGGTCTATTATGATGACACCCTTAAGAGTCTTATTCTGCTAACAGTGGGCTTATTCTGCTAACACTAGCAATCCCTTGCGTCACACCCCAATCCATGTCCACCTTCCCCGCGTCCCTCCCCCGATCCCCTTCCACCTTCTTCCCCCAATCCCACCCCCGCCACCCCCTACCCCCAACCACCCCGGCGCCGCATCATATGCTCCCCGGCGCCACTGCACCACCTCACCCCCGTGCCGCCGCACTAGCTCCCTCTCCGCGCCGCCGCACCCTCTCCAACCACCTCCCTCCTCGGTCCACCTACCCCCGCGTCGGCCAGCTGCCGGATCCGCCCCGTCATCGTCCTCCCACGGTTGCCCGACGCCAGATCCTCTCGTAGGCGTCCTCGGGGCGCGTCAGGGGCGACCGGCTTCAAGGATTGGAGGGGCCCGATGAGCACAGGGGTCGCCGGCGACCCAACCCTCCTCGTTCCTCCACCTTCTTCCTCCCATACCGGTGCGTGTCGCCCAAACTCCCGCTAAGATTCTTCCCCGACTTCCGCCTCTTCCACCACCGGACTGCAAGCCGGCACACTGTCGTACTTCTCCATGCCCGACGGTGGCCTACGCCTGTGATGAAAAGGAAAGGAGGAGGCCAGGGGAGTCCCCACTCCCGACGCATCATGCCGTCGGGTAGCAGGCTCCACTACTCGCCCTCATTGGAGAAACAACAGGGAGAGGAGCAGAGGATGGGGGGATCCCGGACAGGTGTGTAGAAGGCCTGTGCCTGCGAAGAAGAGGAAGGGAGGAGGCCAGGGGAGTCCCCTCGCTCGAGGCCGCACGGGTCTTGCAGCTCACTTTTTTGGTTTTTGTTGTTGAAAATCTTCAGCGCGCGGGCGATGGATGGCTCCCGAGCTCCTCCGATGTCCTCCGGTGGCAAATGTTGATGTCTCTACCCTCTCTTCTGCTACGTTGCCTGATATCCTCCGCTTCCTCTGTTGTGCAGGTCCGGCAACACTCCCATCGTCGATGCAGCTCACCTCGTTCGCACGAGTGTTTTTTTGTTCAAACTGCAGCTCACTTCGTCCACAGTGTCTTGAAACAGCGTGAGGGTGCAGGCTCCCCTTCCCTGCAGCTCGGCGACCGCACCCGTGCAGTCCACAAAATGAGGTCGTTAAAGTTTGAAAAGCGGCCGATGTAGCGCCCCTTTCTAGCTACCACATCATGCAGTGATGTCGAGCATGGTGTGCAGTGCAGCTCAACCTAGCGTGCAGTCTACGGCCCTCGCCCGCAGCTCTCTCCTGCACTTGTTCGCGCGCGGTGGGAGACAAGTGCACTGCAATAGGGTGGCCGATGACATACTTATTTCTTTAGTAGTTCATATTTTGTTTTCTCTATATTATCGAGAGGTTTTAGTTAATTTGTTTTTGTGTGTTTGAAAATTCGGTTAACTACATCAACACATGCAGTGCGTTAGGTCCTCGGATGTGGTTCACTTTAAAAAGTGATTGTTGTTCACTTGTGCCCAAAAATGAAAGTGCTAAAAATTTAGCACAACAACAAAGATATTAATGAGGTTCACTTGGATATATGTAGCGGTTTACTTGCCTCTTATCTGCGGCCCACTCTCGTTCACAAAAAAATTGAAAAGAAAAGACAACAAAAACTCGTTTGAGAAAAATTTACGTTCGACAAAAGAAATCATGAAGTTCACTTGACCGTCTGATGCAGTGCGGTTTTCAGTCCAAAGCAGTGCGTGTTTTTTTGCCTGATGCACTACACACGACGATTATGGTGTCGCGGAAAAACAGAGTGTCCGCATTTCGTTAAAATTAAAATTGCTCTTAAACCGTAAGGAATCGGAGAGATTGTTCTACATGAAAAAGTAGTGCCCCATCGATATCTTTCGAACAGCGTATAATTTGAATCATTTCGACCAACAATTTGTAAAAATTTCGCGAAAACGGCCACTGCCTCTCGTCGTCAGCCGCATGATTGTCAAAATTAACTAAAAACCGTAAGGAATCTCAAAAACATTTCAACATATGAAAGTTGCGCCTCGTCCGTAGCTTTTCAACGGTGTATTACACGCCTCGTTTCGACAAACGGTTCAAAAACTGGAGCCAAAACAATACGAAAATTGCACAAAAAAAAAAACGAAAAAATAGAATTCCGCGATTTAGCAAATTTAAAACAGCTCTTAAACCGTAATGAATTAGAGAAAATAGTAGATATGTAAAAGATGCGTCTCGACGATATCTTTCCAGCGGTATATTATTTGATTCATTACGGCGAACGGTTTAGGAAAAAACACTCGCTGCCGCTATTCGTGGGTTGCACCGTTTTCAAAACTGCTCTTAAACCGCGAGGAATCTCAAAAAGTGTTCAACATGGAGAAGTAGCGTCTAATCCATAGCTTTTCAACAGTATATTACACGCCTCATTCCGTCATACGGTTTGAAAACTGAAGCAAAAACAGTACTGAAAAAATATCGCTTGCAGTTTTTTTGCGACGAGAAGTTCACTCGCGTGAGTGCTGCAGCACACTTGGTTCAAACAATGACGTGCACTTGCGTTGGGTGTGCAGTTCAGAAGTGTAATCAGAATAGTTATTATGCTAATATTAGCATAATAGACCGGCTGTATGTATGTATGTATATGACTCAACATCGGCGACGGTTCGATAAAGCAGGGGCTCCTAGGTTGGGGAAGGCTCTGAATACCAACTTGCAACGCCCAGGATCCGACTATAGCTCATATGTGTCGAGGCATGACTTAGAGTCATAACCACATTCTAGAATGGTCTCAAGCATGATATCTTTAAACAGAGTGAATAGTTGGCTTACACTCGCCACGTCACACAATTAATACAATAAAGATACATTCATCCAGAGAACACATAGTCCGACTACGGTCGAAATCAAACAAAGAAAAAAGATACCACACATGCTAATCCCGATCGGCCCTAGTAGGAACCACTACTGATCATCGGGGTACGTCACGTACATACGACCACGCTCTTCATCGAACTCCTATTGGAGCTCCTGGCCATCGCCTGCATCGAACTCAGTTGTACCTGCACCTATTTGTGCAGTAAACTGTGAGTCACAAGGACTCATCAATCTTGTTCTCGGGTATCAAAACTATCAAGGCTTTTAGGTGTGGAGAGGTGATAAAGTGGTTGCAGCAGCACTAAGCATTGTGAGGCTAGCTTACATATTCAAAGCAAGATGAGAAATTGTACCAACGATCACAACTAGTAGTGATCAAGAAGTGATCCTATCTACTTACGTTCATAAATAACCCCACCGCGTTCACTTTCCGACCCATTTTGAAAAGAGACCATCACGGTTACTCACACACGTAGTGTATTCTTATTGAGTTATGGTGTCAAGTTATCTACAACCCGATATTAACAAATTCCAATCTGCCACATAACTGCAGGCACGGCTTACGAAAGATCATAACCCCGCAGGGGTGTCCCAACTTAGCCCATCACAAGCTCTCATGATCAGCGGAGTAACAACTCCAAATTGGGAAGACCCGAGTATTCTCAGCATCCCGTGCACAAGATATTTCGACAAAGCTAAAACTAATCCAGCAAGACCTCCCGACGTGCCGACACCCTGATAAGAGCCGCGCGTATCTCGTCTCAGGCCACGATCGGATGAGCAGTACGTACAGCAACCGAAGACCCCAGATAACTGGATGGCACCGCAAGTGGCTCTAGTTTGGACCAACACTCATGAGGAGCACTGGCCTGGGGGTTGATTAAGAATCCACAGGTTAATTACTCCCTATACAAGTTTTTAGTTATTAGGCAAATGGTAAAACCAAGGTTGGGCCTTGCTGGAAAAGCTTTAAATAGAGGGAATTATCGAGGGGGGCCCATAAACCCCAACCGTGCTAGGAACGCAATATCACAAAACATAACACCAGTTTATCGGATCCTAAGGCGGCATGAGTGGAACAAAACACCGAGCAAAAGGCCAAGTCTTCCACCCATTGCCAAGTATATAGGTGCATTAATTTAGATAAGTGATATTGTTATATTCCCAAAATATCCAAGTTCCAACATGGAGCAAACTTCAACTTCACCTGCAACTAACAACGCTATAAGAGGGGCTGAGCAAAAGCATAACTTAGCCAGTCAACGGTTTACTAGGAAGGCGATTAGAGTGTTTCATGGCAACATAGGAGGCCGACAAGACAAGAATGGGTAGCGTGACTAGGTATAGAGTGATACAACTAGCAAAGAAAAGATAGAGGTGATATCGAGGAACGATCATCTTGCCTGAGATCCCGCAAGGAAGAAGAATGAGTCCATGAAGAAGACAAATGGTCGTAGTCAAACGAAATTGAAGCTAACAAGAGAAGCAAACCGGAAAGAAGCAAACAACATGGTAAACACACAAGCATAAACATGGCATATGATG
Source organism: Secale cereale (assembly GCA_902687465.1). NCBI lineage: Eukaryota > Viridiplantae > Streptophyta > Magnoliopsida > Poales > Poaceae > Secale > Secale cereale. Next base: position 244,051,696 of record LR738715.1, on the reverse strand, counting down.
CACAAACAAGTATGATGCATGTCCGATTTTAAATAAGCATGGCAAAGTGCAACAAACAACACTACAATTTAAGTGGAGCTCAATATGCAACGGGTTGCATATTGACGAAACACCACATTCACATATTTAGTTTGATCTCGATTATGTACACAACAAGTTTAAATATTGGTTAACATGGCAAGAGGTGCAACACAAATAAACTACACTAACTAAGCAATTTAAATGGAGCCGGAAACAACAAACAACAATTCCGGAAAATGCCCATGTGCAATTATTGATTTTGGTACTGTTCTGCCTAAAACATATTTTAAAGTTATTACACAACAAAAGTAAATGCACCAAGTTATTCTATGCATTTTCTACCCCAAAAGCATATAAATTTTATTAAATTTGGAGCTACGGTTATTTAGTTATTAATTAAACCATTTTAGCATGTTATTTAGCAAATTAAATCAAACAACAAGTTTAAACATTTTTATCATGCATGAAAGTTGCAAATTATTATTCTACACAAAATTCTAAGCAATTTACATATATAATTTTTTTACATGTGATGCACGGTTGGTGAGTTAAGATATGCATGAAATTTGAGGGTTTTTCCTGTAAAACTGAAATTCCTTGGTTAATTAGGAAAATTGTCGGACGAAAAAAACACGTGTAACGGGCTGAAGCTGCTGGGCGTTGGATTTGCGGTGGCTCACCATGGGCTTTAGACCAGTTTGCGAGGCAGGCGGGCTGAGGGAGATGTGATGCTGGGCCTTGGCGGATCTTGGCGTGGCTGCGACCCATGCAGCTGGGAGAGGCGCGGTCGAGGACGAGGTCAACACGGGGTGGCGTGCTCATTCAATGTTCCACGGGGCAGAGCAACGGGACTTTGTGGCGCCGGTGGCAGGAGAGGCGTGACCCCATCCGGATCCAGGCGAGGCAGAGGGTTCGGGAGGTGCGCCGGCATCTTAGAGCCCTCCGAGCGCTGCATCGGGAGGCCAAGAGAGAGGGAGATGTGAGGCAGGGGAGGAGCAGGGGGAAAACGTAGGAGCGGCGACATCATCATCTCACCGGTGGCAAGGAGGAGCTCCGGCAGTGGTTTGGAATGGCAATAACGGGCGGATCCGGGGATGGACGACCGAATCAGTTGGTCGGGGCGGAGCGAGGACAAGCCGACTGCGTGTAGAAGAGGCTCGGGATGACGCGGGCTTGGTCAGGGCAGGGGCCTCTTCTGCTATCCATGGGGATCAGGAGGAGCTCGGCTCTCTTGAGGCATCGCACGCCACGGGAGGAAGAGAAGGGCCTGCGGAAGGAGGAGGCGCGTGGGGGTCCTGCTGAGAGTGGTCGTCGGTGTAGAGGTTTGCTGGGGCAGCGGGGTCACGAGGTTGAAGGAGCTCGGGCCTCGCGAGGGCTGCAGGAGGTGGATCCAGGGGAAGGCTAATGGAGGCGGCGAGAGGAAGCTGGTTAGTGGGGATCGATGGATTTGGAAGTTTCGGTGGTGGCTGGAACCGGGGGGACGTGGTTGGCTCGTTGTGGATCCCGATGGAGAGAGTGGCGGCGGGGTGAGGAAAAAGAGGGAGTTGGTCTAGGGTTAGGGTAGGTTTACACTGGTTATATAGCAGGTCGGTTTTGGTTAGGGCTAATCGGACACTCGAACGACCAAGAACAAATAGGTTAGGGAGTTCAAATAATAAACCAAAGATGTTTTAGGGATGTTTGGGGATGATCCGAACCCATTGGTCACGACGGACCGGTTCGGGTTCGGGGCAGTTTTCAGACTAGGTTGCGAAGGCGGTCGGTGGCTATGCAGAGAGGCTCAAATGGTCGGACAACAAAACAACGGTTGGTCTCGAAAGGGACAACAAAGGCAACGAGGAGAAGCGGGAACTACAAACGACTATGGGTTTTATGAAAACATGCGGATGTGATACGTCTCCAACGTATCTATAATTTTTGATTGTTCCATGCTATTATATTATCTGTTTTGTATGTTTAGTGGGCTTTAATATGCACTTTTATATTAATTTTGGGACTAACCTACTAAAAGGCCTAGTGCAAATTGTTGTTTTTGCCTATTTCAGTGTTTCGCGGAAAAGGAATATCAAATGGAGTCCAAACGGAATGAAACCTTCGTGAGGATCGTTTTTGGAACAAACACAATCCAGAAGACTTGGAGTACACGTCTGGGAAGCCACGAGGTGGCCACGAGGCAGGAGGGCGCACCCAAGGGGGTAGGCACGCCCCCACCCTCGTGGGCCCCTCGTAGCTCCACCGATGTACCTCTTCCTCCTATATATACTCATATACCCTGAATCATCTGAGAGCACCACGAAACCCTATTTCCACCGCCGCAACCTTCTGTACCCATGAGATCCCATCTTGGGGCCTTTTCTGGAGCTCCGCCGGAGGGGGAATCGATCACGGAGGGCTTCTACATCAACACCATAGCCTCTCCAATGATGTGTGAGTAGTTTACCCTAGACCTTCGGGTCCATAGTTATTAGCTAGATGGCTTCTTCTCTCTCTTTGGATCTCAATACAAAGTTCTCCTCAATCTTCTTGGAGATCTATTCGATGTAATACTTTTTGCGGTGTGTTTGTCGAGATCTGATGAATTGTGGGTTTATGATCAAGATTATCTATGAACAATATTAAGTTCTTCTCTGAATTCTTATACGTATGATTTAATATCTTTGCAAGTCTCTTTGAAATATCTGTTTGGTTTGGCCTACTAGATTGATCTTTCTTGCAACGGGAGAACTGCTTAGCTTTAGGTTCAATCTTGCGGTGTCCTTTCCCAGTGACAACAGGTGCAGCAAGGCACGTATTGTATTGTTGCCATCGAGGATAAAAAGATGGGGTTTATATCATATTGCATGAGTTTATCCCTCTACATCATGTCATCTTGCTTAAAGCGTTACTCTGTTCTTATGAACTTAATACTCTAGATGCATGCTGGATAGCGGTCGATGTGTGGAGTAATAGTAGTAGATGCAGAATCGTTTTGGTCTACTTGTCATGGACGTGATGCCTATATACATGATCATGCCTAGATATTCTCATAACTATGCGCTTTTCTATCAATTGCTCGAAAGTAATTTGTTCACCCACCGTAAGATTTGCTATCTTGAGAGAAGCCACTAGTGAAACCTATGGCCCCCGGGTCTATTATCCATCATATTAATATTCCGTCAACTAGCTATCTTTATTGTTCTTTTATTTTGCTATCTTTACTTTTCAATCTATACAACAAAAATACCAAAAATATATATCTTATTATCTCTATCAGATCTCACTTTTGCAAGTGGTCGCGAAGGGACTGATAACCCCTTTATCATGTTGGTTGCAAGGTTCTTAATTGTTTGTGCAGGTACTAGGGATTTGCGTGTAGTCTCCTACTGGATTGATACCTTGGTTCTCAAAAACTGAGGGAAATACTTACACTACTTTGCTGCATCACCCTTTCCTCTTCGAGGGAAAAACAACGCATGCTCAAGAGGCAGCAAGAATAATTTTTCTAGTGCCGTTGCCGGGGAAATCTATGCACAAGTCAAGACATACCAAGTACCCATCACAAACTCTTATCCCGCGCATTACATTATTTGCCATTTGCCTCTCGTTTTCCTCTCCCCCACTTTACCTTTGCTGTTTTATTCACCCTTTTTTCCGTTCGCCTTCTTCCCGTATGTATTTTTGTTTGTGTTTCCATTTGCCTTCTATTTGCTTGCATCTTTGCTTGCGAAAAATCTATTGATATGGATCCACTTAAAGTGTTCTACTTGGATCATCTTCGATCCTTATGCGCTCGTGCTGAAACCACAACTAGCCTAGTTGATGGGAAATATTTAGATGAGCATGCTCATTTTGTGCGTCACCGTTTGTCTGAAAAAGGGAGACTCTTATGGGATCAAATAAACAGATTGATGTGTTATGCTTGGAATCTTTGTGAAATTTATGATTTTACTTGGTGCTCTAAGAACCCTAAAAAACACCTCCCCTACCTATGTGAGTTTAATGATAATGAAATCTTATCTTCTTATGCAAAGGGTGTTTATAGTTACTACGATATCGAACAAATTTAAGAATTTGTTGCTTGTAAGGGTGCTTATGAAGTTCTTGTTTGATTGAAAAGTATGATATTACTCTCTATGAATCTGAAAATTTTGACATACTTAAATATTGCTATGAAATCTATGCTCATAATGTCTATGTCAAAGAATTTATTGAAAGAATGACCGCTACTTTGGAAGAAAATAATGATATGCATGAATCTATAGATAATTATGATTCCGATGATTTGATTGAAATATCCCTTGATGAACATGACGCTTGCTATTCTTGTGGACATGATGCCAATATTTATGAAGATGAATTTGCTATAGTTCCTTATGTTAAACATGAGATCGTTGCTATTGCACCCATACTTGATAGTTCCTTTGATCAAAAGCATGATTGCAATGATGTTATTATTAATTCTATTAGTATCAATTGTGTTAATGATATGCAAACCCCTAAGCTTGGGGATGCTTATTTTGCTATGCCCACTATTTGTTGCAATGATCATGATTGGGGTGATTCTTCTTATGATCTTGAAAATATACTTAAGCCCCATGATGAATATGAGATTGATAATAATGTTTGCAATAATATTGAAAGTGGGTTTGGAAGATTGTCAACTTTAGATCCCACATATTTAGAGAATGTTCAATCTTATGTTTTTTTTATAAAAGTGGGTTTGGAGAGGTCATGACTTTAGTTAATGTTGATCCCACTATTTTGGAAGAGTGTCAACTTCATGTGCATGTGGATCATGTTGAGAATATGTTTTGTGGTACCTATATTGTTGAATTTGCTTACGATCCTACATGCAATTATTATGAGAGAGGAAAATATGGTTGTAGAAATCTTCATGTTACTAAATTACCTCTCGTTATGTTGAGATTGCTATTGTTTCTTTCTTCTTCCTTGCATATGCTAGATCTTGCCTGTCTTGCTAATTTGTTTTCCTATAAAATGCCTATGCATAGGAAGTATGTTAGACTTAGATGTGATATCCACATGCTATATGATGCTCTCTTTGTGCTTCAATTCTTATCTTTCACGTGAGCATCATTGAATTCTCATGCCTAACTTAATGGCTATAAAGAAAGAGCTTGTTGGGAGGCAACCCAATTTTATTTTTGTTCTTTGATTTTGCTTCTGTTTAGTAATAAATAATTCATCTAGCTTCTGGGTAGATGTGGTTTTGTGTTTTAATTAGTGTTTGTGCCAAGTAGAACCTTTGGGAAGACTTGGCGAAGTCTTTGCGATCTTGCTGTAAAAAACAGAAAACTTTTGCGCTCACGAGATTTGCTGCCATTTTTTTACTGGAGAGTTCTTTTAAGTTGATTCTTTTTGCAGATGATTAATAGACAAATTCCTCACGTCCACTAATTTATTTTAGAATTTTTAGAGTTACATAAGTATTCGAAAGTTACAGATTGCTACAGTCTGTTCTGTTTTTGACAGATTCTGTTTTTCGTGTGTTGTTTGCTTATTTTGATGAATCTATGAGTAGTATCGGGGGGTATGAACCATAGATAAGTTGGAATACAGTAGGTTTAACACCAATATAAATAAAGAATGAGTTCAATACAATACCTTAAAGTGGTGGTTTGTTTACTTATACTAACGGAGCTCATGAGATTTTCTGTTAAGTTTTGTGTTGTGAAGTTTTCAAGTTTTTGGGTAAGGATTTGATGGACTATGGAATAAAGAGTGGCAAGAGCCTAAGTGTAATACCCAGTATGCGACTATGTCTCCCACGTGTCGAGGCACGACTTAAAGACATAAGCGCATACTAGAATTATCTCAAGTATGGTATCCATGCACATCTCATGTAAAATTCAAGGATGAAAATGTAAAAGATAGTTGGCTTACACTCGCCACGTCACACAATGAATACAATAGCATACATCATCCAAATAACACAGGGTCCGACTACAGACGAAATCCAAACGAGAAAGATACCATAAACACAAGCCCGGATCCTCCTAGTAAGAACCACTACTGATCGTCGGGATATGAAACATAGTAACGTCCACGCTCTTCATCAAACTCCCAGTGAAGTTCTGAACCATCTCCTGCATTGTTCCCAGCGGTACCTGCATCTGGTGGGTGTTGAATCCATGAGCCACAAAGGACTCAGCAATCCCGTTCCCGGGTATCAAAACTACCAAAGCCTTAGGTGTGGAAAGGCTATAAAAGTGTCTGCAGCAAGCACTAAGCACTATCTTACGAGTTTAGAGCGAGAAGAGAATAAGTGCCAACGATCGCCAAGTTGATCAAGAGGTGATCCTAACTACTAACGATCAAACATAACCCCACCGTGTTCACTTCCCGAAGCCCTTCAGAAAAAGACCATCACGGTTACTCACACAGGTAGTGTATTCTTATGAATAAGGTGTCAAGTTATCTACAAACGGATATTAACAAATTCCCATCTGCCACATAACCGCGGGCACGGCTTTCGAAAGATCAAACCCTGCAGGGGTATCCCAACTTATCCCAACACAAGCTCACGATCCGCGGAGTCGCAACTCCAAAGTGGGAAGACCCGACTATTCTCAGAATCCCGTGCTCAAGATATTTCGACAAAGGTAAAACTAATCCAGCAAGACCTCCCGGTGTGCCGACACCCTGATAGTAGCTGCGTGTATCTCGTCTCAGGCCACGACCGGATGGGCGATTCTACAGGTATATATCAAACCTCGGGTTTCCCCATGGTGGCTCCGCAGAACCCCCAGTTTGGACCAACACTCATGAGGAGCACTGGCCCGGGTTGTTAATTAAGAACTCGGGTTTGCAACGCCCTATGCAATTTTTAGTTATTAGGCAAATGTAAAACCAAAGTTGGGCCTGGCTGGAAAAGCTTTAAACAGAGCGAGTTATCAAGGGGGCCCATAAACCCCAACCGTGTTAGGAACGCAAAAATCAAGGAATATAACACCGGTTTATCGGTTCCTATGGTGGCATGGGTGGAACAAAACACCAAGCAGAAAGGTTTAGCCTTCCACACATTACCAATATATAGGTGCATTAGTTTTTAACATGTATATATTGTGTTATCTCAATAACAAGTTCATCAGGTAGCAATCTTCAGAACTTTGATGTCTACTACACAACCTTCTTCTTGTAGATGTTGTTGGGCCTCCAAGTGCAGAGGTTTGTAGGACAGTAGCAAATTTCCCTCAAGTGGATGACCTAAGGTTTATCAATCCGTGGGAGGCATAGGATGAAGATGGTCTCTCTCAAACAACCCTGCAACCAAATAACAAAGAGTCTCTTGTGTCCCCAACACATCCAATACAATGGTAAATTGTATAGGTGCACTAGTTCGGCGAAGAGATGGTGATACAAGTGCAATATGGATGGTAGATATAGGTTTTTGTAAACTGAAAATATAAAAACAGCAAGGTAGCAAGTGGTAAAAGTGAGCATAAACGGTGTTGCAATGATAGTAAGCAAGGCCTAGGGTTCATACTTTCACTAGTGCAAGTTCTCTCCACAAGGATAATATAATTGGATCATATTACTAGCCCTCAATATGCAACAAAGAGTCACTCCAACGTCACTAATAGCGGAGAACAAACGAAGAGATTATGGTAGGGTACGAAACCACCTCAAAGCTATTCTTTCTGATCGATCTATTCAAGAGTCCGTAGTAACATTCAATCTATCATAGAGTTCGTACTAGAATAAAACCTTAAGACACAAATCAATCAAAACCCTAATGCCACCTAGATACTCGAATGTCACCTCAAGTATCCGTGGGTATGATTATACGAGATGCATCGCACAATCTCAGAAACATCTATTCAACCAACACATATAACTTCAAAGAGTGCCCCAAAGTTTCTACCGGAGAGTCAAGACGAAAACGTGTGCCAACCCCTATGCATAGATTCCCAAGGTCACGGAACCCACAAGTTGATCACCAAAACATACATCAAGTGGATCACATGATATCCCATTGTCACCACAGATAAACACGTGCAAGACATACATCAAGTGTCGTCAAATCCTTAAAGACTCAATCCGATAAGATAACTTCAAAGGGAAAACTCAATCCATTGCAAGAGAGTAGAGGGGGAGAAGCATCATAAGATCCAACTATAATATCAAAGCTCACGATACATCAAGATTGTGCCATCTCAAGAACACGAGAGGGAGAGAGAGATCAAACACATAGCTACTGATACATACCCTCAGCCCCGAGGGTGGACTACTCCCTCCTCGTCATGGAGAGCGTCGGGATGATGAAGATAGCCACCGAAGAGGGATTCCCCCCTCCGACAGGGTGCCAGAATGGGTCTAGATTGGTTTTCGGTGGCAACAGAGGCTTTCGGCAGCGGAACTCCCGATCTAGGTTAATTTGCGAAGGTTTTAGTATTTATAGGAATTTTTGGCGTAGGTCCCACGTCAGGGGGGCTTCTGGGCTGTCCACGAGATAGGAGGGCGCGCCCCCCTACCCAGGGCACCCCCCCACCCTCATGGGCAGCCCATGGCTCTCCTGGCCCAACTCTTTTACTTCGGGAGCTTCTTTTAGTCCAGAAAAAATCATCAAAAATTGGCACGTCAATTGGACTCCGTTTGATATTCCTTTTTTGTAAAACCCTAAAACAGGAGAAAAACTGAAACTGGCACTGGGCTACGGGTTAATAGGTTAGTCCCAGAAATCATATAAAAGTGTATATAAAAGCCCATAAGACATCCTAGAAGGATAATATAATAGCATGGAACAATAAAAAATTATAGATACGTTGGAGACGTATCAGCATCCCCAAGCTTAATTCCTGCTCGTCCTCGAGTAGGTAAATGATAAAACAGAATTTTTGATGTGGAATGCTAACCAACATAATTTTCAATGTAATTCTCTTAATTGTGGCATGAATGTTCAGATCTGAAAGATTCAAGACAAAAGTCTATATTGACATAAGAAATAATAATACTTCAAGCATACTAACAAAGCAATCATGTCTTCTCAAAATACTATGGCTAAAGAAAGTTATCCCTACAAAATCATATAGTCTGGCTATGCTCCCTCTTCATCACACAAAATATTCATATCATGCACAACCCCGATTTCAGCCAAGCACTTGTTTTCATACTCTATTCTTTCAAACCTTTCAAGTTTCACGCAATACATGAGCGTGAGCCATGGACATAGCACTATGTGGAATAGAGAGGTGGTTGTGGAGAAGACAAAAGGGAGGGAGATGGTCTCACATCAACTAGGCGTATCAATGGGCTATGGAGATGCCCATCAATAGATATTAATGTGAGTGAGTAGGGATTGCCATGCAACGGATGCACTAGAGCTAAAAATGCATGAAAGCTCAACAAAAGAAACTAGTGGGTGTGCATCCAACTTGCTTGCTCACGAAGACCTAGGGCATTTGAGGAAGCCCATCGTTGGAATACACAAGCCCAGTTCTATAATGAAAATTCCCACTAGTATATGAAAGTGACTAAACATGAGACTCTCTATCATGAAAAACATGGTGCTACTTTGAAGCACAAGTGTGGAAAATGATAGTAGCAATTGTCCCTTCTCTCTTTTCTCTCATTTTTTGGAGGGGCTTTCCTCTTTTTTTTAGCCCCTCCCTATTTTTTTGGGCCATCTCCTTTTTTATTTGGCCTTTAATTTTTTTGTTTTTGTTTTGTTTCCTCACACGAGACAATGCTCTAATAATGAAGATCATCACACTTATATTGATTTACAACTCGATATTACAACTCGATACTAGAACAAAGTATGACTCTATATGAATGCCTCCGGCGGTGTACCGGGATGTGCAATGAATCAAGAGTGACATGTATGAAAAATTATGCATGGTGGCTTTGCCACAAATACGATGTCAACTACATGATCATGCATGGCAATATGACAATATGATGCGTGTCATATGAACGGAATGGTGAAAAGTTGCATGGCAATATATCTCGGAATGGCTATGGAAATGCCATGATAGGTAGGTATGGTGGCTGTTTTGAGGAATAGTATGGTGGCTTTTTTGAGGAAGGATATATAGTGGGTTTATGGCACCGGTGAAAGTTACGCGGTACAAGAGAGGCTAGCAGTGGTGGAAGGGTGAGAGTGCGTATAATCCATGGACTCAACATTAGTCATAAGAACTCATATACTTATTGCAAAAATCTACGAGTCATCAAAACAAAGCAATCAACGCATGCTCCTAGGGGGGAGGTTGGTAGGATTTAACCATCGTGCGCCCCCGACCTCCACACAAAGGTTGACACTTTACAAATACCTCATGCTCTAACTTCGTCACATAGCGGTTCACCATACGTGCATGCTACGGGAATCACTAACCTTAACACAAGCATTTTTCAATTTCATAATAACTCCACTAGCATGACTCTAATATCACTATCCTCATATCTCAAAACAATTATCAAGCATCCAACTTCTCTTCATATTCAATGCACTTAGTATGAAAGTTTTTACTATATTGATATTGGATGTCTATCATGTGAAGACTAGTTTTATAGCCTAAACACATTACCATGCTGTTTTAATAGACTCTCAAAAGGATATAAGTGAAGCATGAGAGTTCATCTATTTCTTCAAAATAAAACCACCGCCGTGCTCTAACAGATATAAGTGAAGCACTAGAGCAAACAACAAACTACTCCGAAAGATATAAGCGAAGATCAATGAGTAGTTGAATAATTATGTAACTATGTGAAGACTCTCTAACATTTAAGAATTTCAGATCTTGTGATATTATTCAAACAGCAAGCAAAACAAACTAAAATAAATTGACGCTCCAAGCAAAACACATATCATGTGGTGAATAAAAATATAGCTCCAAGTATAGTTACCGATGGATGAAGACGAAAGAGGGGATGCCTTCCCGGGGCATCCCCAAGCTTAGGCTTTTGGTAGTCCTTGAATTTTACCTTGGGGTGCCATGGTCATCCCCAAGCTTAGGCTCTTGCCACTCTTTGTTCCATAGTCCATCAAAGCAATACTCCAAACTTGAAAACTTCACAGCACAAAACTTAGACAAAAATCTCGTGAGCTCCGTTAGTATAAGAAAACAAACCACTACTCAAAGGTACTGTAACGAACTCATTATTTGTTTATATTGGTGTTAAAACTACTGTATTCCAACTTCTCTATGATTCATACTTCCCAATACTACTCATAGATGCATTGAAATAAGCAAACAACACACGAAAAACAGAATTTGTCAAAAACAGAACAGTCTGTAGTAATCTGCAGGTTTTGCATAATTTTGTAACTCCAAAAAATTCAAACTAAATTGTTAAACGTGAGGAATTTGTCTATTAATCATCTGCAAAAAGAATCAACTAAATAGCACGCTCCAGTAAAATCCGATGACCATTCTAGTGAGCGGTAACGATTCTGTTTTTCACAACATGATCATATAGACTTCACACAAGTCTTCCCAAAGGTTCTACTTGGCACAAACACTAATTAAAACATAAAACCACATCTAAACATAAGCTAGATGCAATATTTATTCCCAAACAGAAGCAAAAACAAAGAAACTAAAATAAAGTTGGGTTGCCTCCCAACAAGCGCTATCGTTTAACGCCCCTAGCTAGGCATGATGATTTCAATGATGCTCGCATAAAAGATAAGAATTGAAACATAACGGGAGCATCATGAAGAATATGACTAGCACGTTTAAGTATAATCCACTTCCTATGCATAGGGATTTTGTGAACAAACAACTTATGGGAACGATAATGAACTAGCATAAGCACATAGAGAGGAAATTTGATATTATTGCAATATGTAGAAGCATATGATCCTCTCTCATAATATTTTTCAGAGGCATCATGAATGAATTCGACAATATAACCAGCACATAAAGCATTCTTTTCATGATTCCCAAGCATATAAATTTTATTACTCTCCACATAAGCAAATTTCTTCTCATGAATTGTAGTGGGAGCAAACTCAACAAAATAATTATCATGTGAGGCATAATCCAATTGAAAATTAAAATCATGATTATCTTTATTCTTTATAGCATATGTGTCATTACAATAATCATCATAAATAGGAGGCATGCTTTCATCATAATAAATTTGTTCATCAAAAGTTGGGGGACTAACCATATCACCTTCATCAAACATAACATCCCCAAGCTTGTGGCTTTGCATATCATTTGCATCATGGGTATTCAAAGAATTCATACTAACAACATTGCAATCATGCTCATCATGCACAAATTTTATGCCAAGCATTCTATGTAATTCTTCTTCTAGTACTTGAGCACAGTTTTCCTTGCCATCATTTTCACGAAAGATATAAAAAAGATGAAGCATATGAGGTAACCTTAATTCCATTTTTTAGTTTTCTTTTATAAAATAAACTAGTGATAAAACAAGAAACTAAAAGATTCGATTGCAAGATCTAAAGTTATACCTTCAAGCACTCACCTCCTCGGCAATGGCGCCAGAAAAGAGCTTGATGTCTACTACACAACCTTCTTCTTGTAGACGTTGTTGGGCCTCCAAGTGCAGAGGTTTGTAGGACAGTAGCAAATTTCCCTCAAGTGGATGACCTAAGGTTTATCAATCCGTGGGAGGCGTAGGATGAAGATGGTCTCTCTCAAACAACCCTGCAACCAAATAACAAAGAGTCTCTTGTGTCCCCAACACACACAGTACAATGATAAATTGTATAGGTGCACTAGTTCGGCGAAGAGATGGTGATACAAGTGCAATATGGATGGTAGATATAGGTTTTTGTAAACTGAAAATATAAAAACAGCAAGGTAGCAAGTGGTAAAAGTGAGCATAAACGGTGTTGCAATGATAGTAGGCAAGGCCTAGGGTTCATACTTTCACTAGTGCAAGTTCTATCAACAAGGATAACATAATTGGATCATATTATTAGCCCTCAACATGCAACAAAGAGTCACTCCAAAGTCACTAATAGCGGAGAACAAACGAAGAGATTATGGTAGGGTACGAAACCACCTCAAAGCTATCATTTCTGATTGATCTATTCAAGAGTCCGTAGTAACGTTCAATCTATCATAGAGTTCTAACTAGAATAACACCTTAAGACACAAATAAATCAAAACCCTAATGTCACCTAGATACTCCAATGTCACCTCAAGTATCCGTGGGTATGATTATACGATATGCATCACACAATCTCAGAAACATCTATTCAACCAACACATAGAACTTCAAAGAGTGCCCCAAAGTTTCTACCAGAGAGTCAAGACGAAAACGTGTGCCAACCCCTATGCATAGATTCCCAAGGTCACAGAACCCGCAAGTTGATCACCAAAACATACATCAAGTGGATCACATGATATCCCATTGGCACCACAGATAAACACGTGCAAGACATACATCAAGTGTTCTCAAATCCTTAAGACTCAATCCGATAAGATAACTTCAAAGGGAAAAATCAAACCATTACAAGAGAGTAGAGGGGGAGAAGCATCATAAGATCCAACTATAATAGCAAAGCTCGCGATACATCAAGATCGTGCCATCTCAAGAACACGAGAGAGAGAGAGAGATATCAAACACATAGCTACTAATACATACCCTCAGCCCCGAGGGTGGACTACTCCCTCCTCGTCATGGAGAATGGGTCTAGATTGGTTTTCGGTGGCAACAGAGTCTTTCGGCGGCGGAACTCCCGATCTAGGTTAATTTCCGAAGGTTTCAATATTTATAGGAATTTTTGGCGTAGGTCCCACGTCAGGGGGGCTTTTGGGCTGTCCACGAGATAGGAGGGTGGACCCCCTGCCCAGGGCACTCCCCCACCCTCTTGGGCAGCCCGTGGCTCTCCTGGCCCATCTCTTTTACTTCGGGGGCTTCTTTTGGTCCAGAAAAAATCATCAAAAATTGGCACGTCAATTGGACTCCGTTTGATATTCCTTTTCTGTAAAACCCTAAAACAGGAGAAAAATAGAAACTGGCACTGGGCTCTGGGTTAATAGGTTAGTCCCAAAAATCATATAAAAGTGTATATAAAAGCCCATAAGACATCCTAGAAGGATAATATAATAGCATGGAGCAATCAAAAATTATAGATACGTTGGAGGCGTATCAAACTTCACCTGCAACTAACAACACTATAAGAGGGGCTGAGCGAAGCGTACTTAGCCAAACAACGGTTTGCTAGGAAGGCGGTTAGAGTGTTTCATGGCAACAATAGGAGGCTGACAAGCATGAATGGGCATCGAGGCATTTCTAAAGAACGAGACAACTAGCATAGGCGAAGATAGTGGTGATATCGGGGAATGGTCATCTTGCATGTTGAGTCCACGGAGGGATCGTAACCTTGCTCCTCATATTCAGCCTCGAAAGGAACGTCGAACTCCGAATCGTCACCGGGCTCTAACCAACACAACAATGCAAACACTGGAACAACAATCAATCATCATGCAATGCTCAAACACATGATATGATATGATGCATAGGAATATGGGTAGGATATGATGCAACACCTAGGGACAAGAAGAGTGCACAAGCAACATGGCAATAACCAAGCTCACACACATGTAGGAACACAAGCAAAAGGAAAACAAAACTAACATGGCCACAAGTGGTTATGTAGTTGATTTAAACAAGCACCCAACAAGTTTTATAAGTTGTTTTAACATGGCAAGGGGTGCAACTAGGATCAACAACATCATGCTAGCAATTTAAATGCGCCAGAAAGAACAAACAACAATTTTCAAAAAACTCCCATATTCATATAAACACAAATAGGACAGATCTAATAAAGTCATATTTTAAAGTTGTTAAACATGCAAAGTAACAGCACCATATTAATCTACACATTTTTCCACCACAAATACATATAAAGTTTGTCAAATTTGGAGTTGTGGTTATCTAGTTATGAAATTAACAAGTTTGAGCATATTTTAAACACAAAATAATTCAAACAACAATTTAAATATTTTTAGCATGGCAACAAACAACATATAGATATTCTACACTAAAAACTAGGCAATTTTCATATATAAAGCATTTTCAACATATGCATCTATTAAAAGATATAAATATGCAAAAGAAAATGCAGTAAATAAAAATAAAAACAAAAACAGAAGAGAAAACAAAGGTAAACTGACACAACCTGGACTCACCCTAGTCACTGACTAGTGGGTCCAGGGGAGCTGAGGTGGCGCTGAGTGGGTGCGGGTGTGGCTGTGAGTGAGCTGGGTGGCTGCCAGGTGGGGTCGGCCTATCAGCGAGTCAAAGAAATGCAAAAGGGGGGATTAAACCACTGCCCGGTGAGATTTGAACCCATGTCTGCGCGTTGCGAGGAAGAGGCTCAGGCCACTGAGCAATGTGCGTTTGTCTCACAGAGAATGGGAACATGGCCTTAAGTGTTAACTGAAGAAGCAGAAACCAGAGGGGAAACAGAGCCCGTCGGAGCTGCTCCAACGACCCAAACAGGCGACAGAGGGGTGCGGTGTGTTCCTGGAGGAACTCTGCACACGCGACGCGGACCAGAAGCACCTAACGACGACTACATCGTCGCCGCCGGCGAGCAAACAGAGCGGCGGCGACGAGCTACGACGCGACAGCTGCGGGGTCTAACCAGAGCCTAAACGGAGCGGCGAGAGCACGTATCAGACCCTACGTGACATGGCGAAGGCGATGGGCTAATTCGGAGAAGCAACGGTGGTCGGGGCACTTGCCGGAGACGAGGCCCGACGACGACGAGCTCGGGCGCGAGTGGCTAGCACGGCTAGAGCAAGCAAACGAGGAGAAAAAAGGTTGGGGAGGTGCGCGAACTCACCACAAGCACAAATGTGTGCTTGGTTAGCCGCGAAGAGGCCGGAGGTGACGGAATCTTGTCGGAGACGAACGGAGACCGAAGCGGGGGAACTAGACGAGGAGGTAGCCGAACTTGGCGTCCCTCGGGCCGTAGAGGTAGCAGGAGACGTAGTCGACGACGGCGGACTTGATGGACACTATCTCTAGGGCGACGGTGGCCGGAGAGCACGTCGGCGACGAGGACGAGCTCTTTGCTGCGCTCGGGACGGCGGAGGAGCGGTGGATCTGGGGGTCTAGGTGGCCTGGCGTTGGGCGAGGAAGGAGGAGGGAACCCTAGTGGGTTGGTTGGACATGGTGGAGGCTTAAAAGAGGGGCGAGGGCGAAGACAGAGCAGCGACGACGTCGTGCTCGCGGTCCCCATGGCGACGACGTGAGGAGGACGAAAAGGTGGGTGTGCTCCTGTCCATAGACGCTAACTAGTGGGCCCAAGGCGTCCACGTGGGCGCGACGCGGAGGGGGTATGCGGGGGCGCGGGTGAGAAAAGGTAGCGGGGACGCGCGCGGGCTGCTGCTGGCGGGCGATGGCTGCTGGGCCGAGGGGGGAGGCCGAGCCCAAGTGCTGCTGGGCTGCGCTGCTGCTGGCTCATGTTGCTGATGCTTTTTCTTTATTCTTTTTCTTCAGACAGAAAAACAAAATGAAGAGCACATGCTAAAAGAAAAGGAATTAGGAGAGAAATAAAATATCCCCTAGCTCCTAGATTTATGCCCTATTTTATAAAAATGACTTGGGCATTTTTAGAGGTAGAAAAACAAAACAAGTTTGAATATGGTCAAACTTCTGTCATTTTTGAACCTGACCAAATCATTTCAAAATGAGGCAAGGCTTTGCAAGGTGACTTATGACAAGGTAACATAGATGCGGGGAGGAGATAAACATTAAAGGAGAAGGTTAAGCCACTTGCAAAAATGCTTAAAGAATGGACAAGAGAAGGGAAGAGAGGTGAGTGGTGCAAGAAGAAGGAGGAGGGGGGGTAAGGTTTAGCATGGGCATGATCTTTTCACCACCATCACTCAAGAACAAGGTGCACTCACATGACAAGCTAGGACAAGGACCAGCACAAGGACAAGTGAAAGAATGCCATGATGATCATGATGCAATGATGAAGATGAAGTAATGCATGAATGCAAAAGAAAAAGATAACAGGACAAAGCAATGACAAAGAGAATGCATAATAGGAAAAGAACCCCCAAGGAATAGGACAAGGATCAAATGATAGATGCTTTATTGCCATATATGGAAGGTATCACATATGGTGTGTTACTAACTCTCCTCCACTACAAAAAGATCTCATCCCGAGATCTAGGACTGAAAGAAGGCGGGATACTCGGAAGGAGATGATCTTCTCGTTCCCATGTAGCTTCTCGGTCGGTATGGTGTGACCACTTCACTTTCAAGAATTTGATGGACTTGTTGCGGGTCTTGCACTCAGTTTCTTCAAGGATAGCAACGGGGTGCTAACGATAAGAGAAGTATTGTTGAAGATCAATCTCTTCGAAAGGAATGGTGCGTTCAGGCATCTTGAAGCACTTGCGGAGCTGAGACACGTGAAACACATCATGCACATTTGCAAAGTTGGAGGGAAGCTCGAGTTAGTAGGCTAGATCGCCTCTCTTGCCAAGAATCTTGGAAGGGCCCACGTATCTTGGAGCAAGCTTGCCCTTGATACCGAACCTCTGAGTGCCCTTCATGGGATAAACACGGAGATAGACATGATCTCCAATGTCGAAAGCCAAGTCACGATGCTTGCCGTCATAGTAGCTCTTTTGATGCGATTGCGCGGCTTTGAGATTCTCACGTATGACTTTGCACATTTCTTCGGCTTTTGAGATCAAATCATTTCCAAGGAGTTGACGTTCACCAGTCTCGGACCAGTTGAGAGGGGTATGCCACTTTCTGCCATAGAGGATTTGAAAAGGAGCTTTGCCTGCACTTTCTTGGAAGCTGTTGTTGTAGGAGAATTCGGCAAATGGAAGGCAATCTTCCCATTTCATACCGATGGAGATGACACAAGCTCTGAGCATATCTTCAAGGATTTGGTTCACTCTTTCGACTTGACCACTAGTCTGAGGGTGAAATGCAGTGCTGAAGCAAATCTTGGTGCCAATGGCTGACTGAAAAGAATCCCAAAACTTGGAAGTGAACAAGCTTGCACGGTGTGAGGAGATCACTTGAGGAATGCCATGCAAAGAGACAATTCTGGAGGTCTACAACCCTGCCAGCTGAGCTGCGTTGATGGATTCTTTGACTGGAAGAAAATGAGCCACTTTAGTTAGCTTGTTAATCACCACAAAGATTGCATCATTTCCTTTCTTGGACTTGGGGAAACCAGTGACGAAATCCATCTCAATGTGATCGAATTTCCACTCGGGAATAGGTAGAGGTTGAAGGAGTCCGGTTGGTCGTTGATGCTCTGCTTTCACTCTTCTGCAGACATCACATTCGTTCACGAATTCGGCAATCTCCCTTTTCATGCGAGTCCACCAATATGATTGCTTGAGGTCATGGTACATCTTGGAGCTTCCTCGATGTATCGAGAGGAGTGAGTCATGTGCTTCGATCATTATGAGCTTTCTGAGATCACCTTTGGGAACCACGATCATGTCCTCAAAGAACAAAGTGTCTCTATCATCAATGCGATACCACTTGTACTTGGGAGTACCCTTAGCAATACCATGTTTCACTTTCTGCACCATAGCATCACTGAGTTGGGCCTCATAGATTTGATATTCCAAGGTAGGAGCAACTTGAAGGTTTGCAGGAAAGCCTTGCGGAACAACTAGGAGGTTGAGCTTCCTGAATGATTCACAAAGTGTAGGTTGGAATGGTTTGAGAAGGAGACTATTGCAATACGCCTTTCTGATCAAGGCATCTGCAATGACATTGGCCTTGCTAGGAGTATACTGAATGCTTGGATCGTACTCTTGAATCATCTCAACCCAACGAGTCTGGCGAAGGTTAAGGTTTGGCTGAGTGAAGATGTACTTCAAGCTCTTGTGATCGGTGAAGATGTCCACTTTCCTGCCCAACAGAAGGTGTCTCCACGTGATCAAGGTATGAACAACTGCTGCTAGATCAAGATCATGTGTGGGGTAATTCTTCTCATTCGGTTTCAGCTGACGTGAAGTGTATGCAACGATCTTCTTGTCTTGCATGAGAACACCACCAAGACCTTGTAATGAAGCATCACAAAAGATTTCATAAGGCTTGGACTCATCCGGAGGAGTAAGAACCAGAGCAGAAATGAGCTTCTCTTTGAGTGTCTTGAATGCCACATCACAATGAGGAGTCCACGAGTACTTGACATTCTTCCGGAGTAAGTTAGAAAGAGGCTTGGCAATCTTGGAGAAGTTCTCAACAAACCTTCTGCAATAGCTAGCGAGACCAAGGAAACTTCAGAGTTGTTTGACATTCTGAGGAGGTTCCTAGTTGACAATAGCTTCAACCTTCTCGGGGTTAATAGAAATGCCCTCGGCAGAGATAATATGGCCAAGATAGAGGACTTTATCCAGCCAGAATTCACATTTGGAGAACTTCGCATAGACCAGTGCGCACGGAGCCTGTCAAGGACCAAACGGAGGTGCTTGGCATGGTCTTCTTTATTCTTGGAGAATACCAAGATATCATCGAGGTAGACGAGCACGAATTTATTGGTGTAGGGGTTGAATATGAAGTGCATCATCCGAGAGAAAGTGGGTGGAGCATTTGCAAGGCCGAAAGACATGACCGTGTATTCATAAGAGCCATAACTCGTTCTAAATGCGGTCTTGGGAATATCCTCTTCACGGATACGAATCTGATGGTAACCCATCCGGAGATCGAGCTTCGAGAAAACTTTGGCTCCTTTGAGCTGCTCGAACAATTCATTGATGTTGGGGAGCGGGTACTTATTCTTTATTGTCTTCTTGTTCAATGGCCGGTAATCAACGCAAAGGCGTTCCATGCCATCCTTATTCTTGACAAATAGAACACCACAACCCCAAGAAGAAGTACTTGGTCTGATTAGACCCATACGTTCTTGCTCATCGAGTTGTTTCTTCAGCTCCTTCAACTCTTTAGGAGAAAGCTTGTACGAACGCCGACATGCTGGCTCAGTACCGGGTTCAAGTTCAATGACGAATTCAACTGGACGGTTTGGAGGCATGCCTGGAAGCTCTTCAGGGAATACATCCTCATATTCACAAACCACCGGAATATGAGAAATGACATTAATCTCGCCCTTGTCATTGAGAGCGAATAGCCTGATTGTGTTATCTCAAGAAGCAAAGATAATCACGTCTTCGGAAGGATGAGTTAGATTGACCTCCTTGTTGGACAATCAATAAGAGCATCATGCTTCGAGAGCCAATCCATCCCAAGAATAAGATCAATGTCTGAGTTACCTAGAATAACCGGGGAAACCAGAAAACTGTAATCACCCATATGAATGGGTATATCCGGAGCAAACACGCTAGAATGCATTATTTTTCCCGGACAAACAATTGATAAATCCCTTGGCAAATTTTTGGTGTCAAAATTGTGCTTCGTTGCAAAAGGGTGAGATATGAAAGAGCATGATGCACCCTAATCAAACAAGACTTTAGCAGGAATTGAGTTAACCGGAAGATTACCAATTATCACATCGGAAGAATTCTCTGCTTGAGCTGCATTCATCAAGTTCACTCTTGCATGCTTGGGATTGTGCTTGACAATAGCATTGCTGACAGGTGGAGGAGGCGGAAGGCGCCTTGGGTTGGGACACTTGTTGGCATAGTGACCCTTCTGAGAACACTTGTTGCAAGTAACATCTGAAAGAGGCCGATGATAAGGACCACTTGGTCTTGGAGCTTGGAACTGAGGCTTGGACTGGTTGCTTGGGTTGGGTGGGTGGGAGAATCCACGACCACCTGAGTGCTTGTTGTTGCTTGGAGGATGGAGCACTGGAGGAGGCGGTAGCCTGAACTTCTGCTGCTTGGCAACTCCTTGAGAGGAAGAGGAGGAGTGAACAACATCTCTTATCCTCATTTTGGAAGCTTCACATTTGAGTTGAGCTGCCTCTTGCTTGAGAGCCATATTGTAGAATTGGTCAAATTCATCCGGCTCAAGCAAGGTGAGAGCTAGTTGGAGTTCATCTTTCAGACCACCTCGGAACTGGTACATCTTGCTCTTGACATCGGAGATGTCTTGCTTCGCATAACGGGCAAGATTCTGGAACTTGACATTGTATTGATAGACGAACATGGTGCCTTGTTTCAGGTTGCGGAATTGCTCACGCATGCCTTCAATGACACTGGTTGGAATGTGATGAGAACGAAAATCTCTGTAGAAATCAGTCCACGAGATCTCACGACCACCTCTAGAGTCTTTGTACTATTGCCACCAATCAGCAGCTTGATCTTTGAGTTGGAAAGTGGCAAACTTGACATAATCCTTAGGTCTTACGTTACTGCATTCAAAGTGCTTTTTGATGTCTGTGATCCAATCTTCAGCATCTAGCGGGTCCACACAGTAACTGAAAGACTTTGGTTGGTTTGCCAGGAATTGGTTCAGTGTCGCAAAGTGAGGTTGATTGAACAGTTTTCCTTGGCCTTGGTTCCCATGATTGCCTTGATTTGCATGATTGGCTTGGAAATTCTGCATCATTTGCATGAGCATATGAGTGTTCTGGTTGGTTGCCTGCATAATCGCTCTCCATGCCTCAGACGGGGGAGGAGGGGAAGGAGGACGTTCAGGAGGACGCTCTTCTTCATCCTCTTGGTTTGGGTTGGGAACCTACTTAGGAGCCATCCTGAAGATGATGACAACCGTTAGCCATTGATGCAAAATAGATAAGCTGAATCAATAGCTAGATATTTGCAACATATAGTCTTCACAATGAACATTCGAACAAAATGAACGAATGAATTCCATAGCTTAATGGTACAACAATCTTGTCGATAAGCCACTTGGGAAAACAAAATGATAAAATAAAACAACAAGGTGCAGATGGAACAAATACATGATAGAAGTTTCGTCCCACATGTTCGTGCTGAATGCCCCATGGTACGTGTTACAAAGGGTATTGGAATCCCCGGATCAGCATAGCCAAGGATCCTTTAAGATGCAAATCCCAATTGGAACAGCGCCCATGAAACATCTTCACTCGATGTTGAACCCCAAACCTCATACCATGCACTCGTTGGAAGATTACCTACGAGCTACTTGAAACCCACCTATTAATTCCCGAAGCTTTCTGGTTATGCAATCTGGTGTTGGGGATACAGGGGAAGCACCGCGCACTCAACTCTAAACCTACATCCAGCTGTATCCATCCGTCAACGCATAACCAGTCATCCTCGGAAATTGTTTACCTCGAACCTTCGAAACACATCCACTATACTAGCTGTGGCAATACTCCCGAACTATCTCCCCAGTACTGGGTGGCGTCGGGGTTATCTCACCACCAGACATGCATAGAAGAGTTTTTGATGTCGGCCGCCTCTGGTATTCTAGAACCGATACGATACATTTGTGACGACAACACCTCGGAGCTCAACTCCCGGGGACACTGCCACAACCCCTAATGACAGGAGGCATCGAGAACAATGTTCTCATCACAAAGATATCGGAACAATCCAAACAATACCCGCGTGAACCTAAAAAAAATTAGTGAAATTTTGAGAGTAGAGGAGATAGAACAACGTCAGGTTTGCTCACCAGAGCGATGAAGGGGATGAGGAGTAAAAATAAATCCTACTCTCCGATATATAGGACTCAGAACATTTTGTGTGTGTACCTAGACTCAACCGTCAGCGATTCGATCAATCAGGGGGGCTCCTAGGTCGGAGAAGGCTCTGATACCAACTTGTAATGCCCACTATGCGACTATGTCTCCCACGTGTCGAGGCATGACTTAAAGACAAAAGCGCATACTAGAATGATCTCAAGTATGGTATCTTTGCACATCTCATGTAAAATTCAGGGATGAAAATGTAAAAGATAGTTGGCTTACACTCGCCATGTCACACAATGAATACAATATATATCATCCAAATAACACAGGGTCCGACTATGGACGAAATCCAAATGAGAAAGATACCATAAACACAAGGCCGGATCCTCCTAGTAAGAACCACTACTGATCGTCGGGATACAAAACATAGTAACGTCCACGCTCTTCATCGAACTCCCAGTGAAGTTCCGAACCATCTCCTGCATTGTTCTCAGTGGTACCTGCATCTGGTGGGTGTTGAATCTATGAGCCACAAAGGACTCAGTAATACCATTCCCGGGTATCAAAACTACCAAAGCCTTAGGAGTGGAAAGGCTATAAAAGTGCATGCATCAAGCACTAAGCACTATCTTACGAGTTTAGAGCGAGAAGAGAACAAGTGCCAACGATCGCCAAGTTGATCAAGAGGTGATCCTAACTACTCACGATCAAACATAACCCCATCGTGTTCACTTCCCGAAGCCCTTCGGAAAGAGACTATCACGGTTACTCAGACAGGTAGTGTATTCTTATGAATAAGATGTCAAGTTATCTACAACCGGATATTAACAAATTCCCATCTGCCACATAACCGCGGGCACGGCTTTCGAAAGATCAAACCCTGCAGAGGTGTCCCAACTTACCCCATCACAAGCTCACGATCCGCGGAGTCGCAACTCCAAAGTGGGAAGACCCGAGTATTTTCGGAATCTCGTGCTCAAGATATTTCGACAAAGGTAAAACTAATCCAGCAAGACCTCCAGGCGTGCCGACACCCTGATAGTAGCCGTGCATATCTCGTCTCAGGCCACGACTGGATGGGCGATTCTACACGTATATACCAAACCTTGGGTTTCCCCGTGGTGGCCTCGCAGAACCCCCAGTTTGGACCAACACTTATGAGGAGCACTGGCCCAGGTTGTTAATTAAGAACTCGGGTTTGTAACGCCCTATGCAAGTTTTAGTCATTAGGCAAATGTAAAACCAAAGTTGGGCTTTGCTGGAAAAGTTTTAAACAAAGCGAGTTATCAAGGGGCCCATAAACCCCAACCATGTTAGGAACACAAAGATCAAGGATAACACCGGTTTATCAGTTCCTAAGGTGGCATGAGTGGAACAAAACACCAGGCAGAAAGGCTTAGCCTTCCACCCATTACCAATATATAGGAGCATTAGTTTTTAACAGGTATATATTGTGTTATCCCAATAACAAGTACATCAGGGATCAATCTTCAAAACTTCACCTGCAACTAACAACGCTATAAGAGGGGCTGAGCAAAGTGTACTTAGCCAAACAACGGTTTGCTAGGAAGGCGGTTAGAGCGTTTCATGGCAACAATAGGAGGGTGACAAAAAGGAATGGGCATCGAGGCATTTATGAAGAACAAGACAACTAGCATAGGCAAAGATAGTGGTGATGTCGGGGAATGGTCATCTTACCTGTTCAGTCCATGGAGGGATCGTAACCTTGCTCCTCAAACTCAGCCTCGAAAGGAACCTCGATCTCCGAATCGTCACCGAGCTCTAACCAACACAACAATGCAAACACCGGAATAACAATCAATCATCATGCAATGCTCAAACACATGATATGATAGGATGCATAGCAATATGGGTAGGATATGATGCAACTCCTAGGGACAAGAAGAGTGCACAAGCAACATGGCAATAACCAAGATCACACACATGTAGGAACACAAGCAAAAGGAAAACAAAACTAACATGGCCACAAGTGGTTATGTAGTTGATTTAAACAAGCACCCAACAAGTTTTATAAGTTGTTTTAACATTACAAGGGGTGCAACTAGGATCAACAACATCATGCTAGCAATTTAAATGAGCCGGAAAGAATAAACAACAATTTTCGGAAACTCCCATATTCATATAAACACAAATAGGACAGATCTGAGAAATTCATATTTTAAAGTTGTTAAACATGCAAAGTAACAACACCATATTAATCTACACATTTTTTCACCCCAAATACATATAAAGTTTGTCAAATTTGGAGTTGTGGTTATCTAGTTATGAAATTAACAAGTTTGAGCATATTTTAAACACAAAATAATTCAAACAACAATTTAAATATTTTTAGCATGGCAACAAACAACATATAGATATTCTACACTAAAAACTAGGCAATTTTCATATATAAAGCATTTTCAACATATGCATCTATTAAAAGATATAAATATGCAAAAGAAAATGCAGAAAATAAAAATAAAAACAAAAACAGAAAAGAAAACAAAGGTAAACTGACACGGCCTAGACTCACCCTAGTCACTGACTAGTGGGTCGAGGGGAGGTGAGGTGGCGCTGAGTGGGTGCGGGTGTGGGTGTGAGTGAGCTGGGTTGCTGCCAGGTGGGGTCGGCCTGTCAGCGAGTCAAAGAAATGCAAAAAGGGGGATTAAACCACTGCCTCGGTGATATTCGAACCCAGGTCTGCACGCTGCAAGGAAGAGGCTCAGGCCAGTGAGCTATGTGCGTTCGTCTGATAGAGAAGGGGAACATGGCCTTAAGTGTTAACCGAAGAAGCAGAAACCAGAGGGGAAACAGAGCCCGTCGGAGCTGCTCCAGCGACCCAAACAGGCGGCGGAGGGGTGCGGTGTGTTCCTGGAGGAACTCCGCACACGCGACGCGGACTAGAAGCACCTAACGACGATAACAGCGTCGCCGGCGACGAGCGAACAGAGCGGCGGCGACGAGCTACGACGAGACAGCTGCGGGGCCTAACCAGAGCCTAAACGGAGAGGCGAGAGCACGTATCAGACCCTACATGCACGGCGAAGGCGATGGGATAACGCATAGAAGCAACGGTGGTCGGGGCCCTGATACGTCCAAAACGTATCTATAATTTCTGCTTGCTCCATGCTTTTTTTGTGTGTGATATTGCTATGATATTTATACACTTCCATACACTTTTGATCATATTTGGACTAACCTACTAATGGTTGCAAAAGTGCACAATGTTCTTGTTTTACACTTTATTGTGTAGGAATTACTTGGAAATTGACAAAAACGCAAAAGGAGTCGTATTGGAGTAGGACTCTGACTTTCCTGAAATCTGTCTGAGAACGTTTTTTAAAGATGGTCACGTTCCGGCCCGAGGACGACGTCAAACAGAAAAAGTCTAGTTGCGAAAGTTGTGGGGAATTTCGAGGCGATACTTCTGGATATACAATTCGTCCAAATCGGAGTCCGGACGGCCGAGTTTAGCCCGTTTTACTGAGGCCCAAAATCTGATGACGGGAATCCGAGAGTCTATATAAAAAGAGAAAACCTAGGTCACCAAGGGCCACGAATTTTCCTCCTCCCAAGCCGCCGTCTTGGAGGGGAGGACCAACACCATTGCAGCACCATCCACAAGGAAGAAGGGGGCCAAGGAGCCGCTGCTCCCTAGGGCCGCCGCCGCCCCCTAGGGCCGCCGCCGCCGCCGCGCCCCCAAGGGCCGCCGCCGCCGCCTTCGTGGCTGCCGCCGGCCGTCTCCTCCCCGCGGGGCTGCACCTCTCCATCAACACCATCATCAACCTCCTCCTCACCATGTCCATGCATGAGTAGTTTCCTCCGGGGCCGAGGGCTTGTACGTGTAGCTATGTGGTTATCTCTCTCTCCCATGATGTGATCTTCGTTGTGATCATAGGCTATGTTAATCTAGGGTGATCCCATGATATTTCCCCTTCCTCTATGTATTGGATTGATGTACTCACTTGTATTTATCTAGTATAATCCCCGAGACCAAGGTGATAGCGGTCTATTGGACATGGATTAGAAAAATATTTTCATGAGTGATTTTCTCTCTTGTGTGTTGATTGAAGATTGAGAGTCTTTTGGTGCTTGTCTTTGACCATCCTTTAGATATGTTGTGGTGATTGTGGGACTCTCTTTGGATGGCCGCGGTGACATTGGGAAATCCTTAGATTGAGAACTACGAACTTTGAGGTGTGCTTTTGTAGCCCTACATAATTCTCGTCCTCTCTTGACCACGAATGAATGACCTCCGGGTGCGTCTCCATTGCATGTTTTATGGGAAATATCATGTGATTCAATTATGTTAATGTTGTTGGGAGTTGCCACTAGTGAAAGTATGATCCCTAGGCCTTGTTTCCACCATTGCAATACCATTTGTGCTCACGTTTACCACTTGTTTGCTTGCTGCACTTTTTATTACAGATTTATATTACTTTGTTTTGCCATCCATATCACTTGCCATTTAACATCTCTTCGCCGAACTAGTGCACCTATACATCTAACAAGTGTATTAGGTGTGTTGGGGACACAAGAGACTTCTTGTATCTTAGTTGCAGGGTTGCTTGAGAGAGACTATCTTCAACCTCTACTTCCCTGAGTTCGATAAACCTTAGGTCATCCACTTGAGGGAAATTGCTACTGTCCTACAAACCTCTGCGCTTGGAGGCCCAACATAGTCTACAAGAGTAGAAGCGTGTGTAGACATCAAACTATTTCTGGCGCCGTTGCCGGGGAAGTGAGTGCTTGAAGGTATATCTTTAGATCTTGCAATTAAATCTTTTTGTTTCTTGTTTTTATTTCACTAGTTATGTTTATGGAAAACCGCATTCTTAGTTCGTTGCTTGTGGGAAGACGCCCCACACCTGTGGTGGTTGCTCCTCCCCCTACTGAAATTGTGCCCTATAAAATACCGGCTGGTATTATCGATTATATTTTGGCTAATCGTTATGCAGGAGACAGACATCCCGGTGAACACTTGCTATATCTGTCACAACTATGTTCATTATTTAAGCTTGCAGGTGTATCAAGGGAGTTTGTCATGAGAAAATTGTTCGCCGTATCACTTATAGATAAAGCTTTAGATTGGTATAAGCTTCTCGATAACTCGCACTTGCTTGATTGGCAAGAGCTTGTGGCTCTCTTTTATACTAAGTTTTATCCTCTTCATGAAATTCATCGAGACAGGAACTATATCTATAACTTTAGGTCTCATGACGGAGAAAGCATAGCTCAAGCTTGGGGGAGACTGAAAACGTTAATGCTAAAAAGTCCTAACCATGGGCTCCCCAAAGATGCTTATGTGGAGAGTAAGAGTACCTTTTTGCATGTGGATCATGGTAACAATGCTTTATGTGATGCTTATATTGTTGAGTTTATTCGTGATCCCACTGAAAATTATTATGAGAAGGGAACATATGCTTATAGATATTTCAATAATATCAAGTTCCCTCTCTTTATGTTGAAGGTTTTGAAGCTGCGCTTGTTTTGTCTTCCTATGCTTATTGCTTTGTGCTTCAATGAATTATTCCATTGCAATATTCCTATGCATAGAAAGCATGTTGGGCTTAAATGTATTTGGTATTTGCTTCTTGATGCTCTCTTTTGTTCTTCAACTCTATTCCTACGAGAGCATCATTAAAGTCTTAAGCCTATCTTTATGGCTATAAAGAAAGAGCTCTAGGGAGACAACCCTTGTTATCTTTGCTTTCAGTTTTAGTGGTCTTGATGTTTGTTACTACTGTAGCAACATCATTGTATCTTTATTTTTCAGCTTTGTGCCAAGTTTAGCCTCTGATTGCAAGAAAGTTCAAAAGTTGTGACGTGCTGTCCAGGAAACAGATTCTGTCCTTGGATAGAAAAATTCGTATAAAATCACCAGATCATCTTTTTGGTCTGAATTTTTTCGACAGCGTGCTCTATATAATTGTCTTTCGTGCATCTGTTTTTAGTTTTTTGATTAGAGTTGCAGAAGTGCCCCGGAAAAATCATTTACTACCTGCTGTTCTGTTTTTCATAGATTCTGTCCTGTTTTGCCTTTTTTTCATTTTGCAAACCTAGAGCTTGCTTTTTCTTTGCAAAAACCTTTTGGCAATCTTGAGAAACAGTAGAACTTCAAGAATATCTTTATTTCCAGCAAGGAACAATTATTTTATTATGGGTACTAACCTCGCTAATCAGATTATGATGAGTTATGTATGAAGGGAGTTTTCAAGTATGCGAGGGAAGATGATAAAAAGATTCAGGAGTGTCGCTCAAGCTTGGGGATGCCCCCATGCACCCCCAAGAAATATTCAAGGAGACTCAAGCGTCTAAGCTTGGGGATGCCCCCGTGCATCCCCTTCTCCATCAACATTATCAGTTCGTCCTTCGTTCCACTATATTTTAATCACTTCATGTGTTATGTGCTGTGCTTGGAGCGTCTTGTTTTAGTTTTCCTTTTAGTTTTCTTTAGCTTTTCATAACGAGTTGGAACTCAGCTGTCTTTATGTGGGAGAGAAACACGCTCCACTTCTACCTAGAACATAACATAGAGTTTGCATGTCTATCTTTGCTGTGTGTGTTCTTTGTCTTTTAATAGCTACTATCATGCTTAGCTCTTAACTTTCATGCTTATCTTTTTAAAGAGCTTTTGTTTAGTTGGTTGCTTGAACTCTCTTTAGTTATCATGTTTATCTTATTAAGAGAGTTTGCTTCCGTTGCATTGGTTGATATGTCTATGATAAAGATGCTACGTGCATAATGACGCTTAGTAGTTCATGTTTTCTTATGGTTAGTCTCAAATAGCTGGGGGGTTCCCAATGTGTTATTGGAGTACCAACATGATTTCTTTGCCTATGATGTGGTATGGTTTAGTAATATCTTCCTTCAAAGAATTTATTTTGATTGACTTGGCGTATGCTCACGCATATTTAAGACTGTAAAGAAAGTCTGTCAAGCCTTGATGATCTTTTGTTTCTGAGTAGCGATATAACTTCCATGCCTGATTCAATGTTGCTTTGTCGCTCTGCATGATTATGACCGTCATTGCTCTCTTAGTTGGTCGCTCCCAGTCTTTTGCTAACCTTCGCCTGTACTAAGCGGACTAACTGCTTGTGCATCCACATCCTTTAATTCAGTTATGCCATATGAGTCCACCATACCTTCCTACATGGTATTTACCTGCCATTCCTAACGGAGACTTGCATGTGCCATCTCGAAATTATTCAAAGAAAAAGCATTCTTATTTTGTGCCTCTGTTGTAAGTCCATGAGGAAGTAGTAGTTAATTCATAATCTTTTTAAGTTGGACAAGCTTCACCCCGGGATTGCATGTATAATGTGCAAACCCATAATACGAGAAGGAACTGGCATTGAGTGCGCCCGGCTCAAAAAGATAATATAACAAACAAACCCTCCTTCACGCTTTGTTCATGAGAAATCAGAAAACTTTGGCAGTGATAAACAAAGGAGATTAAGAGGATGTGATCGTCCTCATTCGGGAGCCGTTCCTCGAAACTTGTCCATCTCAAGAAGTGATTGAGTTGTCTGCTAGCATTCGTTGACGAAACATGCATGATCTAAAAAAATTAGTACCTCTATTTTAAAACCAAGAGCTCTGGTACATGTTTTGTCTTTGTTTCCGATTACGGGTTTTCAACCTTGCCAACAAAAGCCATGGTTCGAGAGTCTCCACCTTTTTTTAAAAGCACAAACTACCGAGAGCATGATTGTCATTCTGAGTGTAATGTGCATTGTCCCAAAGTAGCATTGTCTTTTGCATGATTGTGATATCGTTTATTTTGAAATCATTGTATCTAGTCATCACTTAAACCTTGGAGGTGCCCCTGCATTTATGTTTTGCTTCACTAAAGGGGGCAAGCTAGATATCACTTTATCATATTTGCACATCATGTTCATTACGAATCTATTTGATGTTTCAATATCATATTGTAAAACTTTCAGTTCTTTGTGATTTTCTCATGAGGCAACTTAATTACTATAGATTCATTGTCTCAGTAAGCTTTTGTCATATGACTATGAAAAAGTCCTATATGGTTAATAGCATGTCACCACAGAAATTATGCTTGTTATCATTTACCTACTCGAGGACGAGCAGGAATTAAGCTTGGGGATGTTGATACGTCCAAAACGTATCTATAATTTCTGCTTGCTCCATGCTTTTTTTTTGTGTGATATTGCTATGATATTTATACACTTCCATACACTTTTGATCATATTTGGACTAATCTACTAATGGTTGCAAAAGTGCACAATGTTCTTGTTTTACACTTTATTGTGTAGGAATTACTTGGAAATTGACAAAAACGCAAAAGGAGTCGTATTGGAGTAGGACTCTGACTTTCCTGAAAGCTGTCTGAGAACGTTTTTTAAAGATGGTCATGTTCCGGCCCAAGGACGACGTCAAACGGAAAAAGTCTAGTTGCGAAAGTTATGGGGAATTTCGAGGCGATGCTTCTGGATATAAAAGTCGTCCAAATCGGAGTCCGGACGGCTGAGTTTAGCCCGTTTAACTGAGGCCCAAAATCTGATGACGGGAATCCGAGAGTCTATATAAAAAGAGAAATCTAGGTCACCAAGGGCCACAAATTTTCCTCCTCCCGAGCCGCCGTCTTGGAGGGGAGGACCAGCACCATTGCAGCACCATCCATAAGGAAGAAGGGGGCCAAGGAGCCGTTGCTCCCTAGGGCCGCCGCCGCCGCCCCCTAGGGCCGCCGCCGCCGCCGCCCCCTAGGGCCTCCGCCGCCGCCGCGCCCCCACGGTCCGCCGCCGCCGCCTCTGTGGCTGCCGCCGGCCGTCTCCTCCCCGCGGGGCTGCACCTCTCCATCAACACCATCATCAACCTCCTCCTCACCATGTCCATGCGTGAGTAGTTTCCTCCGGGGCCGAGGGCTTGTACGTGTAGCTATGTGGTTATCTCTCTCTCCCATGATGTGATCTTCATTGTGATCATAGGCTATGTTAATCTAGGGTGATCCCATGATATTTCCCCTTCCTCTATGTATTGGATTGATGTACTCACTTGTCTTTATCTAGTATAATCCCCGAGACTAAGGTGACAGCGGTCTATTGGACATGGATTAGAAAAATATTTTCATGAGTGATTTCCTCTCTTGTGTGTTGATTGAAGATTGAGAGTCTCTTGGTGCTTGTCTTTGACTATCCTTTAGATATGTTGTGGTGATTGTGGGACTCTCTTTGGATGGTCGCGGTGACATTGGGAAATCCTTAGATTGAGAACTACGAACTTTGAGGTGTGCTTTTGTAGCCCTACATAATTCTCGTCCTCTCTTGACCACGAAGGAATGACCTCCGGGTGCGTCTCCATTGCATGTTTTATGGGAAATATCATGTGATTCAATTATTATAATGTTGTTGGGAGTTGCCACTAGTGAAAGTATGATCCGTAGGCCTTGTTTCCACCATTGCAATACCATTTGTGCTCACGTTTACCACTTGTTTGCTTGCTGCACTTTTTATTACAGATTTATATTACTTTGTTTTGCCATCCATATCACTTGCCATTTAACATCTCTTCGCCGAACTAGTGCACCTATACATCTAACAAGTGTATTAGGTGTGTTGGGGATACAAGAGACTTCTTGTATCTTAGTTGCAGGGTTGCTTGGGAGAGACCATCTTCAACATCTACTTCCCTGAGTTCGATAAACCTTAGGTCATCCACTTGAGGGAAATTGCTGCTGTCCTACAAACCTCTGCGCTTGGAGGCCCAACATAGTCTACAAGAGTAGAAGCGTGTGTAGACATCAGGCCCTCGCCGAAGACAAGGCCCGACGGCGACGAGCTCACGCGCGAGCGACTAGCACGGCCATAGCAAGCAAACGAGGAGAAAAAAAGGCCGAGGAGGTGCGCGAACTCACAACAAGGACGAAGGTGTGCTTGGTTAGCCGCGAGAAGGTCGGAGGCGACGGAATCTTGCCGGAGACGAACGGAGACCGAAGCGGGGGAACTCGACGAGAGGTAGCCGAACTTGGTGTCCCTCGGGCCGTAGAGGTAGCAGGAGACGTAGTCGACAACGGCGGACTTGACGGACATGATTTCCAGGGCGACGGTGGCCGGAGAGCACGTCGGCGACGAGGACGAGCTCTTTGCTGTGCTCGGGACGGCGGAGGAGCGGTGGATCTGGGGGTCTGGGTGGCCTGGCGGCGGGCGAGGAAGGAGGAGGGGATTCTAGTGGGTTGGTTGGACAAGGTGGAGGCTTAAAAGAGGGGCCAGGGCGACGATGAAGCAGCGACGGCGTCGTGCTCGCGGTCCCCATGGCGACGGCGTGAGGAGGACGAAAAGGTGGGTGTGCTCCTGTCCATGCATGCTGACTAGTGGGCCCGAGGCATCCACGTGGGCACGATGCAGAGGGGGTATGCGGGGGCGCGGGTGAGAAAAGGTAGCGGGGACGCGCGCGGGCTACTGCTGGGCTGCTGGCGGCCACTGGCTGCTGGGCTGGGGGGAGGCCGAGCCCAAGTGCTGCCGGGCTGCGTTGTTGCTGGCTGCTGCTGCTGATGCTTTTTATTTTTTTTATTTTTCTTCACACAGAACAACAAAATGAAAAGCACATGTTAAAACAAAAGGAATTAGGAGAGAAATAAAATATTCCCTAGCTCCTGTATTTAAGCCATATTTTATACAATGACTTGGGCATTTTTTAGAGGTAGAAAAATAAAACAAGTTTGAATATGGTTCAAGCTTCTGTCATTTTTGAACCTGACCAAATCATTTCAAAATTAGGCAAGGCTTTGCAAGGTGACTTATGACAAGGTAACATAGATGTGGGGAGGAGATGAACATTAAAGGAGAAGGTTAAGCCACTTGCAAAAATTCTTAAAGAATGGACAAGAGAAGGGAAGAGAGGTGAGTGGTGCAAGAAGAAGAA
>LR738715.1:243970910-244018210 GCA_902687465.1 Secale cereale | reverse complement strand
GGGTAAGGTTTAGCATGGGCATGATCTTGCCACCACCATCACACAAGAACAAGGTGCACTCACATGACAAGCTAGGACAAGTGAAAGAATGCCATGATGATCATGATGCAATGATGAAGATGAAGTAATGCATGAATGCAAAAGAAAAAGATAACCTGACAAAGCAATCACAAAGAGAATGCATAATAGGAAAATAACCCCCAAGGAATAGGACAAGGATCAAATGATAAATGCTTTATTGCCATATATGGAAGGTATCACATACAGGGTGTTACACTAAGCTTGGGGATGCCCAAGGCACCTCAAGGTAAAATTCAAGGACAACCAAAAGTCTAAGCTTGGGGATGCCCTAGGAAGGCATCCCCTCTTTCATCTTCGTCTATCGGTAACTTTACTTGAGACTATATTTTTATTCACCACATGATATGTGTTTTGCTTGGAGCGTATTGTATGATTTGAGTCTTTTCTTTTTAGTTCACCACAATCATCCTTCATGTACACACCTTTTGGGAGAGACACACATGAATCGGAATTTATTAGAATATTCTATGTGCTTCACTTATAGCTTTTGAGCTAGATAATTTTGCTCTAGTGCTTCACTTATATCTTTTTAGAGCACGTTGGCGGTTTTATTTTATAGAAATTATTGATCTCTCATGCTTCACTAATATTATTTTGAGAGTCCTTTAGAACAACATGGTAATTTTCTTTGGCTATAAAATTAGTCCTAATATGATAGGCATCCAAGATGGGTATAATAAAAACTTTCATATAAAGTGCATTGAATACTATGAGAAGTTTGATGCTTGATGATTGTTTTGAGATATGAGGATGGTGATATTAGAGTCATGCTAGTAGAGTAGTTGTGAATTTGAGAAATACTTGTGTTGAGGTTTGCAAGTCTCGTAGCATGCACATATGGTAACCGTTGTGTGACAAATTTGAAGCATGAGGTATTTCTTTGATTGACATCCTTTGTGTGGAGGTTGGTATCGCGCGATGGTTAACTCCTACCAACCCTTTCCCTAGGAGCATGCGTGTAGTACTTTGTTTTGATGACGTGTAGATTTTTGCAATAAGTATGTGAGTTCTTTATGACTAATGTTGAGTCCATGGATTATACACACTCTCACCCTTCCGCCATTGCTAGCCTATCTTGTACCGCGCAACTTTCATCGGTACCATACACCCACCATATATCTTCCTCAAAACAGCCACCATACCTACCTATTATGGCATTTCCATAGCCATTCTGAGATATATTGCCATGCAACTTTCCACCGTTCCGTTTATTATGACACGCTTCATCATTGTCATATTTCATAGCATGATCATGTAGTTGACATCGTAATTGTGGCAAGGCCACCATGCATAATTTTTCATACATGTCACTCTTGAGTCATTGCCCATCCTGGTACACCGCCGGAGGCATCCATATAGAGTCATATTTTGTTCTAGTATCGAGTTGTAATCTTTGAGTTGTAAATAAATAGAAGTGTGATGATCATCATTATTAGAGCATTGTCCTAAAAAAGGCCAAAAAGAAGGGAAAGGCCAAATAAAAAAAGGAACCCCCCCCCCCCGCACAAAAAGGGGGGACAATGCTACAATCTTTTTTCCACACTTGTGCTTCAAAGTAGCACCATGATCTTCATGATAGAGAGTATCTTGTTTTGTCACTTTCATATACTAGTGGGGATTTTCATTATAGAACTTGGCTTGTATATTCTAACAATGGGCTTCCTCAAATGCCCTAGGTCTTCATGAGCAAGCAAGTT
The DNA here is from genome assembly GCA_902687465.1 of Secale cereale. Lineage (NCBI taxonomy): Eukaryota > Viridiplantae > Streptophyta > Magnoliopsida > Poales > Poaceae > Secale > Secale cereale. The sequence goes on along the minus strand of LR738715.1, from coordinate 244,016,432 downwards.
GGATGCACACCCACTCAGTTTCTTTTGTTGAGCTTTCATACATTTATAGCTCTAGTGCATCCGTTGCATGGCAATCCCTACTCACTCACATTGATATCTATTAATGGGCATCTCCATAGCCCATTGATACGCCTAGTTGATGTGGGACCATCTTCCTCTTTTTGTCTTCTCCACAACCACCACTCTATTCCACCTATAGTGCTATATCCATGGCTCACGCTCATGTATTGCGTGAAAGTTGAAAAAGTTTGAAAAATTAAAGTATGATACAATTGCTTGGCTAAAACCGAGGTTGTTCATGATTTGCGTATTTTGTGTGACGAAGATGGAGCATAGCCAAACTATATGATTTTGTAGGGATGAACTTTCTTTGGCCATGTTATTTTGAGAAGACATAATTGCTTTGTTAGTATGCTTGAAGTATTATTATTCTTATGTCAATATTAAACTTCTGTCTTGAATCTTTCGGATCTGAACATTCATGCCACAATAAAGAGAATTACATTGAGAATTATGTTAGGTAGCATTCCACATCAAAAATTCTGTTTTTATCGTTTACCTACTCGAGGACGAGCAGGAATTAAGCTTGGGGATGCTTGATACGTCTCCAACGTATCTATAATTTTTTATTGTTACATGCTATTATATTATATGTTTTGGATGTTTAGTGGGCTTTTAATATGCACTTCTATATTATTTTTGGGACTAACTCACTAACCAAAGGCCTAGTGCAAATTGCTGTTTTTTGCCTATTTCAGTGTTTCACAGAAAAGGAATATCAAACGGAGTCCAAACGGAATGAAACATTCGCGAGGATCGTTTTTGTAACAAACGCAATCCAGAAGACTTGGAGTACACGTCTGGGAAGCCACGAGGTGGCCACGAGGCAGGAGGGCGCACCCCCACCCTCGTGGGCCCCTCGTAGCTCCACCGACGTACCTCTTCCTCCTATATATACTCATATACCCTGAAAACATCCGAGAGCACCACAAAACCCTATTTCCATCGCCGCAACCTTCTGTACCCGTGAGATCCCATATTGGGGCCTTTTTCGGAGCTTTGTCGGAGGGGGAATCGATCACGGAGGGCTTCTACATCAACACCATAGCCTCTTCGATGATGTCTCAGTAGTTTACCACAGACCTTCGGGTCCATATTTATTAGCTAGATGGCTTCTTCTCTCTCTTTGGATCTCAATACAAAGTTCTCCTCGATCTTCTTGGAGATCTATTCAATGTAATACTTTTTGCGGTGTGTTTGTCGAGATCCGATGAATTGTGGGTTTATGATCAAGATTATCTATGAATAATATTTGGTTCTTCTCTGAATTCTTATATGTATGATTTAATATCTTTTCAAGTCTCTTCGAATTATCAGTTTGGTTTGGCCTACTAGATTGATCTTTCTTGCAATTGGAGAAGTGCTTAGCTTTGGGTGCAATCTTGCGGTGTCCTTTCCGAGTGACAGCAGGGGCAGCAAGGCACGTATTGTATTGTTGCCATCGAGGATAAAAAGATGGGGTTTATATCATATTGCAGGAGTTTATTCCTCTACATCATGTCATCTTGCTTAAAGCATTACTCTGTTCTTATGAACTTAATACTCTAGATGCATAATGGATAGCGGTCGATGTGTGGAGTAATAGTAGTAGATGCAGAATCGTTTCGGTCTACTTGTCACGGACGTGATGCCTATATACATGATCATGCTTAGATATTCTCATAACTATGTGCTTTTATATCAATTGCTCGACAGTAATTTGTTCACCCACCGTAATATTTGCTATATTGAGAGAAGCCACTAGTGAAACCTATGGCCCCCGGGTCTATTATCCATCATATTAATATTTCGTCAACTAGCTATCTTTATTGTTCTTTTATTTTGCAATCTTTACTTTTCAATCTATACAACAAAAATACCAAAAATATTTATCTTATTATCTCAATTAGATCTCACTTTTGCAAGTGGTCGTGAAGGGATTGACAACCCCTTTATCGCGTTGGTTGCAAGGTTCTTAATTGTTTGTGCAGGTACTAGGGATTTGCGTGTAGTCTCCTACTGGAATGATACCTTGGTTCTCAAAAACTGAGGGAAATACTTACGCTACTTTGCTGCATCACCCATTCCTCTTCGAGGAAAAACAACGCATGCTCAAGAGGTAGCAGGGTGCAATGTGGATGATGCGATAATGAAATGCAACAAACAAAATAAAACACACGGTAACATCGAAATATATGGAAGACTTCTAAAGCGTCGGTCTCGTGGCGTCACACTTTTTGCGTTTGCACTTGTCCGATATATTGAAAATGTCTCCCTATGGTAAGTATATGGAAGATATCATTACTAATAAAAGAAAGATACCAGAAGCTGAAGTTTCTACCATGCTTGCAAACTATACTTTTAAGGGTGGAATACCTAAGAAACTAGGAGATCCGGGAATACCGACTATACCATGCTCCATTAAAAGAAACTATGTTAAAACTGTTGTATCTGATTTAGGAGCTGGTGTTAGTGTTATGCCTTTCTCTTTGTATCGAAGACCTGATTTGAATAAGTTGACACCAACTGAAATCTCTTTACAAATGGCCGATAAATCAACTGCTATACCCATCAGTATTTGTGAGGATGTACCTATCGTAGTTGCAAATGTTACTATCTTAACAGACTTTGTTATTCTTGATATACCGAGGATGACCGTATGTCGATTATCCTTGGTAGACCTTTTTTGAATACTACAAGGGCTGTTATTGATTGCAATAAAGGCAATGTCACTTTTCATGTCAATGGTAATGAGCATACGGTACACTTTCCGAAGAAACAACCTCAAGTGAATAACATTAATTCTATTGGAAAATTTTCAACAATTGTTATTGGAGATTTTGAATTCCCTATTTCTACCATAGAAAAGAAATATGATATTCTTATTGTTGCGGACATACATATCCCCATTGAGGTAACCTAGTGTTATACGAAGATTCTCCGGTTTCATGTCATTTGGAAGAAGTTTGTTAATAAGACTTGATCAACCTTATTAATGGATTTCTTTTGACGGGCATGAGATGGATGAATTTAGTAAACACAACTTTCTGTACCAACCTTTTTATTTTTTGTTACTTAGAATTAATAAAGCAAAAATAGATTATTTTTCCATTTTCTGAATTATCCGTGCAATAAAAAATGACTAGAAAATAAAAGTTCTCCAAATGCCTTGAAAATTTAGTATGATTTTTTCTGGAATATATAAGAATTTTTGGCACTGAAAACACATCAGGGGGGGGGGGGTGCACCAGTGGGCCACAAGCCCACAGGGCACGCCCCCTGGATTGTGGGTGCCACATGGGCCCCCCTCACTTATTCCAACACCTATCCACTCCATCTTCCTCCAGAAAAAATCATTCCATTGCTCAAACCCGTATTCTTGCTCATCTTGGTGCCATTTTCGATCTCCTTGCTCATTGCTCCATTTCCAAAACTGTTATGGGTGATTGTTCATTGGTATGTGACTCCTCCATTAGTCCAGTTAATTTTTGTTCTAGTGCTTTATATATTGCAAATTTTTGCTGACGTGCTGACCATGTTCTTGAGCTTGCATGTCAAATTTATTTGGTCCAAAGTAGTTTTGTTGCATAGCCTCTAGACACTTGTAGGAGTAGTTGCTATTACTTTGGTTGAGTTTTGTTAACCTTTGTTTTGAGCCACAAAAAAATTCAGAAATTTTCAGAGAAAAGGGAAATAAATGGTGAAGAGATGGTCAAGGGGTTCTTCAAGCCGGAATTCAAATTAAAATGAAAATGAGGAGAAGAAGAAGCCCAAGTATAATCCTCCGCGTGGGGCGGAAGTTCGGCCATGTGAATGGACAAGCGATACATTCTTGAAGGCAGTTGAAATTTAAGATGATTTCTATTATTTGGCGGAGAATACAAGCATCACCGACTTCCTCCAAGATAAGTGTGAACAATACCTTTTGCTTGCTAACACCTTCATGGAAAATTTTCATTTTTATCCTAAGAAGTGACCACCCACGGTAGAGTTTTATTTATATGATGAGCGCAAGGAGATGACACTTTATGATTTCTGCGATGTTTGCAAAATACCTTATGAGGGTGGCTTTAGTGACCTATGTCCTAAGGATGTTGAGGATTTCCTTGCTGAGACTACTTTGGGGGAAGAGAGAGGGCTGTCGAAAGCGAAAGTGGCTAGCTTACATTTTCTTATTTTACGCTATTACCCATTATTTGCTGGGAGATGTTTGATTGGTCGTGGGGAGAGTGGAGGCCTTAGTGCCCCTGACCTCCTCACTATTTTGCACCATGCTCTATCTGTTGATAGAACTTTTAGTTTGGGCGCTATTATTGCTCGGCAGTTGAAAATGAACCGTTCAAAGGGAGCTATATTTGGAGGTATATATGCCTCTCGCCTTGCTAGACACTTTGATATACCCATTAGGCATAATGAGGAAGAAGAGATGTTGCTGCCCATTAGATAATTAGACTATGCTAGTATGGTGGCACATGATTTTATTGCTAACGACAAGGAGAAGCGGCTCCTCTACAACCTAGCATTTAGTTAGGGCACTTGTCAGATTATTACCTTGTCTGCACCTTCTTTGTTCGATATTCATTCAAGCAGGTACACTATTATGCCCAACGACATTTATGCATACTGGGAGCAGACTCGATCCCCAGTTACGAAGCCAACACCATCACCTGATTTGTATCAGGAGTCTATCTATCAGTGGGAGTCACAGGAGCTCTCTAACCAGTGGAACCCTCAGGACCCTCCTCAATACCCAGGAGAGGGCTACTTTGATTCGTGGGCATAAACTGTTGGATCTTGGGTTCCGGCAAAACCCTTAAGGTTCGAACTCTGGGGTGCGCACGAAGATCTCTCCTTCCGCCCTAGCTCGTCTACTCAATAGCCCTAAGCCTAGCTCGTCAGATCTGATGAACAGGAGACACAAGATGTATATTGGTTCGGGCCACCGTTGTGGTGTAACACCCTAAACCAGTGTGTATGGTGGATTGCCTTGTAGGCTGAGGAAGAACAAGTATAAGGATGAACTGCCTCCTTAGGAGAGGTGTTCTTGTGCTTAGGTGAGCTTGTAGTGTCCCTGAGGTCTCGATGATCCGATCTCTTTTATGATGGTGGCTAGGCCCTATTTATAGTGGCCAGGGTCCTCTTCCCAAATATTGAGCGGGAAGGAATCCCACAACGGCCAAATCTGAGGGGGGACAGCTTGTACAAGCTATCCTGACAAAAGGTGGTCTTCACCTGCCACAGGATCTGGTGGTGACGCCGCCATGGGCTCCGCGATGACCTCCATCCTGCCGTCCTGCTGGTCCTGGTCTTGTTGCACCGATATGGAAACCCTTGCCTGACGCCTCGGGACTCCTCGCCGCCACCTGCTCCTTTAGCACCAAAGAGGAAACTGGCACTCTGCGCCCGTTAGCGCCTGCCTGGCATCCGTCGTTGCTGCTCACGTCACGAGGACCTCGCGAGGTGCCTCTTGCCTCGATATCTCCGATCCTCACGAGTTGGCTTGGCGAGGCCGCCCCAGGCGATGCCTGGCGTCGTCCCGTTTGCGAGGCTTGGCCCCTCGCGAGGGTCTTGAGTGGTTGCTGAAGATGCTGGGCCGTATCAGGTCGCCTTATGAGCCACGCCCTGGGCCACAACAAGGCAAGTCTGGGTACCCCCGTTCCCAGGACGCCGACAGTAGCCCCCGGGCCCAAGGCGCACTCGGGCTTGGCTTCGCGGCGAAGCCAAGGGCCAAGTGCGGAGCGCCGCTGGCCCCAAAGCCTACGGCCTCGTTCGACGCGTGGCGCTTGATGGGACGTGGGCGTCTCCTCTTCCCCATGAAGCCTCGGTGACTGCGCGACTCGTCAAGTCTCTGCGTGCACAACAGACCATCATTACCTGTATTTATGGGGCCGGCGGTTGGCCTTCCTCTGGCTATAAATAGGGAGGCAGGCTGAGACCTTGCCGCCCATCTTCTTCCTTCGTTCCCCTTGCTCCTTAGCTTGGCCGAACCGCCCATGGCGCCACCCAGGAAATACTCGTCCGTGGAGAAGGGGAAGGCTTAGCAGGAGGGGCTTGGCTCACCACCAGCTAAGAGAGGGCGAGGCCTGATACGTCTCCAGCGTATCTATAATTTTTGATTGTTCCATGCTATTATATATTCTGTTTTGGATGTTTAATGGGCTTTATTATATACTTTTATATTATTTTTGGGATTAACCTACTAACCCAAGGCGCAGTGCAAATTGCTGTTTTTTTGCCTATTTCCGAGTATCACAGAAAAGGAATATCAAACGGAGTCCCAAGGGAATAAAACCTTCGAGAGAGTTATTTTAGGAACCGTATCTACCTAGAAGACTTGGAGTACACGCGAGTGAACTAAGGACGTGGCCACGAGGGTCCAGGGCGCGCCCCCTGGGCGCGCCCCCACCCTCGTGGGCACCCTCTGGCTCCCCCGATGCCCTCCTTCCTCCTATATATGTTCATGTACCCTGAAAACATCGAGGCAACAAAGAAAACCCTATTTCCACCGCCGCAACCTTTTGTTCCCGTGAGATCCCATCTTGGGGCCTGTTCGGGAGCTCCGCCGGAGGGGGGATCTACCACGAAGTGCTTCTACATCAACATCATAGCCTCACCAATGAGTTGTGAGTAGTTTGCCACAGACCTTCGGGTCCATAGTTATTAGCTAGATGGCTTCTTCTCTCTTTTTGGATCCCAATACAAAGTTCTCCTCGATCTTCGAGGAGATCTATTTGATGTAATCTTTTTGTGGTGTGTTTGTCGAGATCCGATGAATTGTGGGTTTATGATCAATATTTGATTCTTTTCTGAAATCTTTTATGTATGATTATAATATCCTTGCAAGTCTCTTCGAATTATTGGTTTGGTTTGGCCTACTAGATCTATAGTTCTTGCAATAGGAAAAGTGCTTGGCTTTGGGTTCAATCTTGCGGTGTACTTTCCCAGTGACAGCACGGGCAGCAAGGCACGTATTGTATTGTTGCCATCGAGGATAAAATGATGGTATCATATTGCTTGAGTTTATCCCTCTACATCATGTCATCTTGCTTTAATTATTACTCTGTTCTTATGAACTTAATACTCTAGATGCATGATGGATAGCGGTCGATGTGTGGAGTAATAGTAGTAGATGGAGAATTGTTTCGGTCTACTTGTCACGGACATGATGCCTATATATAATGATCATGCCGAGATATTCTCATAACTATGCACTTTTCTATCAATTGCTCGACAGTAATTTGTTCACCCACCGTAGAATTCTGCTATCATGAGAGAAGCCACTAGTGAAACCTATGCCCCTCGGGTCTATTCTCAACATATTAATCTTTCGTCTACTTTACTTTGCTTTATTTACTTTCTGTTCTTATACCAAAAATACCAAAAATATTATACTATCCTATCTATCAGATCTCACTTTCGTAAGTGACCGTAAAGGGAGTGACAACCCCTTATCGCGTTGGCTGCGAAGTTCTTATTTGTTCGTGCAGGTGCGAGGAACTCGCACGTGGTCTCCTACTAGGTTGATACCTTGGTTCTCAAAAACTGAGGGAAATACTTACGCTACTGTGCTGGATCACCCTTTCCTCTTCGAGGGAATACAACGCAAGATCGAGAAGTAGCAAGAAGAATTTCTGGCGCCGTTGCCGAGGAGGCTTACGCAAAAGTCATATACCAAGTACCTATCATAAACCCTTATCCTTCGCATTACATTATTTGCCTCTAATTTTCCTCTCCCCCACTTCACCCTTGTTGTTTTAATTGCCTTCTTTTTCCGTGTGTTTACCGTTCGCTTGCTTCTTGTTTGCTTGTGTGTTGGATTGCTTGGTTGTCACTACGGCTCAGAACAATACCAAATTCTGTGACTTTTCCAATACCAACAATACTGATTTTATTATCACGCCTATTGCTCCTATTACCGATGCTGAATCTTGTGAGATCAATGCTGCTCTATTGAATCTTGTCATGAAAGATCAATTTTCTGGCCTTCCTAGTGAAGATGCCGCTACCCATGTGTAAGTGCATCTAGTGCCACCCCTAGTTGGTTTTGGAGTATTGACGACAAATCTGGTTGAGGGACTAATGTGTTTGTGAGAATTGCAGGATAACACATGTAGTAGTCCCTCATTGATTCGGTTTACCTACCGGAGATGACCCCTAAAAATGTATGAAGACATTGACGACTATGGTGGTATATGAAGATAATCATATTGAAGACTATGACTAGAGAAGACATTGTGTGAAGACTATGGAGCGCGAAGATTTAGATGTTTCGTTGTTTCCTTTTCTTCTTTGTTGAGTCATAGGAACCACCGTACTGTTAAGTAGGGTCCAAGTGAACTAAGTCAGAGTGACTAAAGTGATGCTCAACCAAATCCTATGTCTTCGAGCGAAGACAATGAGAGCAAATCTTATCCAGAGCTAGATGAGTCAGCTTTACTTGTAGCCCAAGTAAAGTTATCGTGTGTGTTTGAAATCTGACCGTTGGAACACGTGTCAGTTCCTTAGTGAACACGTGTCAGTTCCTTAGTGACCCAGGGTCACTTCGGACAAATCAGGTCTGGTTGCCCAGTGGCTATAAATAGCCCACCCCCTACACCATAAATTGGAGCTGCTCAAAGTTATTGCACGGCTTTTGTCATTTGAGAGCAACCCACCTCCGAAGCATTTGAGAGATAGATCCTTGCAAGGACAAAGCCCAAACACCCAGAGCCAAAGAGTGTTAGGCATCACTGAAGTCTTTCTGTCTGTGTGACCTGAAGACTTGTTACACTTGAGGACTGTGTTTCCTCCAGCCGGTTAGGCGTCGCGTTCTGAGCATCCAAGAGTCATTGTGGATCGCCGGTGAACGAAGTCTGTGAAGGTTTGGAAGTATACCTTGAAGACTTACCAGAGTGATTGGGCGAGGACTAGGTGTCCTTAGCTCAAGGGGAATAAGGTGAAGACGCGGTCTTCTGAGTTAAATCTCAGCCTCCCTAACCAGACGTACAGTTGTCACATCAACTGGAACTGGTCTAACAAATCACTATCTTTCCGAGCTACTGGTTCTATCCTTTCCTTCCCTTTACTTACTGTCTTATGTTGTGAAGTCATTGCCTGCTTGCCTTATCTGATTGACTTCACTGTGTGACTACTTGTTCTGATTGGCTTCATTCAATCTTCCATCCTGATCCTTACTGCCTAGCTGCTATTAGTCTTCATGCTTTCACTCCATTGAATCTTGACTATGGCTTGTCTAGTGTAGTCTACCTTCCGCTGCATATAAATAGGATTGGATTTATCATTTGTCTTCGAAACTTCCATGCTTTGAAGCATTTCATAAAAATCGCCTATTCACCCCCTCTAGTTGATATACTGCGCTTTCAATTGGTATCAGAGCAGGGTACTCCCTTTTTCTGTGTGATTCGGTTTAACCACCTAGAGTTTAGGTATGTCGACTGCAGGGATAATCAAAGTCTCCGCTGCGTGCCCCGTCTTTGATGGCACTGAATATCCCTACTGGAAGAACAAGATGCGCATGCACCTTGAAGCCATTGACGTGGACCTCTGGTTTGTCGTCAAGAACGACGTTCCCAAGACTGGTGAAGGTATCACCCCTGCTGATGTCAAGAGGCTCGTTCAACTGGATTCAACGGCCAAGAACATCATCTGTGGTCATCTGACCAAAGGACAGTATGGTCGTGTGAGTGCCCTGGAAACGTCAAAGGAAGTCTGGGACTGGCTGTCAAAGGTCAATGAAGGAGTCTCAACCCAGAGAGATCAAAGGATCAGTGTCCTTCGCAATCTTTTCAATCGCTTCAAGAGACACGACAATGAGAATGTCCAGCACACATTCGATCGCCTCACTGCCATCACAAATGAGCTTCAGGCACTTGGCGCCACTGAGATCACCAAGCATGAAATCGTCAAGACCCTCCTGAGATCACTCGACAGCTCATGTGACATCCTTGCCCTAATGATTCAAGAACGCCCCGACTTCAAGACTCTCGATCCGTCTGACATACTTGAGAGGCTCAACACACATGAGTTCCAGCTGTCTGAGAAACATGACATCTATGGTCCCAACTATGGCCGAACTCGTGCCTTGAAGGCAAAGGCTGTTTCTTCATCTGAAGAAGAATCTGATGCAGTTCTGATGATCTTGAAGACATTGGAAAGGAGCTTGCCATGCTTGTGAAGAAGTTCCAGAAATTCACTAGGAAGAAAGGCTTCAGAAAGTCTTCACGATCCAGCTCAAGAAATGATGAAGCTTCTACCCGTGACTACAAGAAGAGAATATGTCATAAGTGCAAGAAACCTAGTCACTACATCTCTGAGTGTCCTCAATGGGACAATGAGAAGAAGAAGAAGAAGAAGAGCAAGGAATATGATTCTGATGACAAGAAAAAGAAGAAATACTCAAAGTCTTCTTCCAAGTGTTCATCAAAGTATTCATCACACAAGAAGAATTCATCTGGCAAGGCTCGTGTGTTTGTTGGCAAGGAGATGGATTCAGAGGAGGAGTCTGCTTCAGAAGAAGCGGAGGTGGAGTCTGAGGAGGAATCCGATTCTGGTGCTGCAAGTCTGGCTCTAGACACACCCTACGTGGCCAAGTCCATCTTCAACACTGAAGACAATGGCCCCGTCACCAACATTGATGATGAGGACGACGACTCTGCTCCCACCTACTGCTTCATGGCACGCGGTGCCAAGGGAGTGACACCAAAGTCTTCAGAATGGATTATGGACAGCGGATGCACAAATCATATGACTGGAGATCGAAGTCTTCTTATGGACTCAACCTTACGTCCATCTAACAAGAGTCACATCACATTTGCTGATACTGGTAAAAGCAAAGTATTGGGTCTAGGTAGAGTTGCAATCTCAAGGGATCAGCACATGGATAAAGTCATGCTTGTTGAATCTCTTGGTTTCAACTTAATGTCTGTCTCAATGCTTTGTGACTTAAACATGATTGTGATATTTGGAAAATTTCGTTGCCTTGTACTAATGGAATCTGACAAGTCTCTAGTATTTGAAGGATGCAGAAAAGGTGATCTGTATATGGTAGATTTCTCAGCTGGACCGCAGATGGCTGTATGTCTTCTAGCAAAAGCTTTAGAGTGCTGGCTCTGGCATCGGAGGCTAGGAGATGCCGACATGAGGAACTTGCACACTCTCGCAAAGAAGAAGCACGTCGTAGGCATCGAGGACGTCAAGTTCAAGAAAGATCATCTGTGTGGTGCCTGTGAAGCTGGGAAGACGACTAGGGCCAAGCATCCCTCGAAGACAATCATGACGACATCCAAACCCTTCGAGCTGCTTCACATGGACTTATTTGGCCCTACACACTACTCCACGTTCTCTACCATAGCTTGTCTCTATGGCTTCGTCATTGTTGATGATTATTCAAGATACACATGGGTGCACATAATTCTCTACAAGACTGAAGTACAAGATGTCTTCAAACGCTTCGCCAACCGTGCCATGAACAACTATGGCGTCAAGATCAAGCATATCAGAAGTGACAATGGCACTGAGTTCAAGAACACCGGCCTTGATCTTTATCTGGATACAATGGGAATCACTCATGAGTTCTCAGCTCCGTACACACCTCAGCAGAATGGCATCGTAGAGCGCAAGAACAGAACCCTAATTGAGATGGCTCGAACGATGCTCGATGAATACAAAACACCAAGAAATTTCTGGCCCGAAGCTATTGATACTACATGCCATATCATCAACCGTGTCTATCTTCACAAGCTTCTGAAGAAAACATCCTATGAACTCCTTACAGGCAAGAAGCCAAATGTCAGTTACTTCAGAGTATTTGGAGCTAGGTGCTGGATCAAGGATCCACATCACAAGTCAAAATTTGCACCAAAATCACATGAAGGTTTCATGCTCGGCTATGGAAAAGACTCACACTCCTACAGAGTCTTCAACATCTTTCTCTATAAAGTAGTTGAAATTATGGATGTGCGGTTTGATGAAACGAATGGTTCACAAAGAGAGTTCCTACCAAATGTGATGGATGAAGCTTCACCTAATGAATCTATCAAGCTAATGGGAACCCGTGAAATCATGCCTTCTGATGCACAGCCAGACGAGGAACTCATCATTTCTGCTCCAAATCAACATGACGACAATGCTCAGCCTGAAGACAATCCTCCTGATGATGACAATGTACAGCAAGAGCAAAATCTTCGTCCAGCTCATCCTCGTGTTGCAAATGAAGTACAAGTTGAGAAGATAATTGACAGCATAAACGCACCTGGTCCACTTACTCGTTCAAGAGCAACACATCTAGCAAATTTCTGTGGGCACTTTGCATTTGTCTCAATATCTGAACCCAAGAAAGTTGCTGAAGCCTTTATGGAACCCAAATGGATTCAAGCAATGCAAGAAGAGCTTCAACAGTTTGAGCTATACAACGTATGGGAACTTGTCAAGCGTCCTAATATGGTATACAAGCTCAACAAGGCACTGTATGGCCTCAAACAAGCCCCTCGTGCTTGGTATGACACACTCAAAGACTTCCTGAAGAGCAAAGGCTTCAAACCTGGATCCCTAGATCCCACACTCTTCACGAAGACATATGATGATGAAATGTTTGTCTGCCAAATCTATGTGGACGACATTATCTTCGGCTGCACTCACAAAAGATACAGTGATGAGTTTGGTCACATGATGCAAGAGCAATATCAGATGTCCATGATGGGTGAGCTGAAGTTCTTCCTTGGTCTTCAAATTCGTCAGCAAAGCAACGGCATCTTCATATCTCAAGAGAAATATCTCAAAGATTGCCTGAAGATGTTTGGAATGCAAGATTGCAAAGGTTACTCGACGCCCATGCCAGCTAAACACCATCTGGGTCCCGACGTCAATGGTAAAGATTTCGATCAAAAGGTATACCACTCCATGATTGGTTCTTTACTTTATTTATGTGCATCTAGGCCAGATATTATGCTTAGTGTTTGCATGTGTGCTCGATATCAAGCGGCACCAAAGGAGTCGCATCACTTAGCTATGAAGCGAATACTTCGAAATTTGGCTTACACCCTAACACTAGGATTATGGTATCCAAAGGGCTCAGAGTTTGATCTAGTTGGATTCTCAGATGCTGATTATGCTGGTGACAAAGTTGATCGCAAGTCTACATCAGACACATGTCACTTTCTGGGATGATCACTTGTCTGTTGGCCTTCAAAGAAGCAGAACTGTGTATCACTCTCCACTGCTGAATCTGAATACGTTGCTGCTGGATCTTTGTGCGCTCGGCTTCTCTGGATGAAGCAAACACTCAAGGACTATGGTGTCCATCTGAAGCATGTGCCACTCTACTGCGACAATAAAAGCGCCATCAAGATTGCCAACAACCCAGTTCAGCACTCGAAGACAAAGCACATTGAAATTCGTCATCACTTTCTCAGAGATCATGTCATGAAGGAAGATATTGATATCATACACGTCAACACTGAAGAGCAACTGGCTGATATCTTCACAAAGCCCTTGGATGAGAAAAGGTTTTGCAAGTTGCGGTGTGAGCTAAATATCTTAGAATTCTCAAATGTCCTATAATCAGGCACACATCCTAACACTTATGCATATTGATGACTTAGATGTGCAACACACGAAGTAAAGTATATCTTCAATCAATGAAGACTTACATTCTAAGTGTGAATACATTAACGCGGAATTTGACTTCAGAGCGCCATGATAGTTGTGCGCCGTGTTTGGGTCTAATACTTCCTATACGGTGGGTAACGCCACCACAAAATCTTTGTCTGAAGTGTTTCTCATGGCGTTACATTTGCAAAGTCTTCACACTTGGTTTATCTTCATATAGGACAAATATAGACTTGTGTTCTGTCCTCTACAACATTCACTTATAGCTATGTCTTCATATTTGAATCTTTTGAACTAAGTGAATGTGATCGGACCCTAACCTCTCCATGCTTTCTCATCTCAAACTCTATCTGTCCAAATCATATGCATTCTGTTGGAACCATCGAATATCTTCTCCGCGTCCTTGTCAGCAGAAGATACCGAGACAAACTTTAAATCTGATTTTAATGCTCCATCCTTTATGCCTGAAACCTAGAGAAGCCGGAACGACCACCCCGACAGTCGTGGCGTACATGGGATCGTGGGACAACTCCCAATGTGTTACATGTCCGCCACGTGTCCCTCAGATGTGAACCGCCAGGGGCACCTGCGTAATTGCGCTGTGCCGTCTCCCATGCTTATAAATGCACGTCCCATCACGGTAAAAAATCCTTCTAGCACCTCTCCACCTCGACCAACCCTAGCGCCTCCGCTAGCTCTCGACGACGCCGGTGACGAAGCGCTTCGCTGCCGCGACCTTGTCGACGCCGTCTTCACGTCGGCCGCGAACATCGTCTTCTCCGCCGCCGCTGTAGGTGTCTTCCGTCGCCAAGTTAGGGCACGGAAGATCGAACTGCTCGGCATCCACTTCCTCTCCGTCTAAGCAGTTCATCGTGTGGTAAATTAAAACTCTCTTTTTACCATCTCTTGATCCAATAGATTCATCACTTTTACCATAAGAAGTTTCTGCCTCCACATGTTTGGATCTATCCTGTCTGCATCTCATATCTTGCCTAGTACATTCACATATGCTTCAAACATAGTTAGATTCCTCACTTGTACCTATTCATGGATTCGTAAAAATCCGGAACCAACTCTCATCATATAAGTGAATGACTTCGCGCTATGAGGTCAAAGTCTTCTAAACTGATTTATCTTCAAAATCTTCTAAGAATGCATATGACATCTTCCCCTTCCCTCGCATCTCTAATGCTGTCACAGGTACATGTCCGTGGGATAATCCCTTGGTTCTCATAGTCTGCATTCATTTGCAGAATTCTTGCAGCGTCATATTCACTCTCCCGAAGCCAGCTCCTGTCTGACCAGCAGACCAAGCATTTTCTAGTGTTGAAGCCATTCAGTTTGAAGCCTTTCAGATTGAACCCAATGGCAACCGACAAGTCAGTTAGGAAGAGTGGCAGACAGCGCCGTGGCAACACCTCCAAGGATTTGCCTCCTGACCTCAGTGAAATGTACAAGACTGATCCAGGGGAGGATTACAATCAGAGGAAGACTCGAATCCAATGGATTCGAAGATATTGGGATGAACAGTGGTTCAAGTACATGTTCGTGACCCAAGAGTATGCTGAAAAGAATGCCATCAAGCATCCATGGGGAGACATTATGTACAAGAATCTTCCACCCAGGACTCAAGCTGAAGCCATTGCTCAAGGCTTCTTTCCTTGCATGGTCCGTGGGCCACAACCAGCAGATGCCGATCCTTCTTCACTGCTATGGTGTCGCGACGACAACCTGTTCAAGCGCAATCTTCAATATGCCAAGAACTCGGCCAAAGAGAACAAGAAGAACTGGGGATTGGACTTCAATCCGGCCCCTCTGCGCCCCGTGCTGATGGCACGCGCGAAGGTGAACCTAACCTGGTTGGGCCTTTCTACAACTTAGAAGGTCTCATCAGTCACATAAGGGTTCAAGGGGCGGATGTGGATCAACCTGCAGATGACGCTGATTCTGATGAAGCGCCTGCAACTCCGAAGCCCAAGAAGAAGAAGAAATCCAAGGGTTCGAAGACCACTCCACCAATTGCTTCGAGAGTGAAGCCATTGGCCACTGCTCCACCAGCACCAAGTGTGCAATCTAAGGAGCACTCTCGCATATCCAAGAGCAGACAGCTAAGGAAGAAGCCCATGCACAACCCCAGTCCAGCTCTCACTCCTGATGCTGTTCTGAAGAACGCCAATGAAGCCGTTGATCTCTCAAGTGATGAAGATCTAGCTGATGACGCTCTGGAGCAATTGATCAAGAGCAAGCAAGACGCATAAATCTTCAATGATTTGCCGCTCTTTGACGTGGAAGTGTTGAACAACTTCATTGATGAATGGTTTGACACCCCAACCTCAGCTTTGATGATCTGCAGCTTGCTGTTGGCCTCAGCGTCTCATTCAATGGCGCCATTGCTTCTGAGCTAGATCTTGCTCAGAGAATTGTTGAGCTGAAGCAAAAGATTGACTATGAAAAAGCTCAGTTCAAGAAGCATATGGACAAGCTCAGCGTTCAAGAAATCTAGAACTTCAAGGTCATGATGCATGAGCTCAAGGAAGCCTTTCGCAAGAGGCGTGAAGAAGCCAAAGGTTCTTGTGAGCGAATCAAGGCCTTGGCTGCCAAATGCGTTCAAGCTTACAATGAAGCCGAAAAGCGCAAGGCCCTTGGGCGTCCTGGCATTGACCCTAGGATGGCTGCCAAGAAAAAGAAGAAGCAACATGTGCCCCATGCTGAAGAATAAAGGCAGGAAGTGCCTAGCATTGTCTTCCCTGCCAGCATGACTGGCACGATGCCTAAGGTCACCCAGCTGGTTCAGAGCTCAAGAAGACAAAGGTGGCTGAAGCTGAAGCCCGCAAGCGCAAGCAGACAACTGATGATGCTCCACCCACAAAGAAGCGCAAGACAAAGAAGGACATGGCTGCTTCCACATAACCCCTTTTTGTCGAGCCCATTTCAGTTGCTTGTCCCGCATCTACACACCGAGAACGTCGCATGATAGTTCATGAGCCTGCTCCCACAGAGGTTGAAGACATTCCAGCTGTTGACCCCACCGCAGCTGAAGACATTGGTCCTCAAGACAATGTTGAAGATGATGAAGTCCTTCCTCAGATCGAGTAAAACATGGAATCTTCGCCTGTTCTTACGAACAGCGAACGCATCAGCATTGGTCGTCCATTGACGCCAATTGCACATGATGACTCGTGGGCTGATCACCCACAAGATACACCAGCAACTCCCCCAACTCAAGTCACCAGTTCGGTGCTTGAAGATGAAGACTTTGAGGCCCAACCAACTCCATCACCACAGGCGTCGCCAGCATTTCGCAGGCTTCGCAAAGGACCAAGGACTCAAGTCGTTACCCCAACTATTCCAGAAGGAGAAGAGCACCAATCAGTTCCTGAAGCTACTCCTACTGTGAACCTCCCAGAGTCTGAAGCCAAAGCGGCTGAAGACATTTCGGCTGCATCTACCGAAGAAGAACAACCCTAAGAAGAAGAAGCATGTGTTGCCACACCCCCTGTTCTCGAGGAGAACGTGTCCGACCCTCCAGCTCCTGAAGTGGAGGTTACAAATTCTGAGGCTGCCACCACCATCACTGAAGCCAATGACGTTGTCATGGCTGAAGCTAATGTGGCACCTGAAGTCATTGTGGTGCCTGAAGTGATGGCGCGTGAAGCAAGTGCTGCACCTGAAGCCAATCAGCAGCCTGAAGCCACTACCTCTGCTCCTGTTCCGCCTCCAAGGCCCCATACAATTGAGCAAGCATACAACTAAGATGATCAGCTTGTCTCTGTCAGATGGCCCATTCTGATTCCTCCGCCTGCTGCTGGACCGCCTGCAGTTGGTCCTCAATTTGACCACCATGTTGAGCACATGCCTCAGGTTCAAAAGCCTAAGCCAACACTGCCAAGGTTCCCAGGTATTGCCACCTCTCAAGGGTCCTTTAATGCAAATAGCTTCACTGTGCACAACACATTCTTTGACAGCGCCAAGAACCCCTATTCCAAGCCAAGAATATCATCAGATAGGTTCTGGAGCCATCAACAGCGCAATTATTATTCAAGTGTACTTTATGATCGAGGGCGCATTTTCCCTCATATGCGTCTTGATACTGAAGCCATTGCTAGACTGCCCTGTCTTGAGGAAGCTCTTGATTGCTTCCGTGATGCCGGCCTGCTCAATTTTGTAACTGACAAAGAGCACTGGAATGAAGAGCTGCTTCTGCAATTCTATGCAACCCTCCACATTCGAGGCT
The DNA here is from genome assembly GCA_902687465.1 of Secale cereale. Lineage (NCBI taxonomy): Eukaryota > Viridiplantae > Streptophyta > Magnoliopsida > Poales > Poaceae > Secale > Secale cereale. Next base: position 243,998,554 of record LR738715.1, on the reverse strand, counting down.
ACAGCAGGGTTCCGAAGACATGGGTCCTTGAGTGGATGACAGGCAATGTCCATCATGAAGCCAAAGCCTTTGATCTCATTGAGCTTACTGGCCTGCCCACTCCAGGAGAACTGTATGAACCTGGCTGTCAATTGCACAATGAAGCTTTGGAGAGTATCTTTCATAAGCGCAAGCCCAACATGAGCCAGATGCTGAGCATGATGAAGCCTTTGCCAAGCGATGCTGAATATCCAAAGGAGTTCTTTGTTGAATACCTAGAGTATCTGCCACGCACCATCTATCATATCATCAGGCGAACTCTATGGCCTGTCAAAGGGCATTCTTCATCAGCCAAGCTTGAAGGTACAATGAAGACATTGGTCTTCTATATCTTCAATGGCATCAACTTCAATGCTCAAGATTTCTTCATCAGGCAGTTGGCTGTGTCAGGCTCTGATCTATTTGGCCTCAAGTTCTACGCTCCATGGATAATGCGCCTCATCAAGCTTCATTCTACTATCACCTATCAGCCTTCTGCTCGCAACCATCATATATTCTTGCCAGAGGTTGATATGTCAGCTGAAGCCATGTACCAGAGCCCGCCAAAGAGCCTATTAGTCTTCACAACGCTGATCACCAGAGCTTCACTCAGCCAATTGAAGGAGTTCCAACAGTCTCTCGCGTTTATCCTCTGGCTGGCCGTACTCGCCTACCTCGTCATGCTGAGACTGAAGCTACTGAGAGCACCATTGCCCAAAGGCCTCGGAAGCGTTCTCGTGTTCTCAATAACAGAGAGCTTCTCGTTGCCTTACATCAGAAACATGATAAGCATCACTACTGGCTGAAGCGTCAGATGCAAAGCCTCTTGGTGGATGTCAATCGCATTCGCAACCTCGCCACCAAGAATGCCTTTGTTGCTCATGAAACCTGTCGGAGGTCATGGAAGAGTTTAACTTTGCTGAGTGCTGAAGCGGATCTTCAAGACGACGGCTTCACAGAAAGATTCAAGTTTGACCACACTCCTCCACGGAATGCTGTTCTGTGTCGAACTCCATCTCTTGAAGACTCTGACTACTCCTCCTCCACTACAACGGTTTACGCCAGGGTGATAGATGATCAAGATGATGCTACCTCACCACCTCCTCCTTCAGCAAGTGTCGACAATGCACCAACTACTTCTGCACCGCCAAACACCAATGCCGACCCTGCATCCTCTCCTGCTCCAACTGGGAACGAGTAGAGGCTCTATGTCTTCAAACCTTTTTGGTCCTTACTGACAAAAGGGGGAGAAGCATATGAGTTGATAGTCTTCAAGCGGGTCTATATGGGCGGGTGCTTTATATTTTGCCTAGTGTTTACAACTCTCATTTTTGCTACATTTGGTTCTTTGAGTTGTAACACTTAAACTTGATGGTCGTCTGCTACGTTTTCGGGTACTCTGTAATGCGATGATAAATTCCGCATGTGCTACGTTATATTCCGCACTTAGTCATTTTGCAGACGTCCATTTCTGATTATGCATATCATTATATTCGACATATCAATGGTGCATGATGAATTGTCTTCTTAAGTTGAAGAGGATCTCCACAAGTACAACCTTCCATGTGCATTTTCATTCAAAGGCAAATCAACTATATGCACATCTTCAAGGGGGAGCCTTTTGCTACTTACGAAGACAATACCTTTATACTTTACAATTTCACATACTTTTATCCCCGTTGAAAACTTCAACCAGTTTGTCATCAATCACCAAAAAGGGGGAGATTGTAAATGCATCTAGTGCCACCCCTAGTTGGTTTTGGAGTATTGACGACAAATCTGGTTGAGGGACTAATGTGTTTGTAAGAATTGCAGGATAACACAGGTAGTAGTCCCTCATTGATTCGGTTTACCTACCGGAGATGAACCCTAAAAATGTATGAAGACATTGACGACTATGGTGGTATATGAAGATACTCATATTGAAGACTATGACAAGAGAAGACATTGTGTGAAGACTATGGAGTGCGAAGATTTAGATGTTTCGTTGTTTCCTTTTTCTTCTTTGTTGAGTCATAGGAACCACCGTACTGTTAAGTGGGGTCCAAGTGAACTAAGTTAGAGTGACTGAAGTGATGCTCAACCAAATCCTATGTCTTCGAGCGAAGACAATGAGAGCATATCTTATCGAGAGCTGGATGAGTCAGCTTTACTTTTATCCCAAGTAAAGTTGCCGTGTGTGTTTGAAATCTGACCGTTGGAACACGTGTCAGTTCCTTAGTGACCCAGGGTCACTTTGGACAAATCAAGTCGGGTTGCCCAGTGGCTATAAATAGCCCATCCCCTACACCATAAATTGGGGCTGCTCAGAGTTATTGCACGGCTTTTGTCATTTGAGAGCAACCCACCTCCGAAGCATTTGAGAGATAGATCCTTGCGAGGACAAAGCCCAAACACCCAGAGCCAAAGAGTGTTAGGCATCACTGAAGTCTTTCTGTCTGTGTGACTTGAAGACTTGTTACACTTGAGGACTGTGTTTCCTCCAGCCGGTTAGGCGTCGCGTTCTGAGCATCCAAGAGTCATTGTGGATCGCCGATGAACGAAGTCTGTGAAGGTTTGGAAGTCTACCTTGAAGACTTACCAGAGTGATTGGGCGAGGACTAGGTGTCCTTAGCTCAAGGGGAATAAGATGAAGACGCGGTCTTCTGAGTTAAATCTCAGCCTCCCTAACCAGACGTACAGTTGTCACATCAACTGGAATTGGTCTAACAAATCACTGTCTTCCCGAGCTACTGGTTCTATCCTTTCCTTCCCTTTACTTACTGTCTTATGTTGTGAAGTCATTGCCTTCTTGCCTTATCTGATTGACTTCACTGTGTGACTACTTGTTCTGATTTGCTTCATTCAATCTTCCATCCTGATCCTTACTGCCTAGCTGCTATTAGTCTTCATGCTTTCACTTCATTGAATCTTGACTATGGCTTGTCTAGTGTAGTCTACCTTCTGCTGCATATAAATATGATTGGATTTATCATTTGTCTTCGAAACTTCCATGCTTTGAAGCATTTCATAAAAATCGCCTATTCACCCCCCCTCTAGTCGATATACTGCACTTTCACCATCTAATCAACTTTGTTTATTTGTGTGATATACAAAAGAAGAGGGATACGGATAATGATATTGTTAAATTGAAGCTATTTCCGTTTTCACTTAGAGATCGTGCTAAAACTTGGTTTTCCTCTTTGCCTAGAAATATTATTGATTCATGGAATAAGTGCAAAGATGCTTTTATCTCTAAGTATTTTCCTCCCGCTAAGATTATATCTCTTAGAAACGATATTATGAATTTTAATCTACTAGATCATGAGCATGTTGCACAAGCTTGGGTGAGAATGAAATTAATGATACGTAATTGTCCTACGCATGGTTTGAACTTATGGATGATTATACAATTTTTTATGCTGGCTTGAATTTTGCTTCTAGAAATCTTTTAGATTCGGCCGCGGGAGGCACTTTCATGGAAACTACCTTAGGAGAAGCTACCAAACTCCTAGATAATATTATGGTTAACTACTCTCAATGGCACACCGAAAGATCTACTAGTAAAAAAGTGCATGCTATTGAAGAGATTAGTGTTTTGAGTGGAAACATGGATGAACTTATGAAATTATTTTCTACTAAGAGTGCTTCTTCTAATCCTAATGATATGCCTTTATCCACGTTGATTGAAAATAACAATGAATCTTTGGATGTGAATTTTGTTGGTAGGAATAATTTTGGTAACAATGCTTATAGAGGAAACTTTAATCCTAGGCCTTTTCCTAGTAATTCCTCTAATAATTATGGTAATTCTTACAATAACTCTTATGAAAATTTTGGTAAGATGCCCTCTGAATTTGAAACTAGTGTTAAAGAGTTTACGATTTCGCAAAAGAATTTCAATGCTATGCTTGAAGAAAAATTGCATAAGATTGATGAATTGGCTAAAAACGTGGATAGACTTACTCTTGATGTTGATTCTTTGAAACTTAGATCTATTCCACCCAAGCATGATATCAATGAGTCTCTCAAAGCCATGAGAATTTCCATTGATGAGTGCAAAGAAAGAACCGCTAGGATGTGTGCTAAAAAAGATAGCTTTATGAAAGCGTGTTCTTCTAGTTATCATGAAAATAAAGATGAAGATCTGAAAGTTATTGATGTGTCTCCTATTAGATCCTTGTTTTCTAGTATGAATCTTGATAAATATGGGACTGGAGATGAGCCTACTTTAGTTAAAAGGCCTCCCAATGATTCGGAGTTGTTAGATCTTGATGCTAAAATTGTTAAAAGTGGGATTGAAGAGATTAAAACTTTGCATAGTGATGAACCCACTATTTTGGATTTCAAGGGATTCAATTATTATAATTGCTCTTTAATAGATTGTGTTTCCTTGTTGCAATATGTACTAAATTCTCCGCATGCTTATAGCCAAAATAAGGCTTTTACCAAACACATAGTTGATGCTTTGATGCAATCTTATGAAGAAAAGCTTGAATTAGAAGTTTCTATCCCCAGAAAGCTTTATGATGAGTGGGAACCTACTATTAAAATTAAAATTAAATATCATGAATGCTTTGCTTTGTGTGATTTGGGTGCAAGTGTTTCTACAATCCCAAAAACTTTATGTGATTTGTTAGGTTTCCATGAGCCTTATGATTGTTCTTTAAATTTGCATCTTGCAGATTCTACCATTAAGAAACCTATGGGAAGGATTAATGATGTTCTTATTGTTGCCATTAGGAATTATGTTCCCGTAGATTTCATCGTTCTTGATATAGATTGCAATCCCTCATGTCCTATTATTCTTGGTAGACCTTTCCTTAGAACAATCGGTGCAATTAATGATATGAAGGAAGGAAATATTAGATTCCAATTTCCGTTAAGGAAAGGCATGGAACACTTTCCTAGAAAGAAAATCAAATTACCATATGAATCTATTATGAGAGCCGCTTATGGATTGCCTACCAAAGATGGCAATACCTAGATCTATTCTTGTATCGTGCCTAGCTAGGGGCGTTAAACGATAGTGCTTGTTGGGAGGCAATGTAATACCCAGGATGGGACTATACCTCCTACGTGTCGAGGCATGACTTAAAGGTATAAGCCCATTCTGGAATGATCTCAAGTTTGGTATCTTTGCACGACTCATGTAAAAATAGGGATGAAATTGCAAAAGGAGATAGTTGGCTTACACTCGCCACGTCACACAATACATTACATAAGCAAAACATCATTCAAAACATCACAACCCGACTACGGGCGAAGATCCAAAAGAAAGATACCAAAACATAAAGCCACAGGTCCGCATCGCCCCTAGTAGAAATCACTACTGATCGTCGAAAACGTCACAAGCATACGGCCACTCTCTTCATCGAGCTCCCAACGAAGTACTTGAACCAGCTCCTGCATCATTCTCGGCTGAACCTGCATCTGGTGTTGTAGTATCTGTGAGCCACGAGGACTCAGCAATCCCATAACCATGGGTATCAAGACTAGCAAAGCTTTATGGGTAGGAAGAGGTAAAGTGGTGAGGTTGCAGCAGCGGCTAAGCATAATATGGTGGCTAACTTACGAGTACAAGAATAAGATGAGCATCTACGCAAACGGTCGCAACTAGTAGTGATCGCTAAAGATCCTGAACTACATTCGAGTCAAACATAACCCCACCGTGTTCTCTTCTCAAAGTGAAAAGAGACAGTCACGGTTACTCACACAGTTGTGTGTTTTACTTCGGATCCTCTGTCAAGTTTTCTACAACCGGACATTAACAAATTCCAATCTGCCACATAACCACGGGCACGGCTTTCGAAAGATTATAACCCTGCAGGGGTGTCCCAACTTAGCCCATCACAAGCTCTCAGGATTAGCTGAAGTGATAAATATAATATCATCACCCCTTATCTTAGGGAAATCCGATCAGGCTCGGCATCCCGGTGCACAAGACATTTCGACAATGGTAAAACAAGTCCAGCAATACCTCCCGGCGTGCCGACACCCTGATAGTAGCCGCGCGTATCTCGTCTCAGGCCACGACCGGATAGGTGAGCCTATGGGAGCCAATCCTTGAGTTTCCCCGTGGTGGCCCCGCAGGCTCCCCGTTTGGGACCAACACCATCAGCACTGTCCCCCCTGCTATGTAGAAAAGAGTACCCGGGGATGCGACCCCCTATGCAATTTAATTAATTAATTAAGTTGTTATTATGAGCAAATTAAAACCAATGTTGGGCCTTGCTGGAGGAGTTTTATTCAAAGTCGAACTGTCAAGGGGTCCCCATATACCCATCGTGTAAGGAAAGCAAAATCAAGGAACATAATGCCGGTTTATCGGCACCTAAGGTGGCATGAGTGGAACAAAACACCGAGCAAAAGGCCAAGCCTTCCACCCATGCCCAGTATATAGGTGTGTTAATAATAATAATAGATATTGTGATATTCCCACAACCAGTTCCCTCCTGGAACGATCTTCATCTTCACCTGCAACTAACAACGCTATCAGAGGGGCTGAGCAAGCGGGTAACATAGCCAAACAATGGTTTTGCTAGGAAGGTTCCAAAGGTTAGAGGTTTCATGGCAACAAGGAGAGGCTGACATAAAAGATGGGTAGCGCGACATGTAACGATAGCATCGAGACAACTAAGCATGGCAATGGTAGTAAAGGTATCCAAGGGTATGATCATCTTGCCTGGGATTCCGCAAGGGAGAAGAACAGATCCATGAAGAAGTCGAATAGAACCTCACAACTCCGGAACGGAACCGAAGCTAACGAGGGAAGCAAATCGGAAAGAAACAAACAACACGGTAAACACACAAGCATAAACATGGCATACGATGCACATCCAAGTATGATGCATGTCCGGTTTAATTATGCATGGCATGTCAATGTGCACAAACAAAACTACAAGTTAAGTGGAGCTCAATATGCAACGAGTTGCATATTGACGAAACACCACATGTTATTTATTTAGTTGACTCTCGTTTATTTACAAGAAAAGATTAAATGTTTTTAACATAGCAAGAGGTGAATCAAAAGTAAACTACCTATCTAGGCAATTTAAATGAGGCCGGAAAATAACAACAACAAATCCGGAAAAACCCCACATGACCAATTTAGCAATTATTAAAGCAACAACAATTAAACATTCAAAGGTTGTTAACATGATGCGGATGACATGATCAAGTTTTATGCAATTTTAGTAAAGTTAACATGAAGAGATATGAAGTATTGTCACCGTGGTGGAAGGAAAGGGTGCCACGGCAACGATCCGAAAATGATGCAACGACAACATCTCGGTTCCGGTAACTCTTGAAAGACCGGTGCAAAAGAAAAGGTGGCGTGAGCGAGTCGAACAAGATGAAAGGTGGGGTGATCCCGTCATCGGGTTCCCACGAGTCGGCGACGAGGCAACCGAGGAGCATGACAGAAGACGAAACGGGCACGGTGCACACAAGGGAAAACATCTCATACAACCACAAGCATTCGTCCACGGGTCATCGTCTCGGGGTTATACCTTGGAAGCGTTCGTTCTCGAAGCGGTTCGAGTCGTTGAGGGACATAGTGGAAGTAGTGGAAGTAGACGTTCTCGAGGCGGTCGTTGTCGAAGTTGTCGTTCACGTTGCCAAGAGGAAGTAGTCATTCACGTTCGTCGAGGAAGTAGTGGTACACGGCCACGGTAGTCGAACTTGACACTTGCATCACACGGGTCCTCGGCGACGGTAGTGGTACACATTGATGTAGTGGTTCACGGTCATCGGTAGGGGTACTTGGGGTCTTCGAACTTGCCGGACTCGGTTCTTGCGACGGTAGTTGTACTCGGTCGTCGTGGTACTTGGGTCTTCAACTTGTCAGTCTTGACAAAATGAAGGGGTACTTGGTGTTCGCCATGTGTAGTCGAACTTGGGCATCGGAGAGGAACTTGACGCATCGTGTAGTCGTTGGTTCGTAGCGGTCTTGCCGGTCTCGGTCTCGAGTCATAGTTGAACTTTCCGGTCTTGGCGTAACCGGCCGTAGACGTACTTGCTGCTCCGTGTGATTGAACTCGAGGCGCAGCCGAACGATGTGACGGGGTAGCTCCGGGCAAACGGACAGAGGTGCAGGTCGCAAGGCCGAGGCAGGCGCGGTCTTGGAGGCACTCGGCAGCGGGGCAGTGAGGAGGAAGTGGGCGCAGGAGACTGCTCCGTGGCTGGAGGCGCCGAAGGAGGCGAATCGAGGCCCTGACGAGGAGGAGAAGGCGCTGGTCGAGGGGAGGGACGGCGCTGCTCTGCGCGGGGAGAGCCCGCGAGCTCCGGCCACCGTGGTGGCGAGGACGGGCGCCCGGCGGTGGGAGGTGAGGGGCGCGAGGGAGAGAGATGGAGACGAGGGAGCGGTTCGGGCGACGAGGACCCTGGGAGAGAGAGGGGATCAGGAGGAGGCAGGCGTCGCCCGAGGAAGAGGGAGCGGGGTCGAGGGGAGATGGTGCGGGGTCGAGCTGCGAGGGAACGAGGGGTGGCGGCGGCTCGGGAGGGAGAGCGAGGGGAGAGACCTGGGCGAGCGGTCGGGCTTAGGGTTAGGACTGGAGTTGGGCCAGGAGACCAGATGGGCCGACTGGGGGGAGGCCGCAGGCCGGCGGCTGGGCCTCTCCTGCTGATTTTTCTTCTGCCATTTCCCAATTACAGAAAATAGCCATGAAGAAAAAAAAAGAGAAGAAAGGAAGGGTTTGAAACATAATTTGGACATGGGTTTAATTTTCTCGGACCCATAAAAATGAGCTTGATCCAAGAAAATAGGAATGAGCATGGACGTGACGATGATTTCAAACTCGTTTGAATTTAATTCAAATGAGTTTGAGAAGGAAGAGGTTAAATGGTATGTCCAAAATAAGGTTGAGAATTTGAAGGAACCTCGATAAAAGGAAAAAGGAAAACTTGGCAAGGTTTTGATGGTGAAACTTGAAGTAGAAAAGGCATGGGGAAAATTATGCAAGTGTGTTGTGGTGATTCCGAAGCAATGGAATAATTATATAGCTCCATATATTAGGAGGATATGTTATAAAGAGAAGTCACACTTCCCTCGATTTAAATGGACCGAAGGTCCACACAATTTATTTAAGTTGAGAGGCAAAAGAAATATGACATGATGCAAAGCAAAATAAATAACACAAGCACAAATGAAACACACGGGAGAACCCGGAACATCTGGAATCTTCTGGGACATTGGTCTTCGGGCGTCACAACTCTCCCACACTAACAGAGGATCTCAACCCGAGATCCTAGAGATGGCACCGGATAAAAACGGAAGAGGAAGAGGTAAAACAAAGTTTCTTCTTTGACAGACGAGTGAAACCAAAGAACCTTGAGAGGTTGACCAAAACGAAAGAAGAATACAACGGAGATGAACGAATATGAAAACTCCGTTAGAAAAGAGGAACAAGGAACATTATGAGAACTTGCAGGTTGAAAGACATGAAACAAGAGCTCACGGATGACAAAAGAATTCCAAAACCACTCCTGTTAACCAAGATTGAGAAGGAATAAGAACGAGATAATTTGGACAACACTCCATATGAAAATGGAAGGAATTAACATGAGCTTGAGGAGATGATATGATACTTGATGAAATCAGCAACACATTGCCTCCGAAGCAATTAAAAGAATGGCACAAGGGGGTAAGAAGGATTCAGACAACACTCCGGTTGAAAAGAGAGGCAAAACTAGATAAGATGAGAGAATTAGAATGGAGCTCACGACACTCCTGATAAATAGACATGCAAGGGAAGAATATGATCTTGATATGACAAGATGATGGGACCAAGAGAGCAATATTACAATGCCTCCGGAACGAAATAATATACTATAGATCCATGAAAGAAATGAACGGAGAAAAATATGACAACTTCTCTCAAAAAAATGAATTGGAAATCATCCTTACGAAGAAGGGTTGAATTGATTTGTTGGAATTCAACAACGAAAAGAATAAGCTTGATGTGGGCTTATGGAAAACATCTCAAAATTAAGAGGTCACAACCAGCCACTAACTTAAACAATTGATTGCATTGAGATCAACAAGGAGACGATAAACTTGTTTCTGCAGGAAGATAAATGAAGAAACTGGGTCATTTATAAGCACCATAACTAGCAACAATCGTTAGGGAAAGCTTTTAGGTGAATTATAACCCAAGATGACTACAACGAATAGATTGAAGGGTTGGAAAGATCTCCTGAACAAAGAAAATGATGGGTTTAAATATCTCATTCCTGACAACTCGTGAATCATGAAACATGAAGGAATTGTCAAAAATGACATAACACCATCTGAAAAGATAAGGTAGAAAGAATTGCAATTGGAAAGCATGATGAAGAATGCTTGAGCTCCAACAAGAATCTTGATGAAGACTTCGAGGATGAATTAAATCTTAATGAACCACCATGAAGAACTCCGGTAAGGAAAGCATGAGAAGTGAAAGATGAAAAGAATAAGATTCAAGGCCTGGGATGAATTAGATGGAGGTTTGAAATGATATAACAAAAATAACTTGAAGCTCCGGAAAACAAGATGAACAACTTAGGACCGAGAATATGATATGATGAACAAGCTCCGAAGGAAGGGATTAAATCACCTTTAAGGAATAAGAATAAGAATTATGTCATGCATCTCCTTCACCATTTTAAATTGATGACAACCAAATGATTTGGCATACTACTTATTCTCGTTGCAAAGAATTAAATAGAGATATAGCACAAGCTTGGATAATATTCAACGAACCACCGGTCAGATTATGACAAGAACGAGTGAATTAAAACGATAACACGAAAGAGTAATCTTGAACGAGCCACCGTAAGAATAGGGAGACGAACGAAGAGGCATCAATTAAGAATAGTTGGAGGACGAAGTTGAAAACTGAGAACGAAGAAATATTCTGAATTATGGCCTTCGGAGGATCACAAGAAAAGAATTCATGAAATGCTTCGGATGGGTATGAAAATAATTCCTCACAATCAAAACGATAATGAGGATGGCATGAAGCTAGAACAACGAATCTTCAAGAGAACGGCCAAGATTTAAAAGAAACACTTCTCCGGTCTTCAGATGTTGAGAATGAAGACGAGAAATGCCATGAAGAATTTAGAGATACTCCGGACGAATGACAAGAGGAAGGTGGAGCAAAAGATGGAAATAATTGAAAACAAGCTTGGAGAAGGCATGTGACTGATGGAGATCATTCTTACGTCACACTTTGAAAAGAATTTGAGTATAACTCCGGAAAAATTGGAAGAGTCAGGTAAGATCCTGGAGAAAGACCTGTGGGTTAGGGCCCACTAAAGAAATCACCGTTGAAAAAGATTGCTTAAGAGATATTGCACCGGTTGAATTAAATGGCTTGAGTAAGATAACAATCCTCAAAATAGCTTGAACGGATTAAGAATGGAAACACGAATCTTCTGAGATACCTTGTACACACCGGATATGGATAGGAGAGTTGAATGAATAAGAGAGCCTTCGGATAAGAAAGCATTGTGAAATGAGGAAAGGATAAGATCAACACCGAAATCTTGAATTACATCCACCGGCAGAATTTGAGAACAAAAGAATGATGAACTTGAAGCTCTTGAGCATCTTCACGATAATTCACCGGATAAGAACATTGATGGAAAAGAATGAAGAAACATCACATGAATAAAATGGATATTTATTAAGAATTCTGGCTCCATAAAGAAAAAAAGGGTGGAAGGGTGGGGAAAACAAGGACAACTTGGGATGAATGAAACATACAAATTGTCAGATTTCTCAACGGCGTCTGTATGGAGTAACTTGAAGAGAAGGCACACCGGTTTAAAAGGATTAACATGAAAATCTTGATGGTCAAGAAGAATTAGCACTCCCATGGAAATATGAGAACACCGATTAAGAAAGGTATGGAATCAACACTTGACATCGATGCAACTCGAATACCAGAATCAAAACAAAAACAACGGATAGATATGTTGCAACATAATCTTCACAATATCATCCGAACAGAGAATTGAACGAATGAATTCCGTAGGTACATCAACTTGTCGAGAAGCCACTTGGAAGAACAAAAGATAAATAAAAACGACAAGGAGCAGATAGAACAAATACAAGATAGAACCTTCGTTCCACATCTTCGTGCCGAAAGCTCATGGAACGTGTTACGAAAGGGTTTTGCAATCCCCGGATCAGCATAGCCAAGGACCCTTTAAGATGCAACTCCTGATCGGAACAAGCCCATAAAACCACTTCACTCAATGTAGAACCCCGAACTCCATATCATGCATTCATTGGAAGAATGCCTAGAACTACTAGATGAACCCACATATTAATTTCCGAAAGTTTCCATTTATGAAATTAGGTGTTGGGGATACAGGGGAAGCACCGCTCACTCAACTCTAATCCTACATCCAGCTGTATCCATCCTTCAACACATAACCAGTTATTTCCGGAAACCGTTTACCTCGGACCTTCGAAACACATCTACTATACAAGCTATGGCAATACTCCCGAACTACCTCCCCAGTACTGGGTGATGTCGGGGTTATCTTGCCACTAACCGCATAGGAGAGTTTTCGATGTCGGACGTCTTAAGTATTCCAGAAATGATGCGATATATTTGTGACGACAACACCTCGGAGCTCAACTCCCCGGGACACTGCCACATCCCCTAATGACAGGAGGCATCGAGAACAATGTTCTCATCACAAAGACATCGGAACAATCCAAACAATACTCGCGTGATCCTAAAAAAAATTTGGTGCATTTTTGAGAGTAGAAGAGACAAGAGTAATCGTTAGGAGTCCTCACCAGAGTGAAAAGAGATGAGGAGCAAAAGAAATCCTACTCTCCGATATATATAGGACTCAAAACATTTTAAGTGTGTGCCTAGACTCAACCGTCAACGATTCGATCAATCAGTGGGGGCTCCTAGGTCGGAGAAGGCTCTGAATACCAACTTGTAATGCCCAGGATGGGACTATACCTCCTACGTGTCGAGGCACGACTTAAAGGTATAAGCCCATTCTGGAATGATCTCAAGTTTGGTATCTTTGCACGACTCATGTAAAAATAGGGATGAAATTGCAAAAGGAGATAGTTGGCTTACACTCGCCACTTCACACAATACATTATATAAGCAAAACATCATTCAAAACATCACAACCCGACTACGGCCGAAGATCCAAAAGAAAGATACCAAAACATAAAGCCACAGGTCCGCATCGCCCCTAGTAGAAACCACTACTGATCGTCGAAAAGGTCACAAGCATACGGCCACTCTCTTCATCGAGCTCCCAGCGAAGTACTTGAACCAGCTCCTGCATCATTCTCGGCTGAACCTGCATCTGGTGTTGTAGTATCTGTCAGCCACGAGGACTCAGCAATCCCATAACCATGGGTATCAAGACTAGCAAAGCTTTACGGGTAGGAAGAGGTAAAGTGGTGAGGTTGCAGCAGCGGCTAAGCATAATATGGTGGCTAACTTACGAGTACAAGAATAAGATAAGCATCTACGCAAACGGTCGCAACTAGTAGTGATCGCTAAAGATCCTGAACTACATTCGAGTCAAACATAACCCCACAGTGTTCTCTTCTCAAAATGAAAAGAGACAGTCACGGTTACTCACACAGTTGTGTGTTTTACTTCGGATCCTCTGTCAAGTTTTCTACAACCGGACATTAACAAATTCCAATCTGCCACATAACCGCGGGCACGGCTTTCGAAAGATTATAACCCTGCAGGGGTGTCCCAACTTAGCCCATCACAAGCTCTCACGATTAGCTGAAGTGATAAATATAATATCATCACCCCTTGTCTTAGGGAAATCCGATCAGGCTCGGCATCCCGGTGCACAAGACATTTCGACAATGGTAAAACAAGTCCAGCAAGACCTCCGGGCATGCCGACACCCTGATAGTAGCCGCACGTATCTCGTCTCAGGCCACGACCGGATATGTGAGCCTACGGGAGCCAATCCTCGAGTTTCCCCGTGGTGGCCCCGCAGTCTCCCCGTTTGGGACCAACACCATCAACACTGCCCCCCTGCTATGTAGAAAAGAGTACCCGGGGACGCGACCCCCTATGCAATTTAATTAATTAATTAAGTTGTTATTATGAGCAAATTAAAACCAATGTTGGGCCTTGCTGGAGGAGTTTTATTCAAAGTCGAACTGTCAAGGGGTCCCCATATACCCATCGTGTAAGGAACGCAAAATCAAGGAACATAATGCCGGTTTATCGGCGCCTAAGGTGGCATGAGTGGAACAAAATACCGAGCAAAAGGCCAAGCCTTCCACCCATGCCCAGTATATAGGTGTGTTAATAATAATAATAGATATTGTGATATTCCCACAACCAGTTCCCTCCTGGAACGATCTTCATCTTCACCTGCAACTAACAACGCTATCAGAGGGGCTGAGCAAGCGGGTAACATAGCCAAACAATGGTTTTGCTAGGAAGGTTCCAAATGTTAGAGGTTTCATGGCAACAAGGAGAGGCTGATATAAAAGATGGGTAGCGCGACATGTAACGATAGCATCGAGACAACTAAGCAAGGCAATGGTAGTAAAGGTATCCAAGGGTATGATCATCTTGCCTGGGATTCCGCAAGGGAGAAGAACGGATCCATGAAGAAGTCGAATAGAACCTCACAACTCCGGAACGGAGCAGAAGCTAACGAGGGAAGCAAACTGGAAAGAAACAAACAACACGGTAAACACACAAGCATAAACATGGCATACGATGCACATCCAAGTATGATGCATGTCCGGTTTAATTATGCATGGCATGGCAATGTGCACAAACAAAACTACAAGTTAAGTGGAGCTCAATATGCAACGAGTTGCATATTGACGAAACACCACATGTTATTTATTTAGTTGACTCTCGTTTATTTACAAGACAAGATTAAATGTTTTTAAAATAGCAAGAGGTGAATCAAAAGTAAACTATCTATCTAGGCAATTTAAATGAGGCCGGAAAATAACAACAACAAATCCGGAAAAACCCCACATGACCAATTTAGCAATTATTAAAGCAACAACAATTAAACATTCAAAGGTTGTTAACATGATGCGGATGACATGATCAAGTTTTATGCAATTTTAGTAAAGTTAACATGAAGAGATATGAAGTATTGTCACCGTGGTGGAAGGAAAGGGTGCCACGGCAACGATCCGAAAATGATGCAACGAGAACATCTCGGTTCCGGTAACTCGTTGAGAGACCGGTGCAAAAGAAAAGGTGGCGTGAGCGAGTCGAACAAGATGAAAGGTGGGGTGATCCCGTCATCGGGTTCCCACGAGTCGGCGACGAGGCAACCGAGGAGCATGACAGAAGACGAAACGGGCACGGTGCACACAAGGGAAAACATCTCATACAACCACAAGCATTCGTCCACGGGTCATCGTCTCGGGGTTATACCTTGGAAGCGTTCGTTCTCGAAGCGGTTCGAGTCGTCGAGGGACATAGTGGAAGTAGTGTAAGTAGACGTTCTCGAGGCGGTCGTTGTCGAAGTTGTCGTTCACGTTGCCAAGAGGAAGTAGTCGTTCATGTTTGTCGAGCAAGTAGTGGTACACGGCGACGGTAGTCGAACTTGACGCTTGCATTACACGGGTCCTCGGCGACGGTAGTGGTACACATTGATGTAGTGGTTCACGGTCATCGGTAGGGGTACTTGGGGTCTTCGGACTTGCCAGACTCGGTTCTTGCGACGGTAGTTGTATTCGGTCGTCGTGGTACTTGGGTCTTCAACTTGTCGGTCTTGACAAAATGAAGGGGTACTTGGTGTTCGCCATGTGTAGTCGAACTTGGGCATCGGAGAGGAACTTGACGCATCCTGTAGTCGTTCGTTCGTAGCAGTCTTGCCGGTCTCGGTCTCGAGTCGTAGTTGAACTTGCCGGTCTTGGCATAACCGGCCGTAGACGTACTTGCTGCTCCGTGTGATTGAACTCGAGGCGCAGCCGAACGATGCGACGGGGCAGCTCCGGGCGAACGGACAGAGGTGCAGGTCGCGAGGCCGAGGCAGGCGGCGGTCTTGGAGGAACTCGGCAGCGGGGCAGTGAGGAGGAGGTCGAGCGCAGGAGACTGCTCCGTGGCTGGAGGCGCCGGAGGAGGCGAATCGAGGCCCTGGCGAGGAGGAGAAGGCGCTGGTCGAGGGGAGGGACGGCGCTGCTCCGCGCGGGGAGAGCCCGCGAGCTCCGGCCACCGTGGTGGCGAGGACGGGCGCCCGGCTGTGGGAGGTGAGGGGCGCGAGGGAGAGAGATGGAGACGAGGGAGCGGTTCGGGCGACGAGGACCCTGGGAGAGAGAGGGGATCGGGAGGAGGCAGACGTCGCCCGAGGAAGAGGGAGCGGGGTCGAGGGGAGATGGTGCGGGGTCGAGCTGCGAGGGAACGAGGGGTGGCGGCGGCTCGGGAGGGAGAGCGAGGGGAGAGACCTGGGCGAGCGGTCGGGCTTAGGGTTAGGACTGGAGTTGGGCCAGGAGACCAGATGGGCCGGCTAGGGGGAGGCCGCAGGCCGGCGGCTGGGCCTCTCCTGCTGATTTTTCTTCTGCCATTTCCCAATTACAGAAAATAGCCATGAAGAAAAAAAAAGAGAAGAAAGGAAGGGTTTGAAACAGAATTTGGACATGGGTTTAATTTTCTCGGACCCATAAAAATGAGCTTGATCCAAGAAAATAGGAATGAGCATGGACGTGACGATGATTTCAAACTCGTTTGAATTTAATTCAAATGAGTTTGAGAAGGAAGAGGTTAAATGGTATGTCCAAAATAAGGTTGAGAATTTGAAGGAACCTTGATAAAAGGAAAAAGGAAAACTTGGCAAGGTTTTGACGGTGAAACTTGAAGTAGAAAAGGCATGGGGAAAATTATGCAAGTGTGTTGTGGTGATTCCGAAGCAATGGAATAATTATATAGCTCCATATATTAGGAGGATATGTTATAAAGAGAAGTCACACTTCCCTCGATCTAAATGGACCGAAGGTCCACACAATTTATTTAAGTTGAGATGCAAAAGAAATATGACATGATGGCATGATGACATGATGCAAAGCAAAATAAATAACACAAGCACAAATGAAACACACGGGAGAACCCGGAACATCTGGAATCTTCTGGGACGTCGGTCTTCGGGCGTCACAGGCAACCCAATTTTATTTTATTTGCTTTTGCTTATGTTTAGGAATAAATATTGCGTCTAGCTTCTGTTTAGATGTGTTTTTGTGTTTTAATTAGTGTTTGGGCCAAGTAGAACCTTTGGGAAGACTTGTGTGAAGTTTATATGATCATGTTGTAAAAAAACAGAAACTTTAGCGCTCATGAGTTTGGCTGTGATTTTTTACTGGAGAGTGCTATTTATTTGATTCTCTTTGAAGATTATTAATAGACAAATTACTCACGTTTACCAATTTATTTAATTTTTTTTGGAGTTATAGAAGTATTCGAAAGTTACAGATTACTACAGACTGTTCTGTTTTTGACAGATTCTATTTTCGTGTGTTGGTTGCTTATTTTGATGAATCTATGGGTAGTATTGGGGAATATGAATCATAGAGAAGTTGGAAAACAGTAGGTTTAACACCAATATAAACAAAGAATGAGTTCATTACAGTACCTTTGAGTGGTGGTTTGTTTTCTTATACTAACGGAGCTCACGAGATTTTTGGCTAAGTTTTGTGTTGTGAAGTTTTCAAGTTTTGAGTATGGCTTTGATGGACTATGGAACAAAGAGTGGCAAGAGCCTAAGCTTGGGGATTCCCAAGGCACCCCAAGGTAAAATTCAAGGACAACCAAAAGCCTAAGCTTGGGGATGCCCCGGGAAGGCATCCCCTCTTTCGTCTTCATCTATCGGTAACTATACTTGAGACTATATTTTTATTGACCACATGATATGTGTTTTGCTTGGAGCGTCATGTATGAGTTGAGTCTTTGATTTTTACTTTTACACAATCATCCTTTCTGGATACACCTTTTCAGAGCGATAAATATGGTTTAGAATTTATTAGAATACTCTATGTGCTTCACTTATATCTTTTGAGCTAGATAGTTTTGCTCTAGTGCTTCACTTATATCTTTTAGAGCACGGTGGTGGTTTTATTTTGTAGAAATTGTTGATCTCTCATGCTTAACTTATATCTGTTTGAGAGTATTTTAGAACAGCATGGTAATGTGCTTTGGTTATAAAACTAGTCCCAATATGATAGGCATCCAAGATGGGTATATTAAAAACTTTCATATAAAGTGCATTGAATACTATGAGAAGTTTGATACTTGATGATTGTTTTGAGATATGAGGATGGTGATATTAGAGTCATGCTAGTAGAGTAGTTGTGAATTTGAGAAATACTTGTGTTAAGGTTTGCAAGTCCCGTAGCATGCACGTATGGTAACCGTTGTGTGACAAATTTGAAGCATGAGGTATTTCATTGAGTGTCCTCCTTTGTGTGGAGGTCGGGATCGCGCGATGGTTAACTCCTATCAACCCTTCCCCTAGGAGCATGCGTGTAGTACTTTGTTTTGATGACTTGTAGATTTTTGCAATAAGTATGTGAGTTCTTTATGACTAATGTTGAGTCCATGGATTATACACACTCTCACCCTTCCACCATTGCTAGCCTCTCCCGTACCGCGCAACTTTCGTCGGTACCATACACCCACCATATACCTTCCTCAAAATAGCCACCATACATACCTATCATGGCATTTCCATAGCCATTCCGAGATATATTGCCATGCAACTTTCCATCGTTCCATTTTTTATGACACATTCCATCATTGTCATATTGCCATGCATGATCATGTAGTTGACATCCTATTTGTGGCTAGGCCACCATGCATAATATTTCATACATGTCAGTCTTGATTCATTGCACATCCCGGTACACCGCCGGAGGCATTCATATAGAGTCATACTTTGTTCTAGTATCGAGTTGTAATATCAAGTTGTTAATCAATATAAGTGTGATGATCATCATTATTAGAGCATTGTCCCAAAGAAAAAAAAGAAAAAAAAAGAAAGGCCAAAAAAATGAAGAAAAAAGAAAAAAATAAAATAAAAGAAAAGGGACAATGCTGCTATCTTTTTCCACACTTGTGCTTCAAAGTAGCACCATGATCTTCATGATAGAGAGTCTCATGTTTAGTCACTTTCATATACTAGTGGGAATTTTCATTATAGAACTTGGCTTGTATATTCCAACGATGGGCTTCCTCAAAATGCCCTAGGTCTTCGTGAGCAAGCAAGTTGGATGCACACCCACTTAGTTTTTTTTGTTGAGCTTTCATACATTTATAGCTCTAGTGCATCCGATGCATGGCTATCCCTACTCACTCACATTGATATCTATTGATGGGCACCTCCATAGCCCATTGATACGCCTAGTTGATGTGAGACCATCTTCCTCTTTTTGTATTCTCCACAACCACCACTCTATTCCACATAGTGCTATGTCCATGGCTCACGCTCATATATTGTGTAAAGGTTTAAAGAGTTTGAAAAAAATTAAAGTATGAAACAAGTGCTTGGCTAAAACCGGGGTTGTGCATGATTGGAGTATTTTGTGTGACGAAGATGGAGCATAGCCTAACTATATGATTCTGTAGGGATGAATTTTCTTTGGCCATGTTATTTTGAGAAGACATGATTTCTTTGTTAGTATGCTTGAAGTATTATCATTCTTATGTCAATATGAACTTTTATCTTGAATCTTTCGGATCTGAACATTCATGCCACAACAAAGAGATTACATTGAGAATTATGTTAGTTAGCATTCGACATCAAAAATTCTGTTTTATCATTTACCTACTCGAGGACGGGCATGAATTAAGCTTGGGGATGCTTGATACGTCTCCAACGTATCTATAATTTTTGATTGTTCCATGTTATTATATATTCTGTTTTGGATGTTTAATGGGCTTTATTATACACTTTAATATTATTTTTGGGACAAACCTACTAACCCAAGGCCCAGTGCAAATTGTTGTTCTTTGCCTATTTGAGAGTTTCGCAGAAAAGGAATATCAAACGGAGTCCAAACGGAATGAAACCTTCAGGAGAGTTATTTTTGGAACCGTATCTACCTAGAAGACTTAGAGTACACGCGAGGGAACGAAGGAGGTGGCAACGAGGGTTTAGGGAGCGCCCCCTCCCCCTGGGCGCGCCCCCACCCTCGTGGGCCCCCTCTGGCTCCCTCGATGCCCTCCTTCGTCCTATATATATATCCATGTACCATGAAAACATCGAGGCAATAGAGAAAACCCTAATTCCACCATCGCAACCTTCTGTTCCTGTGAGATCCCATCTTGGGGCCTGTTCCGGAGGTCCACCGGAGGGGGGATCTACCACGAAGTGCTTCTACATCTACACCATAGCCTCACCAATGAGTTGTGAGTAGTTTACCACAGGCCTTCGGGTCCATAGTTATTAGCTAGATGGCTTCTTCTCTCTTTTTGGATCTCAATACAAAGTTCTCCTCGATCTTCGAGGAGATCTATTCGATGTAATCTTTTTGTGGTGTGTTTGTCGAGATCCGATGAATTGTGGGCTTTTGATCAAGATTATCTATGAGCAATATTTGATTCTTTTCTGAAATCTTTTATGTATGATTATAATATCCTTGCAAGTCTCTTCGAATTATTGGTTTGGTTTGGCCTACTAGATCTATAGTTCTTGCAATGGGAGAAGTGCTTGGCTTTGGGTTCAATCTTGCGGTGTCCTTTCCCAGTAACAACAGGGGCAGCAAGGCACGTATTGTATTGTTGCCATCGAGGATAAAAACATGGGGTTTATATCATATTGCTGGAGTTTATCCCTCTACATCATGTCATCTTGCTTAAAGCATTACTCTCTTCTTATGAACTTAATACTCTAGATGCATGATGGATAGCGGTCGATGTGTGGAGTAATAGTAGTAGATGCAGAATTGTTTCGGTCTACTTGTCACGGATGTGATGCCTATATATAATGATCATGCCTAGATATTCTCATAACTATGTGCTTTTCTATCAATTGCTCGACAGTAATTTGTTCACCCACCGTAGAATTCTGCTATCTTGAGAGAAGCCACTAGTGGAACCTATGGCCCCCGGGTTTATTTTCAACATATTAATCTTCCGTCTACTTTACTTTGCTTTATTTACTTTCTGTTCTTATACCAAAAATACCAAAAATATTATACTATCCTATCTATCAGATCTCACTTTCGTAAGTGACCGTAAAGGGATTGACAACCCCTTATCGCGTTGGCGGGGAAGTTCTTATTTGTTTGTGCAGGTGCGAGGGACTCGCGTGTGGTCTCCTACTGGATTGATACCTTGGTTCTCAAAAACTGAGGGAAATACGTACGCTACTGTGCTGCATCACCCTTTCCTCTTCCAGGGAATACAACGCAAGCTCGAGAAGTAGCAAGGCCATCCTCGCAAGTGTGCCGCGACCCCCGTCGGGGCCGCGAGCGGGCGCGGGCAGACCCCCTCTGCGCCCGTAGCCGCCCTTGGTAGCCGCGGCGGCGGTCCCTTGAGTGGCGGGGGCCGTCGTGGCGTTGGCGATCCAGTGAACGGAGGTAGGCGCTCTGGGGAAGTCAGACCTCCCCAGCCACTTTCCCACCTGGCGGAGATGTCGCTGGAGTTCATCGTGTGGTCGGAGAGCCCAGCGGCACCAAGCTCCAGCTCCCACGCTCCTTGGCCGACGAACTCCTTGATGCAAGCTCCGACGATTGGCTGCAGGATGATGGTTGTTGCAGCAGGGCGTCGTGGGTCATGGTGGAGGTCTCCGCCTTGGGCGTTGTGGCTTTGGCCCGAGGCTGGTAGACGTTCGCCCGCGCGCGTGCTACCTCTTGAGCTTGCATTGTATTCCCTCGAAGAGGAAAGGGAGATGCAGCACAGTAGCGTAAGTATTTCCCTCAGTTTTTGAGAACCAAGGTATCAATCCAGTAGGAGACTACGCGTGAGTCCCTCGCACCTGCACAAACAAATAAGAACTTCGCAGCCAACGCGATAAGGGGTTGTCAATCCCTTTACGGTCACTTACGAGAGTAAGATCTGATAGAGATGATAATTATATTTTTGGTATTTTTGGTTAAAACAACAAATAAAAGCAAGAAAAGTAAAGTAGATGTAGATTGATATGTTGAGAATAGACCCGGGGGCCATAGTTTTCTCTAGTGGCTTCTCTCATGATAACGGTATTCTACGGCGAGTAAACAAATTACTGTCGAGCAATTGATAGAAAAGCGAATAATTATGAGACTATCTAGGCATTATCATTGTATATAGGCATCACATCCGAGACAAGTAGACCGAAACGATTCTGCATCTACTACTATTACTCCACACATCGACCGCTATCCAGCATGCATCTAGTGTATTGAGTTCATACGAACAGAGTAACGCCTTAAGCAAGATGACATGATGTAGAGGGATAAACTCAAGCAATATGATGAAAACCCCATCTTTTTATCCTCGATGGCAACAATACAATACGTGCCTTGCTGCCCCTACTGTCACTGGGAAAGGACACCGCAAGATTGAACCCAAAGCCAAGCACTTCTCCCATTGCAAGAATTATAGATCTAGTAGGCCAAACCAAACCAATAATTTGAAGAGACTTGCAAGGATATTATGAGCACACATAGAAAGTTCAGAGAAGAACCAAATATCTTTCATAGATAACCTTGATCATAAACTCACAATTCATCGGATCTCGACAAACGCACCGCAAAAAGAGATTACATCGAATAGATCTCCTCGAAGACCGAGGAGAAGTTTGTATTGAGATCCAGAGAGAGAGAAGAAGCCATCTAGGTACTAGCTATGGACCCAAAGGTCTGTGGTAAACTACTCACAACTCATGGTGAGGGCGATGATGATGATGATGAAGGCCTCCGTGATGGATCCTCCTCCCGGAACAGGCTCCAAGATGGGATCTCCACGGGAACAGAAGCTACAGCGGTGGAATTAGGGTTTTCTCTCTTCGTATGGAGTTTCTGGGGTACGTAGGTATATATAGGAAGAAGGAGGGCATCGAGGGCCGTGTGGGCTAGCCTCGAGGCAGGGGGCGTGCCCTGGGAAATTATGCATGGTGGCTTTGCCACAACTACGATGTCAACTACATATATGAAATATTATGCATGGTGGCTTTGCCACAACTACGATGTCAACTACATAATCATGCATGGCACTATGTCAATATGATGCATGTCATATGAATGGAACGGTGGAAAGTTGCATGGCAATATATCTCGGAATGGCTATGGAAATGCCATGATAGGTAGGTATGATGGCTGTTTTGAGGAACAATATGGTGGCTGCTTTGAGGAAGGATATATAGTGGGTTTATGGTACCGGCGAAAGTTGCGCGGTACAAGAGAGGCTAGCAATGGTGGAAAGCTGAGAGTGCGTATAATCCATGGACTCAACATTAGTCATAAGAACTCATATACTTATTGCAAAAATCTACGAGTCATTAAAAACAAAGCAATCAACGCAAGCTCCTAGGGGGGAGGTTGGTATGAGTTAACCATCGCGCGCCCCCGACCTCCACACAAAGGTTGGCACTCTACAAATACCTCATGCTCTAACTTCCTCACATTGCGGTTCACCATATGTACATGATACGGGAGTCACTAACCTTAACATAAGTATTCTTCAATTTCATAATAACTCCACTAGCATGACTCTAATATCACTATCCTCATGTCTCAAAACAATTATCAAGCATCCAACATCTCATTCTATTCAATGCACTTGGTGTGAAAATTTTACTACATTGACATTGGATGTTTATCATGTGAAGACTAGTTTATTTAGCCTAAACACATTACCATGTTGTTTTAATAGAAACTCAAATAGATATAAGTGAAGCATGAGAGTTCAACAATTTCTACAAAATATTACCACCACCATGCTCTAAAAAATATAAGTGAAGCACTAGAGCAAAAACTATTCAACTCAAAAGATATAAGTGAAGCACATAGAGTGTTCTAATAATTTCTAGGCCATATTTAACTCTCTCAAATAGGTGTTTCCAGCAAGTATGATTGTGTCCAACTAACAAACAAAGACTCAAATTATACAAGACGCTCCAAGCAAAACACATAGCATGTTGCGAATAAAAATATAGCTCCAAGTATAGTTACCAATGGATGAAGACGAAAGAGGGGATGCCTTCCCGGGGCATCCCCAAGCTTAGGTTTTGATTATCTTGATTTTACTTGGGGTGCCATGGGCATCCCCAAGCTTGGGCCTTTGCTACTCCTTGTTCCATAGTCCATCAAAGCAATACTCAAAACTTGAAAACTTCACAACACAAAACTTAGAAAAAAAATCTCGTGAGCTCCGTTAGTAAGAGAAAGCAAACCACCACTCAAAGTTACAGCAAGGAATTCATTCTTTGTTTATATTGGTGTTAAACCTACTGTAATCCAAGTTCTCTATGATTCATATCCTCCAATATTACTCATAGATGCATCGGAATAAGCAAACAACACACGAAAAACAGAATCTGTCAAAAACAGAACAGTCTGTAGTAATCTGCTGGGTTCGCCTACTTCTGGAACTCCAAAAAATTCAAACTAAATTGGTAAATTTTCGAAATTTGTCTACCAATCAGCAGAAAAAAGAACCAACTAAAAATCACGCTTCAGTAAAATCTGAAGCCTACTTTAGCGAGTGCTAACGATTCTGTTTTTTTACAGCAAGATCAAATAAACTTCACACAAGTCCTACCAAAGGTTCTACTTGGCACAAACACTAAACAAAACATGAAACCACATCTAATCAGAGTCTAGATGCAATATTTATTCCCTAACAGCAACAAAAAAAAATTGGGTTGCCTCCCAACAAGCGCTATCGTTTTACGCCCCTAGCTAAGCACGATATTTCAATGATGCTCACATGAAAGATAAGAATTGAAGCACACAAAGAGCATCATAAATCATGTGAAAATCACATCTAATTCTAACATACTTACTATGAGGCATTTTATAGGAAAACAAATTAGCAAGACAAGCAAGATCTAGCATATGCAAGGAAGAAGAAAGAAACAAGATCAATCTCAACACGAAGAGAGGTAATTTAGTAACATGAAAATTTCTACAACCATATTTCCCTCTCTCATAATAATTGCATGTAGGATCATGATCAAATTCAAAAAAATAGCTATCACATAACATATTATCAACACGATCCACATGCATGCGAAGTTGACACTCTTCGAAAATAGTGGGATCTAAAGTTGACAATCTTCCAAACCCACTTTCAATATTATTGCAAAAATTATTATCAATCTCATATTCATCATGGGGATTAAATTTATTTTCAAGATCATAAGAAGAATCACCCCAATCCTGATCATTGCAACAAATAGTAGTCATAGCAAAACTAGCATCCCCAAGCTTAGGGTTTTGCATATCATTAGCACAAATGACATCAAGAGAATTTATAACAACGTCATTGCAATCATGCATTTCATTTAACAAGATATCATGAATCACTTTTTCTTTTAACAGTTCCTCACAATTTTCAGATTCATAAATTTCGAGCAAAACCTCATAAACATAATCTAGTGCACGCAGCTCACTAGAAACGGCCAAATTGCGCACGAAGACCTCTCCTTCCGCCCTAGCTCGTCTACTCAATTGCCCTAAGCCTAGCTCGTCAGATCTGATGAACAGGAAACATAAGATGTATACTGGTCCGGGCCACCGTTGTGGTGTAACACCCTAATCCAGTGTGTATGGTGGATTGTCTTGTAGTCTGAGGAAGAACAAGTACAAGGATGAACTACCTCTTGAGGAGAGGTGTTCTTGTGCTTGGGTGAGCTTGTGGTGTCCCTGAGGTCTCGATGATCCGATCCCTTTTATGATGGTGGCTACGTCCTATTTATAGTCGCTAGGGTCCTCTTCCCAAATATTGAGCGGGCAGGAATCCCACAACGGCCAAATTCGAGGGGGGACAACTAGTACAAGCTATCCTAACAAAAGGTGGTCTTCGCCTGCCAAAGGCTCTGGTGGTGACGCCGCTGTGGGCTCTGCGATGACCTCCGTCCTGCCGTCCTGCTGGTCCTCGTCTTGTTGCACTGATATGGGAACCCTTGCCTGACGCCTCGGGACTCCTCGCCTGCACCTGCTCCTTTAGCACCAAAGAGGAAACTGGCACTCTGCGCCCGCTGGCACCTGCCTGGCATCGGTCGTCGCTGCTCACGTCACGAGGACCTCGCGAGGTGCCTCTTGCCTCGATATCTCTGATCCTCACGAGTTGGCTTGGTGAGGCCGCCCTAGGCGTTGCCTGGCGTCGTCCCCTTTGCGAGGCTTGGCCCCTCGCGAGGGTCTTGAGTGGTTGCTGAAGATGCTGGGCCGTATCAGGTCGCCTTGTGAGCCACGCCCTGGCCGCAGGCAGGCAAGTCTGGGTACCCCCGTTCCCAGGACGCCGACATAGACCAACTTAGGCCAGAAGGCCTAACCTTGGGGGAGTGCATGTTTCTCACTGACATTACATTCATGTTCGCACACTTATTTTTAGTTGTCGGTGTTCACATTTTTCCATTGTATCATCCATGTTAGTTTAATTTTTCTCGCTTTCATCTTTTGTGTTTGAAAAACTTAGAAAACCCAACAATATTTCTCGTTTCTTTTTGTATTTTCTTTCTTGCTTGTTCTTCTAGGAGATTGTAGTGTTAAACGACAACCCCAAAAGATTTCTCGTTCTTCTTTTGCTTCTTGGGAGCTTTTCCATGTAAATAATTTTTCTCGTTCTTATTCTTTTTGCTTTCTTCCGAAAAACAAAAACTCCAAAAATATTTTAGTGTGTTTCTCCAAAATTTTATTGCTTTCCTTTTGTGTTGGCAGGATAAGACCACGATGAAAATGTTGAGTGGCTCTTGTATGCAATATTGATGATCTCCCAAAGAGCCCATATTACCTTGTCTTCTCCCTTAAATAAATGTTTGCGGATTCCGGATTAGTCCAATGCACGTGCACTCTTATTATTATTCACATCGTTCGATCTTGCATGTGAAAGGCAAGAATGAAGAAATTTGGTGAAATGATTGAGATGAAGAAAAGATGGTATGAACTCGACCTATTTTGTTCTTGTAAATATGATTAGCTCATCGGTCTTGATTCAGCGCATTATGAATGAACCATGCTTGCAATGACAATTAGAGATTATAGTTATTCATGCCATGCTTAATTAGCTAGGAGTTGATAACAATTTGTCTTGTGTGCCAATATGGATTTAAAATGGTTATGATGTGGTATGATAGGATGGTATCCTCCTTTGAATGTTTCGAGTGACCTGACTTGGCACATGCTCACACATGTAGTTGAATCAAAATCAACATAGCCTCCACGATATTTATGTTCATGGTGATTTATATCCTACTCATGCTTGCGTTCAAAGTTGATTAGCCTCAAGGCATGTTCATGACCGTTGTCGCTCTCTAGTTGGTTGCTCCACAATATTTTTACTAGCCTTCACATTGTACTAAGCGGGAATACTGCTTGTGCATC
Organism: Secale cereale; assembly: GCA_902687465.1. Classification (NCBI taxonomy): domain Eukaryota; kingdom Viridiplantae; phylum Streptophyta; class Magnoliopsida; order Poales; family Poaceae; genus Secale; species Secale cereale. The sequence goes on along the minus strand of LR738715.1, from coordinate 243,971,067 downwards.
CATTTCCATAAACCCAGAGTTATTCCATATGAGTCCACCATACCTACCTATAGGCGGTATTTACCTGCTGTCCAAAGGAAATTTGCATGTGCCAAACTCTAAACCTTCAAATAATAATCTGTTTTTATGTCTGAATCACTCATGTGGCGACTGGGGG